>PQFF01000156.1:548748-561710 GCA_003547095.1 Diversispora epigaea
GATAATAACTTCATGAATATCGATGCTAAAGATATAATTTTACTATCTTTAGAAAGCTCTAATCTTAGGCTTTCTAAAGATATTAAAATAATATTTTTAGCATCGATATTCACGAAGTTACCTTCGTCCGTAGACGATTTATTAAAGTACCTTTAAACTTGTACCCAAGTATTTTAATAAAATCGTCTACAGACGAAGATAACTCTGCGAATATCGATGCTAAAAATATAGTTTTACCATCTTTAGAAAGCTCTGCTCTTAGACTTTCTAATCGCAGTTTAATTATTCTTTTATCAAAGTTAATTATTTCAAAATAAAAAACAAATTCTTTATTTTACTTATTTTTCTTAAATTCATGCTTTACAAATCATGTGTTACTTGATTTTCAAATAGTGTTACATTTTTATAATATAATCGATTTTAATTTAATTTTTAATATTATCTAAAAAAATTATAAAAAAAATAATAAAAATAATAAAATATTTAACGACATTGCTAAATCACACCAGTGGTGTTCAACACCAGTGATTTTTCAACCAATAAAAATAAAACACATGATTAAATAATAGGCACATGATAACAAGATGATTGGAAACTATTCACGTGAAAGTCTATGTGACAAATATTAGCGTTGTGACAAATATGGTTTCTGCGTGTAAAAAAATTCTAAGTCCCTAGAATATCTAATAAAAATTGATATTCGAAGGGTGTGACATACGGTGATAAATACACTACCCATGAAAAACCCTAACCCTAACCCCTGCTGCACGAGGTATGGTGCTCAACACCACTGGTGTGATATAGAGTTTTAGATATTTAATATTTATAAATTATAAATTTTATTATTATTTATTTAATAATTACATATCACAATATATTGAGGATTTAAAANGACTTTCTAATCGCAGTTTAATTATTCTTTTATCAAAGTTAATTATTTCAAAATAAAAAACAAATTCTTTATTTTACTTATTTTTCTTAAATTCATGCTTTACAAATCATGTGTTACTTGATTTTCAAATAGTGTTACATTTTTATAATATAATCGATTTTAATTTAATTTTTAATATTATCTAAAAAAATTATAAAAAAAATAATAAAAATAATAAAATATTTAATATTTATAAATTATAAATTTTATTATTATTTATTTAATAATTACATATCACAATATATTGAGGATTTAAAAAAAAATTTAGCCATTTCTGTTGTAATATGTGCACATGCAGCATGTAATGCATATATTGGATCATTACATGATTCCATAAATACTTGATTATGTTTGATCCAAAGTTTAATTGTTGAAAATGCTGTCTCTATTGGATTATAATCAGGTGAATAAGGTGGTAAAAAAATAACTCTACATCCTAATGCTTCAATTGTTTCTATTAGTTCAGCATCATGATGAATACGTGCATTATCCATTATAATTACACTATGTTTTCCAGGATATGGATTCATAACTTGTAACTAAAATTAATTAAAAAATTTAAATAAATTATATTTTTTGTAATATTAAAAATATTAATAACAATAATAAAAAATAATAAATTACCAATTGATTTAAAATAAAATTACTAAATTTATTTCTGTCACAGCTCTTCCATCAAATATATCCATTGCAATAAATCCATCAAGAGAAAGAGCTGGTAATAATGTATACCTTTTTCCACGTACAAATACTACTTTTTTTTGTGCACGCATATTTGCAGGTGCATATCCATAAAAGCGAGATAATGTTCGTTCATCTTTTGCACTTTCATCAATAAATATCAATTGCTCTGACTTNCTTGATTTTCAAATAGTGTTACATTTTTATAATATAATCGATTTTAATTTAATTTTTAATATTATCTAAAAAAATTATAAAAAAAATAATAAAAATAATAAAATATTTAATATTTATAAATTATAAATTTTATTATTATTTATTTAATAATTACATATCACAATATATTGAGGATTTAAAAAAAGATTTAGCCATTTCTGTTGTAATATGTGCACATGCAGCATGTAATGCATATATTGGATCATTACATGATTCCATAAATACTTGATTATGTTTGATCCAAAGTTTAATTGTTGAAAATGCTGTCTCTATTGGATTATAATCAGGTGAATAAGGTGGTAAAAAAATAACTCTACATCCTAATGCTTCAATTGTTTCTATTAGTTCAGCATCATGATGAATACGTGCATTATCCATTATAATTACACTATGTTTTCCAGGATATGGATTCATAACTTGTAACTAAAATTAATTAAAAAATTTAAATAAATTATATTTTTTGTAATATTAAAAATATTAATAACAATAATAAAAAATAATAAATTACCAATTGATTTAAAATAAAATTACTAAATTTATTTCTGTCACAGCTCTTCCATCAAATATATCCATTGCAATAAATCCATCAAGAGAAAGAGCTGGTAATAATGTATACCTTTTTCCACGTACAAATACTACTTTTTTTTGTGCACGCATATTTGCAGGTGCATATCCATAAAAGCGAGATAATGTTCGTTCATCTTTTGCACTTTCATCAATAAATATCAATTGCTCTGACTTGTAACTTTCTCCAATAGTGGCAATATAATTTGCACAAACAAGTTCATTCCTTTCTTTTGCAGTTTTGTGAAGCTATAAAAAATTATTTTTAATTATTTTAATTATAATTATGTAAATTAAAAATAATATTATCATAAAAAACATACTTTTTTTCGAGTTATTCCAATATATTTTAGAGATCTCCACAAAGTTGATACTGAAACTTTTTTATTTGTATAATTTTCCATCTCAAATACTAATTCATCTAAATACCAATCTACCTTATTTTGCACTAATAATTTTAAAATTTCCATTTCATTACGTGTAAATATTTTTTTTTTACCTGGAATTTTTTTTAAGGGATTAACTACACATGCTCAACTTCTAAAAATTTGAAGTATTTTATTGACAGTAGATTGACTTATATGTAAAAGATTGGATATTTCTCGCTCATTATATCCATCAGAGTTTAAATAGATTATTCTCCACCGTAAATCTTCACTCAATGCACGTCCCATGTTATTTCTAAAGAAAAAAAAATAATAAATCAATAATATATTTATCAAATAATATGTTAAAATAAATAAAAATAACATATATAACTATTCTTACTTGTAAAATGCAAAAACAGCTTCTATTATTTCCAATAAGTATTGTAATCTATAAATAATCGTTGGTAATCCGTGAGTAGTCGTTTGTAATTGTTTTTATAATCGGTACAAAGCCACTATAGAAAAGTCTAAAAAAATATCAAATAATTACTCAAATAATTACTCAAAAGACTGATCTATAATATCTATGTATTTAATTTGATAATAATATGTAATACAAGTTTTTTTCATATGACAATTTTTTATAGTCACGATTTTAATTTTTAATAATCGCTTTGTCACATGATTGCACTAATTTGCAAACCGCGATAATATAAAGTATAGTACAATACAATACCATTTACAAAATTGATGTATTTATTTTCTTTGTTTAAAGCTATTCTTTCATTTTCTTGATTTGAAATCTCTTTTTCACTCTCATAATTACTTTCACTNTTTGTGAAGCTATAAAAAATTATTTTTAATTATTTTAATTATAATTATGTAAATTAAAAATAATATTATCATAAAAAACATACTTTTTTTCGAGTTATTCCAATATATTTTAGAGATCTCCACAAAGTTGATACTGAAACTTTTTTATTTGTATAATTTTCCATCTCAAATACTAATTCATCTAAATACCAATCTACCTTATTTTGCACTAATAATTTTAAAATTTCCATTTCATTACGTGTAAATATTTTTTTTTTACCTGGAATTTTTTTTAAGGGATTAACTACACATGCTCAACTTCTAAAAATTTGAAGTATTTTATTGACAGTAGATTGACTTATATGTAAAAGATTGGATATTTCTCGCTCATTATATCCATCAGAGTTTAAATAGATTATTCTCCACCGTAAATCTTCACTCAATGCACGTCCCATGTTATTTCTAAAGAAAAAAAAATAATAAATCAATAATATATTTATCAAATAATATGTTAAAATAAATAAAAATAACATATATAACTATTCTTACTTGTAAAATGCAAAAACAGCTTCTATTATTTCCAATAAGTATTGTAATCTATAAATAATCGTTGGTAATCCGTGAGTAGTCGTTTGTAATTGTTTTTATAATCGGTACAAAGCCACTATAGAAAAGTCTAAAAAAATATCAAATAATTACTCAAATAATTACTCAAAAGACTGATCTATAATATCTATGTATTTAATTTGATAATAATATGTAATACAAGTTTTTTTCATATGACAATTTTTTATAGTCACGATTTTAATTTTTAATAATCGCTTTGTCACATGATTGCACTAATTTGCAAACCGCGATAATATAAAGTATAGTACAATACAATACCATTTACAAAATTGATGTATTTATTTTCTTTGTTTAAAGCTATTCTTTCATTTTCTTGATTTGAAATCTCTTTTTCACTCTCATAATTACTTTCACTATTTTCATTCTTTTCATATAAATCTATAGTCCCACACTCTTTATTTAAATCCATATTTTCACTCTCTAGACTTAAACTAAGGTTTTCGTATCCTTGATCTAATCTTGACATTCTATTGATATTATTTATCTATAATTAGTACAAAAATAGTTTAACATTTGAATTACAATTGATTTCTATATCAAAATACTGCTTGAAATGACACCTTACTATACTGTAAAAAACTAATTTACAACCAATTTGTATTTCGCGATTTCAATAGTTTTTAAGAGACAAGATTGGTCGATCAGAAATTATCACATATTTTTATTATGATGAGGTCACATGATACCTGATTCTGTCACATAAATTTACTATATAATTGGAACTAAATCAGCCCATATGTCAAATTATATAAACTGGATCAACAAACATCATCATTATAATTAAAAATAAAAATATTATACGGATGATCCGGTTTCGAAAGTTTAAACCGGGTCACCCATGATATCCAGGTGAAACTGAATTTTATAAATCTGGTTCTAATTTCTAGTCAAAACTAATTTGGTCTTGACTCAACTCTTAAAATTTCAATTTTTAATTACGTCTGACTCAACTAATTGCGTCTATCACTAATAAAAATCAAAATTTGTCTTGACTCAACTCCAATTTTTCTCAATTTTAATTGCGTCTGACTCAATTCAATAGTTTTGATGACATGTATAAAAAGATTTATCCAAGTATCTTGAAAATGCTTTAAAATAGAGAAGTTGCAATTTGGATTCTGCTAGAAAGAAATTTACAAAAAATAGTGGAGTAAGATGATCAGAATTGTTGCGCCTACCTTATTTTGACTATATATATTCCCAAAATTGATTTTGGATTTTTGAAGTATTTCAACTTTTTGAGATTTATGCAAAATCTATTCTATATATGGAAGTAAAAAAAGTACCCAGTTATGTGTATTTTAAATCAAAGAATAAATCTGGGTGGTTAAAAAATTTCAGGTTTTAAGTAAAATAATTTCGTCTTCTATGAAAAACTATTTCGACTTTTTTCTCCGAAATTGCAATTTCAGGACCCCAAAATAATTTTGCGTGCAAGTATAATTTTGACCCAATTCGATTTATAACAGTTGATCCTATGCATTATTTATTTTTGGGTATTGCAAAATAGATTGTGAAACGAATTTGGATAGATATGAGGGTTTCATTATCAAATAATTTAAATAATATTCAAAAAAAAATGAACGAATTTTAAGTTTTCACCGATTTGGGTCGAATTTCGGAAAAAATCTACTGTGGTGAAGGTTTTTCTAATTTTACTGCTGATCAATGTAGAATTTTTATTTCAATTTATGCTACTGTAGTACTTTGGGAGTATTTAGAAGAAGTAGATAGGAAGATTCTTACATATTTTGTTCGAATTTGTCATCTTTTTGTAAATCGAATTCTAGAAACTAAATCTTTAGATGAAATTCATAAGAAAATAGTAGATGTTGTAACATTAATTGAGAAAAAATATGGAAGAAATGTAATAACACCAAATCTTCACTTGTCACTTCATTTAAGCGCATGTTCGCACAATTTTGGTCCATTATATGCTTTTTGGTACTTTTCATTTGAAAGAATGAATGGAATACTTGGTAAATTAATATACTTTGATTATTTTTTGATTATTTTTTGATTATTTTTTGATTATTTTTTTATGATTTTTTGATTATTTTTTGATTATTATTTTTTAATTATTATTTTTTGATTTTTTTCTGATTATTTTTTTCTGATTTTTTTCTGATTTTTTGTTTATTAGGTTCGCTGCCCAATAGTCATCAGCAAATCGAACCAGAGCTAATGCGTCGATTAATCAATGACAATAGAATAAATGAGATGATATATACTGAAAATAATTCAAAAGGTCTAGAAATTCTTAATATTCGTCAATCTGTCGGATCTCTTTCAGAAATAGATCAATTTGGTCATGATGAAATAAGAAGATTCTGGATGTATTCGAGAACAATTCAAGAATCAACTATTTCTGGAAAAGAACCATTTCTGGATGAAATGTTGAAACCATTTTCAGAAAATATTCCACTTTCAGCAGATGGAATTTTAGATCTAATGATTGCTTATTATAATGATACATATGAAAACTTGAAATTTCAGAAGCTATTTGAAACCGATTCTTTAAATTCAATAATAATTCCATTAAAAATAAACAAATATTGTCGCTGCCGAATTGGTTCCAAAATATTTAGTTCGACATTTTCACCTAGACACCAAAAAAGCTCATATATTCTAGCTAAATTTGCATCTGAAGATGATAGTATTGATATTTATCCGGGTCAAATTCAGTTCTTTTTTGTTCATGAAATAAGTACAAATAGAATAAATATGGAAAATCATTATCTGGCATATGTTCGTTGGTACAAAAAAATCAAGAATCAGTTCTATTTCGGCATAAATCAAGAACAAATGTGTAATGTCGAATTGTGGGATACTGAATTTTATCCTAAAAGCCGAGATTGTATTATTCCAGTCCAGCATATTCTTGGACGATTTGTGCTGGTTAAGTATAAAATTTCAGATCGTAAAAATGCTAAAGAGTATTTGGCAGTAAATCCAATAAATAGAAAATATAATTTACGCTAAAAATTATCTTTCTTATTTTATTCCGAAATGATTAGAATTATGTAATTTTATTAAAATTTCCATAAATACATAATAAATCAGAAATAAATGATAAATCAGAAATTTTGTATTAAAATCATCTGAATTCAGTAATTTTTCTTCCGAAATGATAAAGATTTTATTAAATTTTCTAAATTTTGGCTAAAATTTATTAACGGTCGAATTTAAGATAAATTTTTGCCAAAAGAGTATATTTCCGAAATTGTCATTTTGGCAGTAAAATGACATCAAAATATTGTATAAATTTCAGTACGAATTTGGAAATTCTGAATTTTGGTTAAAACTAAAATCTGAATTTCTGAATTTTGGCTAAAATTTATTAACAATCGAATTTAAGATAAATTTTTGTGAAAAGAGTATATTTTCAAAATTGACATTTTGGCAGTAAAATGACATCAAAATATTGTATAAATTTCAGTGCGAATTCGGAAATTCTGAATTTTGGTCGAAACTAAAATTTGAATTTCTGAATTTTGGCTAAAATTTATTAACAATCGAATTTAAGATAAATTTTTGCAAAAAGAATATATTTCCGAAATTGGCATTTTGACAGTAAAACGACATCAAAATATTGTAAAAATTTCAACACGAATTCGGAAATTCTAAATTTTGGTCGAAACTTAAAAATCACTTCAAAATTTTCTAAAATTTCTAAGAGCTGTTTTTTTTTTAACAATTAGTTGAAAGTTAACTGAATTTTGATATTGCTGATTTACCTTATTTCGCTTACAATATTGTGAATGAAATATGCTTACTTTATACATAATTTTTAAATGTCTAATAATCGGCAAGAAACAAGAATTCTTTTAATAAATTCTGAATTTTTGCCAAATTTTATTATCTAGCTGAAATATCATATTTTCGAAATGGATAAACTGAATTTAGACAGAATTGTTCCGAAATTTTATATTTTCGAAATGTCCATTTTAACAAGAAAATAGCGTATCAAAATATTGTACCAAATTTCAGCATGAATTTGGAAATTCCAAATTTTGGTCAAAACTTAAAAATCAACTTTAAGTTAAATTTTAATCAAAATTCGAAATTTCTGAATTTTGGCTGAAATTTATTAATGACCAAATTTAGGTTGATTTTTTTTGTCAATCAGCCGAAAGTCAGCCAAATTTTGATATTGCCGATTTGTCTTATTTCGACTAATGTCAAGTCAATAATTTTGACGACATGTATATTATTGATCAATATAGAAGTTTGTTAAATATGTGTAAATTTTTTTTTATATATAGTCTAATCCTTCTATAATTACACAAATGGTAAAAAAAAATAGTTGACTATAAAGAGGCGTACTATTTATAAAGGTTTTTTATATAGTATTAATAAGCAATAGTTTTTAAAAAACGTGACTATAAAAATCCTATAATTATAATTATAAGGAAATTTTTATATAGTATTAATATGCATTGGTTTTAAAAAAGGCGTGACTATATAGAAGTTTTTATATGGTGTGACTATATAGAAAATAAACATACTCTACAATAAAAATAAACATAAACAAATCTCAAAAGGTGATAAAGAAGGTCAAGCAGATTATCTCTATTAGTGCGTACATCAAAGGACTTATGTTTTAGGAAGTTGAAATCTCTGCAATCTCTGAGATCATTATATATCTGCCAACTTTATAATCAATATACTATAAATAGACTTATGAAAAAATTTTTATTTCTTTCTTACATTATCTTATTTTATTGAATATACACTACCTACTCAAAAGTTTAGAATCATATACTAAATTTATTTAATAATATATAATAATTTTTAAAATTTTTATCATATTTAAAAATATTTTTTTTGCTAATATTTTTTTATATAATTTTTATATTATTATATTAAATATTTATATTTTTATAAAATAATTTATATTAATATATTAAAAATATATTAAAATTTTTATCATCTATTAAAGTACCGTTAAAATAATTTTAATAGTAAATTGCAAAAAGTCCTTATAAATTTTTTAAATCTTAAATATTAACAATATAGTATTTTTAAAATATAATAAATTTAAAGCTATGATTTTGTTTTATAATATTATACTTATTTAATTTCAATAATTAACATTTTGTTAATTATTATTTAGTATAAAAGTGGGTAATGTAAATTTTTAAAAAAATGATTTTCATATATATTACTAATTAAATTTAGTATATGGTCCTAAACTTTTAAATAAGTATAAGTAGTATACTGTATAACCAGAATTTTTTACGTTATATATCAATATAAAAAAATGTTTTCATCCTCCTTATCAGTTTCTACTTTAACAAAAGAAAGGTTAACTCATATAATAAAAGACGTAATCAAAAAATACATCAGGAAATTTTAATAGACGTAATATTCCGTAAACTTTTTGGTCTATAATTTTTTCAGAGAATTATGATATCCACAGAGATCTTTGAAATAATTTTCTGAAAATTTTCAAAATGTAATATTAAATTATTAATACGTTGTAAAAAAAAATCGCATAAATCTATGTAGATTTTATGCAAAAATTTACGTTTAATTTCGAAAGTTTTCGTATTTAATTATTTTCGCGATATCAATTTTTACATTAAAATTTTATAATTATTTATTTGCATATAATAATATAATAATATAATAATTCTTTTTATTACGTTATATAATAAAAATAATATTTATACAAATAATATAAATTCTATAATATAAATAATAATAAATTTTAATTCGAATTTTTCTGCTATTCTTACACCGATGGTATTAAATTCACCTTTGATTTTCATGTACTTATAAAATTTATTTTTTTACTTGAGAAACAATTGATTCTCGTAAGATCTAAATGTCTTAAAAATATATCAAGAAAATTATATTATTAATTCAATTAAATTTATTTTACCTTAATATGTCATTTGAAAATCTCCAAAATGTTACAAATAAATAAAAATTAAAATTGTAAGAAATAAATTATATTTGCAACTTACATAACTTATATTTAAAAACTCATGCATATAATTATCTTGTTCACTTTATTTTGTTCTAATAGCTATAATTCTCTAAAAGAAAATAAAGTATTAATTTAATTGTTTTGAAATGCTTCAATAATCTTTGAAAATTTTGTTTTTTGAAATATACAAATATGTAAAATTAAAATTAAGGAATATTATAAATAAATTATACTTGCAACTTACATTTAAAAACTCGTGTATATAATTCTCTTGTCCACTTCATTTTGTTTTAGTAGCCATAATTCTCGATTTAATTTAATCTTTCTATATTATCAGGAAATTTTAATAAGCGAAAATTTGCGCAAAAAATTTTCACAATATTTCACAATATTTCATAATATTTTCACAATATTTCGTAATATTTTCGCAATATTTTGCAAAAATTTCGCAAGATTTTACAAAATTTCACAAGATTTTCACAATATTTTGCAAAAATTTTTACAAAATTTCGTAAAATTTTATAATATTTTCATAATATTTCACACAAAATTTTAAAACTTTTTATAATATTTCGCAAGTTTACATTTATTTTTGTAACTTTTTAAAATTATATTATATTTTTATTTATATTTTTTTTTATTTTTTTTACAAAAAAATTTAAAATAATACAAATTTTTTAAAAATTTTGAAAAATAAAAAGATTATTTTTTGTTACTATTATTATCATTATTAATTCTTTGATATTATTATTTTTTATTTATCTTTAAAAATATTTGAAAGACACTATAGTAAATAGACAAAAATAAAAGTATTATATTTTTTTGTAAGTTTTCGAAATATTTTAAAATTCTTTAATATTATTTTTTATTTACCTAAAATATTTAAAAAACACTATAGTAAATAAACAAAAATGAGAGTATTATATTATATTTCTTTGTAAGTTTTCAAAATACTTTAAAATTCTTTAATATTATTATATTTTATTTACCTTTAAAATATTTAAATAACACTATAGTAAATAAACAAAAATGAGAGTATTATATTATATTTTTTTGTAAGTTTTCAAAATACTTTAAAATTCTTTAATATTATTATTTTTTATTTACCTTTAAAATATTTAAAAAACACTGTAGTAAATAAATGAAAATGAGAATATTATATGTATTTTTGTAAGTTTTCGAAATATTTTAAAGTAAATAAAATATAAAAGTTTTTAAAAATGTTTGAAAACAATGTAATAAGTAAGTAAAAATAAAGTATTATATTATATTTTTTTGTAAGTTTTCAAAATATTTTAAAATAAATAAAGTGTAAAAGTTTTCGAAAATGTTCAAATAAATAAATAAAAGTGAGTGAGAATTATACCTGCCGCCCAAATTCAAAATCCAAATGCCGAAATCCCAAATGCCGAAATCCCAAATCCCAAATTATAATTAGTATTTTTTGCCGAAATCCCAAATCCCAAATCCCAAATACTAGTAATTTGTGCATTTTGGCGTCCCAAATCCCAAATTATTTGAGATTTAGGCAACACGTATAGTGAGAATACGAAAAATATGAAAAATATAAGGGATGTCTAAAATAAGCAAACATTTGTGACACATGACACGTGATATAATTGTAGAATTTACTTATAACTACTTATTGAAATTACAAAACAAAAATTATTATCATTAACGGTTTTATTATTATTATTATTATAGCCCTCGTGATTTTATTATTAATATTATCTTTTTTCTTGCCTTATGGTTCCACGATTTTTAGTTCTTACAATTCTTGCCCCACGGTTTTATTATTATTATTATTATTATTATTATAGTCCCCACAGTTTTATTATTATTATTATTATTATTATTATTATTATTATTATAGCCTCCACAGTTTTATTATTATTATATTATTATTATTATTATAGCCCCCACAGTTTTATTATAATTATTATTATAGCCCCACGGTTTTATTATTATTATTATTATTATTATTATTATAGCCCTTACAATTTTATTATTATTATTATTATTATTATTATAGCCCCTGCAGTTTTTGTTATTATTATTACTCTTGTCTCCCACAATTTTTAACCCTCACGATTCTTGCTCCCACGGTTTCATCTTCCACGATTTTTAGCTCCTATGATTCTTATCTAAGGTTGCTGGGTGAAACCTATTTGACGATTTGGTGAAAGGTGAAACTCTTACTTATAACAGTTAAAACTATTGGCAAAACGTTTTACCATTGGTGAAACTTTATTATTTGGAGAAACCTTAAAATTATAATGAAAATTATTTTAGCCAATCAAATTTTGTAATTCGCGATTATTAATACTAAAAAATACTTGTACGCGTTTTTAAAAAGTTTTATTACTTAATAAAAATGGAAGAAACAAATGAAACAAGTAAAACAAGTGAAACAAGTGAACAGGTATTAATATATTCTTTTAATAATAATTGTATAGTTTTTATTATATTAAAAAAATTGTTTAAATAAATTTAGCCTAAAACAAAAGGAAAAAATATTGGTGGAAGACCTTTAGGAGTAATTTGGAATCATTTTCACCGAAAAGAAACTGTTGGGCCAGGAAAGTTTGGTGCAGAATGTAAATACTGTTTTGTACCATGGAAACGAGGAGAAATTCCAATTCTTGAAGAACATCTCGCAAACCATTGTTCAAATGTACCTACACCTATACTTCGTGAATATATGATAAAAATTAAGAATCGAGAAAAAACTTCTAATAAAAAAAGGAAATTAAGTGAAGGACAAAAAACTTTAAATGATTTTCATGATCCTACGGAAATTTCTGAAGGCAGAACCAATAGGATTAAT
>PQFF01000156.1:568833-579514 GCA_003547095.1 Diversispora epigaea
AAATCCAATGCTGAAAAAGAGTTTGGATTTTATGGAAAAAATTTAAAGGACAAACAAAAAATGAATCAAGTTGAATTAAATAAAAAGGTTGCCGAAGCTTTAGTTGAATCAGATGATTTTGAAGAAACTGAAGAGTTAGAAGAAACAATAGAACGAAGAACATTATCAGGGGAATTAATTCCGGATGATAATGTTATAGTATTAATTGAAAACATATGGATCGAAAAAAATATAGATTTATCAAATAGAATAATTTTGGATAATATTGGCGAAGTGCCTGTAGATGATACAATTGATAAATCAGATATTGAAGAAAACGAATACTCTAATACCGATGATGAAATTGATAATAATAAAGGAAAAGGAGTAATGGATTATGATCTTGATGATTTGATAAATGAATTCGAAAATGATAATTAAATAGTTAAAAATAATAATAAATAATATAATATGTAAATAATTTAGTATATAAATAATATAATAAATAATATAATATGTAAGTAATTTAGTATATAAATAATATAATATAATAAATAATATAATAAAGTAGGAAAATAAAAATCGTTATAAATTTAATAGCGAAGTTAAATTTTTTAAATAAATTCTTTAATAACAAATATTTTTTGACATACATTTATTATTACATAATCATCCCTAATTTCACAAGAATTCTTACAAATCAATAAACTAACGATCAATAAATAATAATAAATTAAATATGTAATTGTTACATCATATAAATTTAATAACGAAGTTAAATTTTTTTAAAATAAATTCTTAATAAATAAATAACAAAAAATTTAGGTTTATAATTATATAATTATCCCTCCTAATTTCATTGATATATAACAAACCACTTAATATTCAGATCAATAAACTTGACAAAGAACAATTCAATCTATAAAAATACCCATTCTATCGTTTTCTCCAATTATTATTCGACTATAAATTTCATCATAATTTTGTTCATCTGTTTTGTCCTTCATTCTTTTATTTTTCTTATTCTAGGTTCGATTAAAATAAAGAAAAAACTACCTATTAATAAGAATCAGCTTAAAAATACACGAAGAAAAAAATATAATTCAATTTATAAACATACCCATTCTATCGTTTTCTCCAATCATTTTCTCCAATTATTATTCGATTATAAATCTCATCATAATTTCGTTCTTCATCCGTTTTTGTCTTTCATTCCCTTTCTTTACTTTTCTTACCCTAGGTTCGATAAAAATAAAGAAAAAACTGCCTATTAATAAGAATCAGTTTAAAAATACATTAAGAAAAAAATATAATTCAATCTATAAACATACCTATTCTATCGTTTTCTCCAATTATTGTTCGATTATAATCTCATCATAATTTTGTTCTTCATCCGTTTTTGTCTTTCATTCCCTTTCTTTACTTTACTTACCCTAGGTTCGATAAGAAAAAACTGCCTATTAATATGAATCGGTTTAAAAATACACGAAGAAAAAATATAATTCAATCTATAAACATCGTTTTCTCCAATTATTATTCGATTATAATCTCATCATAATTTTGTTCATCCATTTTGTCCTTCATTCCCTTTCTTTTATTTTTCTTATTCTAGGTTCAATAAAAATAAAGAAAAACTATTTAATAATATGAATCAGTTTAGAAATACCCGAAGAAAAAATATTACTTTAACTCATCTGTTCTTTATCTAGTGAACATATAATTGTTCTAATTTTTATCCTTGAATTCGTTTTCCATGCTTTCCCAACGTCTTTGTCTTCTCGTTCGTTCATATCTTGTCTTTCTTTTTCCATGGTGAGGGAGTTTAACTTGAATTAAACTTTCTTTTTTTCCGTTCCATTGATGAGACAATTATTGCCAAAGAGTCATGCACTATGTCATCCGAGAAAATTTAATCCCGAAATTAACCCGGAATTATGCCAATTTTTACTTGCTACAGGTAATAGTATCTTAATTGAAGACACCCGAAGCCGAGGAAGTAGTATATTATTGTCGTTCGTAAGGCTAATTATTCAGACAGTTATTTTGAAGAATCCAACTTTTGAACCTCCTGCCATGGAATCTAGAAAATATATTCAAGGTACACAATTAATATTCTATTTCACAACAAGGATGAAGCATCAAAAATTAATACATACCAAATACCATCCACCATATCATATTAAACATTAAACATCAGACATTAAACATCAGACATTCCGAACTCTTGACTAAAATATTCTTTATTATACAACTCGCAATATCCGCTATCGATGCTGATATAATTATAATGTTTAAAATAAATATTATGACAATCTTTTTTTTTAAATCAAATATTCTGTGCCCCCTCCGAATTTGATTGGTCCATGATTGAAAGACGATTTATTATTTACACATGATTAATATTTAAACCAATAAAATAATAATATTTTTTTTTGCATTATTAATATATTATATATTTGGCGAAACTATACTAATCATATAATGAAAATCTGGTAAAACCTCAAGAGGTTTTTCCAACTGGAAAACCTTTTCCAGTTTTCCGTTTTAAAAGCCATTTGGCAAAATAGTTTAAACTGTTTCGCATTCGTCAATTGGTGAAACCTAGAGGTTTCGCCCGCAACCTTATTCTTATCCCTATGGTTTTATTATTATTATTATTATTATAACCTCATGGTTTTATTATTATTATTATTATTATTATTATTATTATAGCCTCCACAATTTTATTATTATTATTATTATATTATTATTATTATTATTATAGCCCCATGGTTTTATTATTATTATTATAGCTCCCACAGTTTTATTATTATTATTATTATTATTATTATTATTATTATAACCTCTATGGTTTTGTTATTATTATTATTCTTGTCTCCCACGGTTTTTAGCTCTCACTTGCTCCTATGGTTTCGTCTTCCACGATTTTTAGCTCCCACAATTCTTATCCCTACGATTTTATTATTATTATTATTATTATTATTATTATAACCCCATAATTTTATTATTATTATTATTATTATTATAGCCCCCACGGTTTTATTATTATATTATTATTATTATTATTATTATAGTCCCCACGGTTTTATTATAATTATTATTATAGCCCACAGTTTTATTATTATTATTATTATTATAGTCCACGGTTTTATTATTATTATTATTATTATTATTATTATAACTTCACGGTTTTATTATTATTATTATTATTATTATTATAGCTCTCGCGATTTTGTTATTATTATTATTCTTGTCTCCCACAGTTTTTAGCCCTCACGATTCTTACTCTCACTGTTTCGTCTCCTACGATTTTTAGCTCCCACGGTTCTTATTTCTACAATTTTATTTTTATTATTATTTAGTTCCCATGATTTTATTATTATTATTATTATTTAATCCTATGATTTTTGTTATTATTATTATTATTATTATTATTACAGCCCCGCGGTTTTATTATTATTATTATTATTATTATTTAGTCCTCACGGTTTTATTATTATTATTATTATTATTATAGCCTCATAATTTTATTATTATTATTATTATTATTTAGCCCCCACAGTTTTATTATTATTATTATTATAGCGCAGTTTTATTATTATTCTTCTTTTTCTTCTTCCTTTGTCTCTCATGATTTTTAGCTCCCAGAATTCTTGTCCCTACGGTTTTATTATTATTATTTATCTCTCACGATTCTTGCCTCACGGTTTTATTATTATTATTATTATTTAACCACGATTCACTGGTCGAATGAACAAAAATCAGAATCCTATTGATGGCGGAAATATGCATAAATCGAACATCCTATTTGTGAAAATTCATAAATCGGAAATTCCTATTTATAAATCGGAAAAAATCGACTGCCTATATTTAATAAATCTTAACAAATTTAGCCATCAATCGGAATCCTATTCATGATAAAACCGTCCTATTTTTTTCCATTCGACCAGTGATTCTTGCCCACGGTTTTATTATTATTATTATTATTATTATTATTATTATTATTAGTGCGGTTCGTTAGGTCATAAAGCCATGAGATGCTTAAATAAGTACTTTGGGAATAATAAAAAATAAATATAAATGTTTAAGAATAAATTTAAATATCTATAACTAATTAATCAAAATATTACAATAAAATATTTTAAGTAGTTAGATAGACGTATATAGAGAAATAATTATTTTACCCAATCAATTTGATTGGTAATGTGTAATATTACAATACTGGAATAAATTTTAATTTGTCAAAATATAATTTATTTATTGTGTCACAAAAACATAATTATTATGGATGCAAGTTTAATTTTATATATATATTTTTATTTATAAGAATAATTTAAAAATCTCACCTTGAAATATATCTCAGTGTTCAGGGGATCGGCATCAGGATTTTCTTACAACTTTCAATATGGACTTGTTGCATATTTGCTTTTACCAATGTGAAGCAACACCAAATAATAACCTTTCAGCAGATCAAAATTTAAGCTTGAAAATTGTTACAAAATTTCCCAATATTATTAAATAGATTATTTATAAATTAATCAAATTTATATTCACNTATTATTATTATTATTATTATTATTATTATTATTATTATAACCTCACAGTTTTATTATTATTATTATTATTATTTAGCCTTGCACTACGGTTTTATTATTATTATTTAGCTTTTATGATTCTTGCCTCCACGGTTTTATTATTATTATTCTTAAATTTTTAAAAAAGATATTTTAATATTGTTAAATAAATTTTTTTTATTACATTTGTTTAAGTGTGACATGATTTGATTGGCTAAATTAAAATAAGAATTTTTTTTATTTTATTTAACTGAAAATTTCCACGAAAATTTACGAAAATTTGTACAAGTTTTTCAAAAATTTTTTAAAGTGAAAATTTCTGCAAATTTTATACAAAAATCTTCTGGAAATTTTCACTTCAAAAATTTTTGAAAAAATTGCGTAAATTTTTGCAAATTTTCACCTCTTAAAATTTCCTGATGCTTTAAAAAAAAGTAACTCTTTTCTTTTTGCTTTTGAATGTTAGAGGTTGGACTATAACTTCAATTTTAGTTTTTTTATTAATTGTACTTTTCTTTGAAGAGGGTATATAAATACTTTCTATTTCTCTTTCAGTTGATGTTATCTGTGAATTTGACTATTGTGCTTGTTGTTATTGCTGCTGTTGTAACTACTGTTGTAATTGATATAACTGTTGTTGTTACATCTATTTTTCTTCTTCAGGTGTTATATATGAAGGATTTGAATTTTTTAACGCATTCCTACCTTCTAGAGGTACGTATATTCGTTTAAATATTGATTAGGGTATATTTGTACTTGAGGTTGTAGCACTTGTTCTTTTACGGTAATTTCCTCCTGTATTATTTTGCTGTAGGGGAACATTATTATTCTGAGGAATATTTATTGGTTTAATTGGTTGGGAAACACTTGTGTTTGAACTACAAGTGGGTATTGTTGTTGCATTTGTGATTGAATATTTACTGACTGTTGAGAAAATTGTTGAGTGAAAGTTTGTACTATTGAAATGGAATTAATATTTACCATATTATTTACTAATTGTTGTATCTGTTGGTTTGTCAGACAATTCCTTACAATATGTCATGGTTGTCTATATTTATAACAGGTTGCAAGATTTCTAGGTTGTCTTGATCTTTGGAAATTATTATTCTGTCCATAATTTGGATTAGAATTATTTTGAGATACATTTTGATTTACATTCAAGTTCTCTAGTTGTTGTATAAAGACCATTATAGATTCATTTGTAATTGTTTCTAAGGCTGGCAAGGCTTGAACAAGTTATTGTATAGGTTGATAATATTAATTTCTTTATAGTAAGTTACTTTGATTATAAGGACCATAAAATCCTACGAGAATTTCGTGATACATTTTCTCATAATTTTTAATTTGACTTGTGGTTTTAACTATTTGTTCTAAAGTTGCATTTGGTTGAAAAGTTAATTGTATTATAAGTTGCGTAGCAATTTCTCATCTTAAACCTTTTGTAAAATGGAAAACCTTTTCTGTTTCAGGCATTATTTCTTCTATATTTGCCTTCTTAATTAGTTTGCAAATAACTTGTGCATATTGATAGACAGTTTCATATGATAATTGTAACCTATTATTTAATTCTATTCTCCATTGTAATAATCTTCCTGGATTTTTGAATCAGGTTAAGAAGGCTTTTGAAAATTTTCGGTTACCAGAATTTTGTCAGGATTCAAATCGAATAGCAGGATTTTCTTCTATTTGGTTAAACCAAGTTAGGGTTTCATTTTTCAAATAACCTCGGACAGTATTAATTTTATCGTTTCCAGTATATCCGTTTACTTCTTCACATCAGTCAAATTCTTCCAGCCATTCTACTGGACCTTGATCTTCTCTAGAGAATACTGGAAAAGGTTCAATATTACGTAATGTTTGTTGTTGAACAATTTGATTGAGAAGATTGACAAGAGTTTGCTGAGTTTGTTGATTCATGGTTATATTATTTACTAGTTTAGGTAAAATTTCATCTGTTTCATTTGTTACGTCTGTATCAGTAGGAATGTCTAAATTTTGAAGGTTATTTAACTGTTTTAAATTTATGGTAAATCTTTGCGTATAATATAAACAATTAATAAGGAGAGTTAAAAAGATATTTCTTTGTTCTGGTTGCCTAAATCGAAGTGTTTTTAACAAGGTATCTATTTAAGTTTCTATTTGATTGGGATCTCTTTCTGCTAATAATTCTTAAAAGCGAATAGTAGAAGTATAGGAATAAGAATATAAGGAACTATTTAAATTTAACCAATTTCTAAAAACTAAAAATCGTACATTTAATAATACTAGTGAGGGATTATAAAGGATACAAAAAAAGTCTTGATATTGATGAAAATTATTTCTCTGATATTGGTTTAAATGATTTGAAGCAATATGAAATATATTATGAAATTGTTGTAATTTCTGTTGAGCATGCCAATTAAACATGTATTTTACTATTTGTTAACCTTACAGGAGGCATCAATTTGTTATATGCTATCGGTTGATGTAATTAAAAGGAATAAAATAATTTTAAAATCTTTAATTTTTAAAAATTTCTCAATATTTATAAAATTAAAGTAACAGATAAGTTCTTTTGTTAGCAATTGAAGTTTTATCGCACTTTATTAGTTTGTAACTTATACAAAATATAGGTAGTAATTTATAACAAGACTTAAGATTTAATGCACTGGTCAAAAATTTATAAAACTTATACCTATCTGGTACCCGATAGGTATAAGTTTTATAAATTTTCGACTAGTGATGGAATAAATATATGTTTATTAAATAATATATAAAAATAATATAAGATAAAATGAAAAAGAAATATCGTTACAAATATCTCAAAACTTAAATTAATTCACTAATTAATTCCTTTTGTCTTTACTTGAACTTATACAAGAATAAAAGAAAAATAAACTATCTGAATTGAAAATTAAAACTAACTCTGTCCTTTTCTCATCTATTAAGAAAAATATCCTATATTTATAATTATTAAAAATACTGTGTCACACTCTTTTCGTGTGATAAAAATATTCTTTTAACTTTCTTTCGTAATAGAAGATGGTTACCAAAGATAATTATCAAAGATGAATATTTAGAGATAATTATCTGGGGTAATTATTAGAGGTATTTATCTTTAATTATCAAATGTAATATAGAAGAGATACTCATCAGAGATACTTATCTCTTTAATTTGTACTATCATTTACTATAAATAATAAATAATACAAATAATATATAATTGAAAATGCTAATTTAATAAAATAAAATAATAATAAATAATCTAAAAATAAAAATAAATTAAAATTTTGCGTTATAATATATAGAAATTTTCGTGTTCTGGATCTTGTTCAAATTTAGCTATTTCGTGATTAACTATTTCGTTAACAGTTTGGTTTTTAATTTCAATGACTTTTTCGACACAAATGTTTTTTGCTTTTGCTCTCATAAATTTAAACTTAAAAATGAAATTCAAGGGAATTTAATTTGTTTAAAAAGAATTAAACAATTATCTTTTGTACTAAAAAGAATATGGAATTACAATCTAATTTGTTTCAACTCTTCAAGTTGCTGACTATTGAAAGTAGGGGGATAACTATTTATTTCTGTTTATTAAACTATTTCTTTAACTCGATTGCTATATTCAAGGGCAAATTTATTAATTAAATTATTTAAAGACTTGATACATCAGGAAATTTTTTATATCAGAGGTTATTGTAATAATTCGTTTTCAAAGGTTATTGAAGGTTATCGGACCAATAACCTTCGCAAATATTACGTTTATTATGATAAAATGAAGGTTATTGAAGGTTATCGATATCAATAACCTCTGGAGTATTACGTTTTATTAATAAAAATGAAGGTTTTCAGTACCAATAACCTTTGTAAATATTACGTTTATGTTGGAGGTATTCGAAGGTTATCGGAGTGAAGGACTTCGAAGGCTTACGTTTAAAAAAATTTACTGATTTATTATTCATAAAAGTTAAATGTTAATTAGTTACTAAGAAATTAAATACTATTCTAATTTACTATCTCAAGGTGTTATAGTGTCTAGATCTCATAGTTATCATCAAATTGTTGACCTATTTATATCTTCAAAGAAAAATAGGAAACAACAACTAAAGCAAAAAAAAATAAATACCGTACGGAACCTCTATAATAGGAACTTAGAAAATCTTAAATAAAATTTAATCCACTGATCAGATTTCTTTTATATTATAGTATTTNGAGGTTATTGTAATAATTTCGTTTTCAAAGGTTATTGAAGGTTATCGGACCAATAACCTTCGCAAATATTACGTTTATTATGATAAAATGAAGGTTATTGAAGGTTATCGATATCAATAACCTCTGGAGTATTACGTTTTATTAATAAAAATGAAGGTTTTCAGTACCAATAACCTTTGTAAATATTACGTTTATGTTGGAGGTATTCGAAGGTTATCGGAGTGAAGGACTTCGAAGGCTTACGTTTAAAAAAATTTACTGATTTATTATTCATAAAAGTTAAATGTTAATTAGTTACTAAGAAATTAAATACTATTCTAATTTACTATCTCAAGGTGTTATAGTGTCTAGATCTCATAGTTATCATCAAATTGTTGACCTATTTATATCTTCAAAGAAAAATAGGAAACAACAACTAAAGCAAAAAAAAATAAATACCGTACGGAACCTCTATAATAGGAACTTAGAAAATCTTAAATAAAATTTAATCCACTGATCAGATTTCTTTTATATTATAGTATTTGAATGTATATATTTGGAGAAATCTATTTATGGAAAAAAAAAATTTCTCAATTTTCTTAGTTTATGTAAGTACCATATGATGTGATTTTAACCAATTAGAATTCAGGAATTCAAGAACATGTGACTATACGTGTTGCCCAAATCCCAAATAATTTGGGATTTGGGACGCCAAAATGCACAAATTACTAGTATTTGGGATTTGGGATTTGGGATTTCGGCAAAAAATACTAATTATAATTTGGGATTTGGGACGCCAAAATGCACAAATTACTAGTATTTGGGATTTGGGATTTGGGATTTCGGCAAAAAATACTAATTATAATTTGGAATTTGGGATTTGGGATTTGGGATTTCGGCATTTGGGATTTCGACATTTGGATTTCGAATTTGGGCGGCAGGTATACATGTGACCATATTATATTACATCAGGAAATTTTAATAGACGTAATATTCCGTAAACTTTTTGGTCCATAATTTCTCCGGAGAATTACGACACCCACAAAGATCTTTGAAATAATTTTCTGGAGATTTTTGAAACGTAATATTAGATTATTAATACGTTGCGAAAAAAAATCGCATAAATCTACGTAGATTTTACGTAAAAATTTACGTTTAATTTCGAAAGTTTTCGTATTTAATTATTTTCGCGATATCAATTTTTATATTAAAATTTTATAATTATTTATTTACATATAATAATATAATAATAAAATAATTCTCTTTATTACGTTATATAATAAAAATAATATTTATACAAATAATATAAATTCTATAATATAAATAATAATAAATTTTAATTCGAATCTTTCCGCTATTCTTACATCGATGGTATTAAATTCACCTTTGATTTTCACATACTTACGAAATTTATTTTTTTACTCGAAAAACAATTGATTCTCGTAAGATCTAAATGTCTTAAAAATATATCAAGAAAATTAATATGTCATTTGAAAATCTCCGAAATGTTACAAATAAGTAAAAATTAAAATTGTAAGAAATAAATTATATTTGCAACTTACATAACTTACATTTAAAAACTCATGCATATAATCATCTTGTCCACTTCATTTTGTTCTAGTAGCCATAATTCTCTAAAAGAAAATAAAGTATTAATTTAATTGTTTTGAAATACTTTGATAATCTTCGAAAATTTTGTTTTTTGAAATATACAAATATGTAAAATTAAAATCGTCAAGGAATATTATAAATAAATTATACTTGTAACTTACATTTAAAAACTCGTGCATATAATCCTCTTGTCTGCTTCGTTTTGTTCTAGTAGCCATAATTCTCGATTTAATTTAATCTTTCTATATCTAAAAGAAAATAAAGTATTAATTTAATTGTTTTGAAATGCTTCGATAATCTTCGAAAATTTTGTTTTTTGAAATATACAAATATGTAAAATTAAAATC
>PQFF01000156.1:584334-599231 GCA_003547095.1 Diversispora epigaea
TAAAAAATTTTATTCATTGTTTATACTGACACAAGTTAAAGATCACTAAACATATTATACATATTATTATAGATTGAAAATAAACAATCATATGGAGAACAATATACTGGAAACTGGTGGAAAAAAGCGAAAGAATCAATCCCATCGGTAGCATACATTTTGTCCATTATCCTTTATTCAGATGCAACTACAACTGACACCTTGGGTAAGGGGTCACTTCATCCTATATATATTTCTCTTGACAATATTCCTACATGGAGAAGAAATAAAGAAGATGCCAAACAGTTATTGGGATACCTTCCGATTTTATCTGCTAAAGATGAAAGAGAAAAAAAATCCTCTGAATTTAAAAAATTAGTTTGCGAAACCTTTCACAATTCTATTAAATTTCTTTTGGATCCATTATTTACAAATGATGATGATAATGGCGATGGCATTGAATTAAAAATTGATAACGAAATTTTCTGGTTTTTTCCGAGAGTTTCCACAATAATATGCGATTGGCCAGAAGCATGTACTTTTTCGTTAACTTATAAATCAACAAATTCAAACTATCCTTGCCATTTTTGTCTAGTATCAAAAGAAAATTTAAATAATACACATTTAAGGAATGATCAGATGGTACTTCGAAACAAAGAAAATATGTTGCAATATTATAATAACGGTACAACTGAAAAAGCTAGTTTGGAACCAGTTTTCAATTATTTTTGGAATATTCCGTAAGTTTTCGTGATACTCTTTTATATTGTTGAGTACATTCTAACTTTATATTATTTTTAATTTAGAAATATAAATGTTTACGTTGCCACTATATCTGATAGAATGCATCACTTGGATTTAGGTTTGTATCGCTACCAAATAGAGTTTACTAAAAAATTATTATTTGAAGCTAAAGGAAGATCATTAGTGGATAAAATGAACCGGAGAATTACATTAATTCTGAGGCATTCGGAACTAAAAATATTTTCGGGAGGATTACAATCGATAACTCTTTTAACAGCAGATAATTATAGAAATATTATGAAGGTAATGGTATTTGTAGTTGATGATTTATTAAATAAGGATCTTTCGGAAGTTTACGTGAAATGGAACGAAATGTACTTATTAAGTCGACAGGAAACGTTTAAAGAAAGTGATCTGAAAAATTTCCAGGAAGCAATTGAAAAATTGGCTAATCTATTTATTAAATTATTTGGTCAATTTTCGAATTCTGATTTTAAACTGCCAAAGTTACATTCATGGGTTCATCATATTGTTAATACTATTCATGAATTTGGAGATATACTACAGAAACTTACGAAGCCTTACACAAGACATATGTTAAAATTCCATATCGTCTCAGTAATAAAAAAGATGTGGAAGAGCAAATGATGAAAACCGTAAATATTAACATAAATTATCATGTAAAATTATAAAAATAACGGAAAATCTCTAATAAAAAATTTTTTTATTTAGATACGGAGAAAAGCGATAATTAAGCAAAACGACTTTAAAAAAAAGTTCAAAACTCCACTCAAATTTAATTATTCTTCGAAGTTATTTGAATTTGATATTTCGGAAGCTTTTGAATTTATTGATAAATATAAAAATGAAACAAATTTAGATGAAAAAATGATAAAAGGCTTAGACCATTTTATTCAAAGTTTGGACTCATATTTTAATCTGTTTAAGATTTCAACTGTACAGGGTTGTCACATAAAAATATATAGATCTATAACTTTGGAAAATCGTGCAATATTACGTACAACAAACATGTTTCACAAGCGGTCATGGTTTAGTAATATCTCTGTAACTATGAATGATGAAGAACTTTTTGAATATCAATCTGATAATGGAATTTGTTACGCACAGGTATATATTATTACAATAATTCTAATTAATAAAATATGTAAATTATTTGACTTTATTTTATTTTATTTATTTAGACATTACTTATAACAGAAGTATTTTTAAAGAAAGAAAAATCATTGCATCTTGCACTTGTACAATGGTACGATTTTATATTTAAAAGAACTCCATTTGTTTATGGCTGTCCTTTGTTGAAATTGACGGAGGTATACAATTTTATAGAAATAGAAGCAATAGAAGATATAGTTCATATAGTTCCTCGATTTGATAAGACTAATGAATATTTAGTAAATAAATATCTATTTTAAGTTGTATTATTTCGGAATGTTCCGTATTATTATATTTTAAAAAAAAAAACATTATTATTTTATATTAATAAATTTAATCTTTATTTCGCATTTATCCACATTATTTTTAAAAATATATAATTATTTTATCTATATTTTTTTTTGAAAAAGAATAAATATAAATTATAATCATGTAATTAAATATAATATTCGAAGACTTTAGTATTGTTCAATTAAAATCAGAAAATTTGTTGCTAATAACGAATATGATTTTAATTAATTTTGTAAGTTGCGGAGATATCTAATTATGAGTAATTTGCAGAGATGTAATATTATGAATTATTATTACATTTTAATGATAGCAATTAGATAATAACTATCTAATTGAGGGATATAATAATAAAGAATTTTGAAATAATTCATCATACTTAGATAGTAGNGTTTTGTTTCTTTAAATATTTTCGAATATTTCTAATAATTTTAAAATAATTTTAAAATAAATATAATAGTAAATAGTTTTTTAATTTAAAAAAATAGTAACAAAAAAAATGAATCAGAAGGAAATGAATCAGAAGGAAATGAATCAGAAGGAAATGCTTTCATTTTATAGAAGAAATAAAAAAAAAAAAGATGAATTTTATTCTGGTCTTTTGACTGGAAAATCAAAATTTGTTAAAAAGAATCGTAAACAATCTGCATCATCAACAACCCCAACAACACCCGCAGCAACAACACCAGCAGCAACAACACCAACAACATCAACAATGCCAATAGTATTAATAGAACCAAAAGAAGTTGCAGAAGCATCTTCAAGAAAAAAGCAAAAAACAGTTGCTGGAGCTATAAAAAATTATTATTCTGATGGTAATGTTTCGAAAGTCTTCGAAAATATTTGCAATATACAAAAATTTTAAAACAATTCTTTTTATAGATGATTCCCCATTTACACATAAAGATGCCAATTATTTCCTAAATAAATTTGAAGAGATGAATAGCAGACAAATAGAAATGAATAATAGACAAATTAAGATAGAAAGAGAAATTTCTGACATACAGAAATTATTGGCATCAAGTGGAATCGAATTAGATTATACAACTGAAAATGAATTTATAAATGTAAGTGTTTACATTTGTTATAAAGCTTCTTTTATTGAAACATTTGTTATTAATTCAAAATACTTCGAAATACTTCGAAATAGAAATTCGTCCAGAAAGTTGCAAATTCTGCTATAGATAAAAGAATNAAAAAAAAAAAGATGAATTTTATTCTGGTCTTTTGACTGGAAAATCAAAATTTGTTAAAAAGGATCGTAAACAATCTGCATCATCAACAACCCCAACAACACCCGCAGCAACAACACCTGCAGCAACAACACTCGCAGCAACAACACCAGCAGCAACAACACCAGCAGCAACAACACCAACAGCAACAACACCAACAACACCAACAACATCAACAATGCCAATAGTATTAATAGAACCAAAAGAAGTTGCAGAAGCATCTTCAAGAAAAAAGCAAAAAACAGTTGCTGGAGCTATAAAAAATTATTATTCTGATGGTAATGTTTCGAAAGTCTTCGAAAATATTTGCAATATACAAAAATTTTAAAACAATTCTTTTTATAGATGATTCCCCATTTACACATAAAGATGCCAATTATTTCCTAAATAAATTTGAAGAGATGAATAGCAGACAAATAGAAATTCGTCCGGAAAGTTGCAAATTCTGCTATAGATAAAAGAATATATCCGGATGAAAGTTATTTAAAATCTGTTGCTGCTGGTTGTGCTGAATTGGAATTTCATGAATATTTCGGGAGTTGGGAAAACAAACGTTGGAGCTCTTATTACACAAAATATATTCAAAACCCTGTAAGTTTTATTTGAATTACTTACTTAAATTATTTTAAATTATAATATTAAAATATAACGTATTGTTTTAAAAACTTTTAAAGTTATTAGCTAAACATCGAAGTCTAAGAGGGTCAATTGCGAATAGAGTAAGGTCTGCTTTTTTCGCAGTATTTGGGGAGCACGAACTTCCATACAGTGGCTCACAAAAGTACTGCAACAAAAAAAAAAATATCTTTGTTGTAGTATTTTTTATTAATTTTAATAAAAAATTTTAAAAAATTTTATTTTTTTATATTTATTTAATATTTAATTTAATATTAATATTGTGATTATCGCGATTAACATCTTGTGTCACCTGATGTTAATCGTTTTATTTATTTTTATTGTTGCAATTCTTTTGCGACTTATTAAAAAAATAAAAAAATAATTTTTATTTAATTTATTTTTTTAATAAACCACCTTTTCCATATTAAGAAAAAACCTTCCGCCGATCTTTTTTTATAATTTTATAAAAAAAAAAACCACCCATGAAACAGATATCTGCCGAGAAACGAGTTAGGGTAGCTGCGCTTCTCGAAGAGGGAAATACCGTCCGTTATGTTGCCCACGTTGAAGAAGTCCACTATTCTACCGTCTCTAGAATAAATAAACGATTAAAAGAGACTGGTAGTAACGAAAATAGACCGAAATCTGGGCACCCACGTATAATTACCGGCCGTGATGAACGAAAAGTGCTTCGACTTATAACATCTAACGAAGCACCCACGGCAATTCAAGCGAAGGAGCAACTCGAAAGGGATGAAAATATAGAGGTAAGCGCCGAAACCATACGCCGAATCCTCTGGAGAAACAGTCTAAAAGCAAGAACTAAAATTAAAAAGCCGTATCTCAAGAAGACACATCGAAATCGGCGATTTGCCTTCGCGAAGAGACATCTCCATTGGACGATTTCAGATTGGTCTAAGGTAATTTGGTCAGATGAAAGCAAATTTAATATTTTTAGTAGTGATGGTAAAGAGTATTGTTGGAAGAAAGTGGGAGAACCTTTAAGAGACTCTCATGTAAAACCAACTGTGAAATTTGGAGGTGGGAATATTATGGTATGGGGGTGCTTTACTTCACTTGGTGTAGGAAACCTCTGTAAGATAGATGGGAAGATGGATAGTGAACTTTATAGAAGAATACTTACAGAAGATTTTTTAGGAACACTCTCTTGGTATAATCTAAATAAAGAAGATGTCATTTTTCAACAGGATAATGACCCCAAACATACTGCTAAACTTACTAAGGATTGGTTTGAGGAAAATGATATAAAGGTACTTGAGTGACCAGCTCAATCTCCAGATCTAAATCCTATTGAACATTTATGGAATGAAGTAGACAGAAGATTAAGGAAACTTCCTGTAAAAGTTACAAAGAAAGATCAGTTGTGGGAACAGATTCAAGATGTGTGGAATGATATTAATCTTAAGGTTTGTACTAAGTTAATTGAGTCAATGCCACAAAGGATACAAGATGTGATGAAGGCAAGGGGAGGGTATANAACGGTCTAAAAGCAAGAACTAAAATTAAAAAGCCGTATCTCAAGAAGACACATCGAAATCGGCGATTTGCCTTCGCGAAGAGACATCTCCATTGGACGATTTCAGATTGGTCTAAGGTAATTTGGTCAGATGAAAGCAAATTTAATATTTTTAGTAGTGATGGTAAAGAGTATTGTTGGAAGAAAGTGGGAGAACCTTTAAGAGACTCTCATGTAAAACCAACTGTGAAATTTGGAGGTGGGAATATTATGGTATGGGGGTGCTTTACTTCACTTGGTGTAGGAAACCTCTGTAAGATAGATGGGAAGATGGATAGTGAACTTTATAGAAGAATACTTACAGAAGATTTTTTAGGAACACTTTCTTGGTATAATCTAAATAAAGAAGATGTCATTTTTCAACAGGATAATGACCCCAAACATACTGCTAAACTTACTAAGGATTGGTTTGAGGAAAATGATATAAAGGTACTTGAGTGACCAGCTCAATCTCCAGATCTAAATCCTATTGAACATTTATGGAATGAAGTAGACAGAAGATTAAGGAAACTTCCTGTAAAAGTTACAAAGAAAGATCAGTTGTGGGAACAGATTCAAGATGTGTGGAATGATATTAATCTTAAGGTTTGTACTAAGTTAATTGAGTCAATGCCACAAAGGATACAAGATGTGATGAAGGCAAGGGGAGGGTATACAAGATGGTAATATATAGTAAACAATTAGAATATATATTTTTTATTATTTTTTTTATTTTATTTTTTTTTAGAAAATTAAAAAATATAGAATTTTTAAAAAATCACATATGTAATGCAATATAGAAATTTTAAATCAACAAATATATTTCTAGAATTTTATAATTAACTTATAATAAATTTTATATTAATATAAAGTATAGAACCAAGGCTATTTAATAAACACAAATTTATTATTATGAGATTTATATTTCTTGAGTTATATTGATTTGAAAATTGATTTTTTTTTGTTGCAGTACTTTTGTGAGCCACTGTATATTGATACAAAATCTGCTCCCCAAGAAATAAAGGAGTGGAAGGATTCGGAAAAACTAAAAAATGCGTATGAAAGACTTTATCAATGTATTGATAGTGATAAAGAAATGACCTGGTGCACTAGGATTATACAAAAAACATGGCCAAATTTTAAAAAATTAACAAAAGAAAAAATTGCGTTTGGAATGGCTGTATGTCAATATATGTTGAATCCGAAAACTGAATCAATCAAATCAATGACGAAGAGATATGCAAAATCATGAAAGTTAAGAAAGTAAGTAAGAAATATAAAAAAAAAATTTGATATTATATTAAATATTAAAAAATTTATTTTTTTTATAGAAAAAGCTAGAAGAAGGTCAAATTATTGGATTAGATAATGAGGAAGGAGAGGAGGAGGAGGAGGAAGAAGAGGAGGAAGAAGAGGAGGAAGAAGAAGAAGAAGAAGAAGAAAAGGAAAGAGAGGAAAGAGAAGAGGAATATGAAGATGAAGTTATATTTACAGGACAAAGCTTTCGGTCACGAAGTAATAGTCTTGCGTAATAATCTGAAATTTTTAAAATATGAATATTTTTAATTTTAGCATTTTTTATATTTTATTTAGTATTATATTTTATTTATAAATATCCGAAATATTTTATGCTATAATTTATTATCATTCAAAGAATTCCGAGAACAGTAAATTAAAAATAAATTTTTTTGCAATATATGATTTCTAGTTGCGTATATTTCCGTAAATATTCATAAAAAAGTGCAAAAATTTATATTACGAAGATTTGAAAGTAAAAAATATTTTCGTAAAAAAAAATTAAGCTGCGAAAAAATTATGGAATTTTTCGAGGTGTAATAAATACGTAGAAAGTTACAAAATCTTGCGGAATTTTTTCGAGGCATAAGAAATTGGTGATTTTACGGGCGAAATTATTATGTATCGAAATCTTTCGGAGATATACGTAATATTACGGGGAAATCTCTGTATAAATTACGGAAATTTTACGTTTTGTAATAATTACGGAATATTACGCCTATTAAAATTTCCTGATGCTAATAAGGATTGTTATCAAAAAATCTATAAAAAATAAAAATAAAATTTTAATTATTTAATTTATTATAAATTATATCAGGTATACTATAATGAGATTTATATTTTTTAACTGCATATTCTACCATTTTTCTAGTAATATCTTTTTTATATATATCTATATATCTCTATGATTTATGTATATATTTTTATATTTTTAAAAGGTATAAAATATCAGAAACTGTTGAAAATTTTTTTTAGACAAATTTCAGGTGAAATTACAATGGTTTTCTATTTTTAATATATTCTCAAATTTGATGGGTATAATTAAATTATATAACTTTAACCTTAATAAAAGTTGATTAATTTTAATCAGATCAAAATTTTAACCGATGATTCTGAAAGTTTAGGTTCTGGGCTATCATTTTCTACGGTTAGAATTTTTATTTCTATATTTGGAAAAAAAATTTTAAAGCAAAATAGTTGATTAATTTTTATTATAACCAAGTTCCTATTATAAAGGTTTCGCACTATACACCAACCTGCCAAAAGTATCCGGACAGCTGTTTTTTTTCAAATTTATTAATAAATTTTAAAGGTAAATTGTGGCACAAAGAATGATTTAAATTGCACAAACTTTTTTTTAAAAGAATCTCCTGATCAAGGGCTATTATATGATATCTTTTTTATTAAAGTTGAATGCTTGCTTGTTCGAAAATCGTGTCTTAAATAAAGTTAACCAGAAATGTCAAATTAAATTATTAATTGTAATGTCTCTCGATTTCAATAACTATCCATCGGAAGTATAAACTATCTTATAAAAACTTGTAGCCCTGGAGTAGGGCTATAATTTTTATTAGTACCATATTTACTATTTTCTAGTGAAAATCGGAACATTACTTAGACACAACTAAAATTGGATGAAATTATTGTTGATCATTTTATCATTTAAAGAAAATTATCAATTGTTATCGCATAAAAAACATTATTTTTTGCAAATGAAATCTTAAAAGTGACACTAAGTAAACTTGAAGATAATGTTATTGCGCATCTGTAGTGAATATTTCAGACCTTTATCATGGAAATTGAGTAAATAGTTATTGATTAAACTTTAGAAAATAATTGCTAATTTTTTCTTAAATTCTAAATATATAAGCTTGAAACTTTTATAGTAGATGCAAAGTAATATTTTTTTCAAGATTACTTAATATCGCTTTTAGAATTTCATTAGTATATAATAAAGTTTTCTATGTAAAAATGATTGGTAATTTTCTTTAAACAGTAAAATGATCGACAATAATTTGTTTCCAAAACTGTTGACAATCTTTTACTAAAATTCCATTTAATTTCAAATGCTAATTGTAGCACAATGAATAATTTAAATTACATAAACTTTTTTTTAAATGAATCCCATGATTAAGGGCTATTATATAATACTTTGTTTGTTAAAATTAGGACACTTTTTTATATAGAAATTTTGCTTTAAATAAAATTAATCAAAAATGTCAAATCAAATTATTAATAGTAATGTCTCTCAATTTTGATAAATATTTATCGTAGATATAAACTATCTTATACGAATTTGTAGCCAATAATAAGGGCTACAACTTTTATTATTATTACTTTTAACAGTTTCTAATAAAAATTAAAACTTTATTTAGGCACAAATATAATTATTCTTAAATTTAAAACTGCATATTGTTAGTTTTTATTTTGTATAGTGGTTTATTATACAACTATAATAAATACAATATACAATTTCAATATAAAAAATACAGTCTTTAATTTAATAAAATAAATTTTAAAACATATTTTTGTTATTTATTTATTATAAAAATTTTAAAATTATGTCTAAAAGAAAAGAACTTACTGATTTTGAGCGTGGAGAAATTGTTGGTTTATACAAAGGAGGCTTTTCATATACTAAAATTAATGGTTTATTAGGTCATCCCAGGTCAACAATAGGAGATATTGTACAAAAATATAATGAGCAAGGGTTGACTTCTACTATTCCACGATCAGGTAGACCAAAAATATTAACTGATCGAGACAAAAAACAATTAATAAAAAATGTTAAAGCCAACAGAAATTTAACATTAGTTGAAATTACTGAAAATTTTAATACATCATTGAGTTTTTTAGTTTCTAGTAGAACAGTTCAAAGAGTTTTGCATGAAGAAGGTTATAGTGAACATGCTGCAAAGAAAAAACTATTTATTTCTGAACAAAATAGAAAAAAACGATTTGGTTGGTGTAATATGAGAAAAAATTGGATTCATGAATAGGAAAATATTATATGGAGTGATGAATCAAGATTTGAATTATTTAATAATGATTCTAGAAATTGGGTATGGCGTAAAAAAGATGAAAGATATAAAATTGAATGTTTGAAACCTACAATTAAAAATTCAATTGGAATTATGGTTTGGAGATGTTTTTGTAATAATAAATTAGGTCCATTAGTTTTAGTTAATGGTATATAAAATTACTTAAAGAACATTTGATTCCATTTTTAAATAATTTAGGTATAGAAAATCATATTTTTCAAGATGATAATGCACCTTGTCATGCTTCAGCTCGGACTAAAAAATGGAAAGAAGATAATTTAATTGAAAGACTTCCTTGACCAGCTCAAAGTACTGATCTTAATCTAATTGAAAATTTATGGGATGAACTTGAAAAAAGAATTAGAAGACATAAACCCATTTCAAAAAATAAAAATGAATTTTTTACAGCATTACAAGAAAAATGATATAAAATTGATGAAAGTCGACTTATTCAATTAATAAAAAGTATGTGATATAGAGTTGCTGATGCTATAAAAAACAAGGGTCATCCAACCAAATATTAAATTTTTTATTTAAAATTTATAATTATAACTAAATTTTAATTTTTTATTTTTACACAATTTATTCTTTTTTTTTAATTTACTTTTCTTTTTAAAAATATTTGTATGCACTTATAAGTTTTTTTTTGTTTTTATATTATAAAAATTTTATTTAAAAAGATTACTTTATCAAAATATTTGTTATTTAAATTATTTTTTTTATAAACAAATANTTTGGAAACAAATTATTGTCGATCATTTTACTGTTTAAAGAAAATTACCAATTGTTTTTACATAGAAAACTTTATTATATACTAATGAAATCCTAAAAGCAATATTAAGTAATCTTGAAGAAAATATTACTTTGCATCTACTATAAAAGTTTCAAGCTTATATATTTAAAATTTAAGAAACAATTAATAATTATTTTCTAAAGTTTAATCAATAACTATTTACTCAATTTCCATGATAAAGATCTGGAATATTCACTACAGATGCACAATAACATTATCTTCAAGTTTACTTAGTGTTACTTCTAAGATTTCATTTGCAAAAAATAATGTTTTCTATGCGATAACAATTGATAATTTTCTTTAAATGATAAATGATCAACAATAATTTTATCTGATTTTTAGTCGTGTCTAAGCTATGTTCCGATTTTCACTAGAAAACAGCAAATATAGTACTAATAAAAATTATAGCTCTATTCCAGGGCTACAAGTTCTTATAAGATAGTTTATACTTCCGATAAATAGTTATTGAAATCGAGAGACATTACGATTAATAATTTAATTTGACATTTCTGGTTAACTTTATTTAAGACACGATTTTCAGACAAGCAAGCATTTAACTTTAATAAAAAAGATATCATATAATAGCCCTTGATCAGGAGATTCTTTTAAAAAAAAGTTTGTGCAATTTAAATCATTTTTTGTGCCACAATTTACCTTTGAAATTTATTAATAAATTTGAAAAAAAACAGCTGTCCGGATACTTTTGGCAGGTTGGTGTATAAAAGATCACACAGCAGTTATATATAATATACTATAATTAAAAGATTTGTAAATAAATATAATTATAAAGGATTTAAGTATGTGTTTTATTTGAAAAAAACAAGGGTGAAGTTTTAAAGGGGTTATAGAGAACAAATCTCTATTGTCACAAATATATATATTCCTAAAATTAATTTTAAATTTTTGAGGTATTTCATTTTTTTGAGATTTATATAGAATCTATTTTATATATGGAAGTAAAAAAAGTACCCAGTTATATGTATTTTTAATCAAGGAATTTATCTAGGTAGTATTAACTTATTTTTATCATTTTTTTATTTTTATTTTATTAATATTTTATTATTATTATTATTTATTTATTTCTATTATTTACTTACCATCTTACCATTATTTATTATTTATTATATTATATAGTATTACAGTAGATCAATTTCTCAATATGTAATACAAATTAACTTTATTTCTTAAATAAGTATATTATTAAATTCTTGTAAATCTGTAACACAAATTAGAGTATTAGTTATAACACGAGTTAATACTTTAGTTAAAGTACCAGTTAAAGTACTAAAGAAGGTGCCAGTTAAGATATTAGTCAAGGTATCAGCATAATTACTAGTCAGATTACAAGTTAACTTTACAGTTAAATTAATAATGTATATAAAGGCTGAGTTTTCCCTCAACCTCAGTCTTCAGTTAGATACAAGTTCGATACAAAGTTTTATACAATTAATACAATTAATAAACAGTATTTAACTTGCAATTAGTAATAAATTGATAATAAAGTCTTGGTGACATTAATATTATAATTTATGTATTTTGAAGTTATTATTCTTGGTGAATAATAACCCTTTTCATTTGTTGAAAACCCTGTAGTTAAAGAATTGGTTTCTTTATAAATTGTCTTTGTGACGATAGAGATTTGTTCTCTATAACCTCCTTTAAAACCTCACCCTTGCCTCTTTCGAATAAAACCACATATTTAAATCCTTCATAGTTGTATTCATTTATAAACCTTTCAATTATAGCATATTACATATAACTGCTGTGTGATCTTTTATATTTAGTTTTTCCCTACTTTAGTTGTTGTTCTCCTATTTTCTTTGAAGGTATAAATAGGCTAACAGTAGTCAAAAAATTTCAGATTTTAAGTAAAATAATTTTGTCTTCTATAAAAAATTATTTTGACTTTTTCTTCAAAATTGTAATTTCGGGATCCCAAAATAATTTAACGTTGTTAACTGTGATTTACCTTTCAAATAAATGACAGAAACAGACAACTATTAGCAGTGATTAATTTGTATAAGACACTATACATGTCGTCAAAACTAATTTGACCTTGACTCAACTCTTAAAATTTCAATTTTTAATTGCGTCTGATTCAACTAATTACGTCAATCATTAGTAAAAATTAAAATTTGCCTTGACTTAACTCCAATTTTTCTCAATTTTAATTGCATCTGATTCAATTCAATAGTTTTGACGACATGTATATAAAACACACAACACTATACTTAATTTACTAAAGCTGAAGAATTTATACTATTATTAAAGTATAATTGGAAAGGAATTAAGGTATTGCGGAATTAAGGCAAAAGAGGCAGGGTGAGGTTTTATAAGGGTAAACACTAAGTTTAATAATAATTCACTAAGAATTCAAACCCAGAACACTAAGCAAGGCTTATTTATACAAGATAACAAGTTCACACAGCAAGTTATCTAATTTAAAGACAAATACCGAGATCACTAAGCAGAGTATTTAAAAGAATTTCACTGAGAAACTATAAACTAATTATTAAGATCACAAAGCAGAATAATAGTTTATAACAAGAATAATACTAAGATCATACAGCAAAGTATTAATAAAGGGTATTTTCACAAAGAATTAAATAATAATTTAATAAGAAATGTATTATTTAATTATAAATCACAAAGTATTTTTATTACTGAGTTATTCAAGTTTTCAAAATTGATTGATTAACTGACTAACTGAGAATTGAAAGAAGAGAAATTCAATTCTTTATATACATAATAAATTACGCTATTGATTATACTGTACTTTACGCTATTTACTACGCTGTAGAATACGCTATTGCATATACTGTACTTTACGCTAATGTGTACGTTATTAATTACACTATCTATTACGCTGTCTATTACGCTGTCTATTACGCTGTACTATATGCTATTGATCTACAGTCGTAATTATACTTGCACGCAAAATTATTTTGGGGCCCCGAAATTGGTATTTTGAGGAAAAAAGTCGAAATAGTTTTTCATAGAAGACGAAATTATTTTACTTAAAATCCGAAATTTTTTGACCACCCAGATTTATTCTTTGATTGAAGATACACATAACTAGGTACTTTTTTTACTTCTATATATAGAATAGATTCTGCATAAATCTCAAAAAGTCGAAATATCTCAAAAATCCAAAATCAATTTTGGGAACATGTATAGTCGTAATACATATTTTGTTGTACTAATTTCTAAGTGATTTACATTAATATTTATAAATATAGAAATAATATAATAATAGTTAATACATAGTAATAATAAATAACTAAATAATAATAAGTAATAAATAACAAATATTGATTAAATAATAAAATATAATAATATAAAATAAAATAATAAACTACTACAACTAACAGCGTGCAAATATAGTTATAAAGACAATTTATAAGAAAACTAATTCTTTATTTACGGAGTTTTCAACAAATGAAAAGAGTTATTATTCATCAAGAATAATAATATCAAAATATATAAATTATAATATTTAATGTTATCAAGATTTTATTATCAATTTATTATTATTCACGAGTTAAATACATTTAATAACTTTGTACTAAACTGTACTAAATTGTATTAAAATTGTAAAGAGTTGTATTTAATTAAAGACTGAAATTAAGGAAAAATTCAGTTTATTTATAACTAATAATTCTTGTCATCATCTATGTCGTCGTATATGCCATTAGATATGCCATTATGCGTGTTATCATACATGCCATCATTTATACCATGGCTCTTGTATATACATGTTTCCAAAATTGATTTTAGATTTTTGAGGTATTTTGTCTTTTTAGAATTTATGCAGAATTTATTCTATATATGGAAGTAAAAAAAGTATTCAGTTATATGTATCTTTAATTAAGAAAATTATCTGGGTAGTCAAAAAATTGTGAGTTTTAAGTAAAATAATTTTGTCTTCTATGAAAAACTATTTCAACTTTTTTCTTCAAAATTGCAATTTCGGGGTTCCAAAATAATTTAGTGTGCAAGTATACTCTTGTTATTACTTATGTTATCACATTACTGATCGATAATTAATTATTAATCTAAATATACTAATTTAGGCAAATGATAATTCGTAATATATAACTAAATTGATTTACAATAATATAATAACTATAATAGAGATAAGATATATAAAATATAATAATAATAATAAAATGATAAGAAAATACATTTTTTTTTTTTTTTTTTTTTTTTTTTTAGCG
>PQFF01000156.1:599826-723191 GCA_003547095.1 Diversispora epigaea
ATTTTTTTTTTTTTTTTTTTTTTTGTTTCAGCGAGGCCTCGCCTCAAATTTTATTAATTAGAAAAACAGAAAGTTTCTTATACATAAGATACATAACTTATTCTAATGACTATTAGTTAAAGATGAGACTCAGACTAACCCGAAGGGACATGCCTGCAACCTACCGCCTGACAATAACAATTGCCCTCAGCATGTTAAGGTCCTGCCGAACAACCTATTTTATACAACCAAGTCCAATTACAGCTATCTTTGATAATATGATTATATATAAATCTATTTAATGAAAATAAAAAAGAAATTTTGCTTCTATTATAATTATGATTGTTTTTATTTATAATATTTGTTACGCCTTGTGTATTGTTATTGAGTACACTATTGTCATCTGTATTATTGGTCTGAGATGTTACTATTGTATCACGTGTCTCGTTACGGATCTTCTTTTTCCATTTATTATTACTGATTCCATTCTCAGTTTCCCACTTTTTAACTGCTGTACATCTATCTTTCCATATATGAGTATGTAAGAAGAGTTTAAATTGAACAAATACATCGTCTATTATTTGATCAGCCAACTCATGTGTTACAACTTTTTGCAAAACTATATCATATACAGTTATCGGGATCAATCCCAACATAACATCAATGAAGGATAAATGGTCCGCGTCTCGCGTGCTCACATCTCGGGGGATATGAAGTTCATTTAATGCTTCTAGTGTTTTGCACATATTTTTGCACGTATCCCCATATGCTACGGTAGTCGTCTTGCTTACTAACAAATTAATAAGTTTATTTCTGCATGAGTGTATATCAATTAAGTTTTTTGGACATGTCAACACATGTACTTGATTTTCTTTTTCTAGGTAGCACTGGATGCAAGAATCGTTTTCATATATCTTTGGAAATCTGTCCTTTAACTTCTCTAGTGTGGGCAGTTCATTATTAAATAATTTAACATTAAAAGCTCTTTGCCGGGTTTCCTTGTTATCTGTTACATTGCGATCAATATAAGAAAGCATTGTCGTTCTCCATGACGACTCCCATTGAATCTGTTTACTTTTAAAAGCAGAAATTGTAGAGATGTTTCGATTGAGCAATCTCCATTTTATCGAGTGTTTGGCCTTACCCAATTTTTTAGTAAAATGTCTTAAAGGCTCCTCAATTGTTTCTGTATTCCAACAACTCACTGCATTTACAGATGTTAAAGACTGCAAGTCTGGAGAGCATACAGGTTTAAGACAACCTTCTCTTACTAATTTATTTGCCGTTTCATTGTGGATAACTCCCGAGTGCGCTTTAACTTTTTCCAGCCGGAGTGTTAAATTCTGAACGTTAGCTATTTCTTCTATAGCTTTGACAATTGTCCAATTTTTAAGTTTCCTATGTGCTTTTCTTGGGTTGGTAGCTGCGTTAGCTATAGCATCAATAGCTGCCTGGCTATCTGTAAAAATACATAACCTCGAACGCTTTGGGGTAGCATAAACTGCCGTCAGAATTGCCATAAGTTCCGCACGTGTTGACGATGTGAAATTTTCTACTTTACCACTAAAATTAAACTCTGTATCATTTTCGTCGAATGCACACTACCCGCAACCCATTGTTGTTATGTGTGAATTATTATTATCTTTTTTAATTAAGGATCCATCCGTGTATATCCTAATTGACATACTACTAGAAAGCTTTAAGCGAATGTCATCAAGTTTAGTCTGAATGTTTTCTTGTGTCCAGAAATTTTGAAATTTCGTGAACATAGTTGTTCTATCACGTGCATTGTTGCTAATATAAACAGTTGGAGGGTCTATAGAACGTATTGAACCAACTGGTAATGAATCTTCTATAATTTTACTGATACCGTCTCTAATGGCGTTCTGAGATGAGCGAAGTCGGAGTCTATTTGAACGATCTGGAGTTGAACGTAGTGACACTACACTTCTAATCACGTTTATACTAACGGATTTTGCCATACTCGTCTTGATAAGACATACATCTTGATTTTTAAGATTGGCAACAAGGCTCCTGTCACCTTGGACACAACTGATAAGAAAATACATTTAAGAAATATAACTATATAATTAATAATAAAAATAAGAAAACTAAGTTAACAATATTTGTAAATTAATTTCAAATTTGTATTACAAATAAGAAATTATTAATATAAATAATAAACAACAATAAATGAATTATAAAATATAAACTAATATAAGTTAAATAATATATAAAATAAAATAATAAAATAAACTACTAAATTACTATGGTAACAATGTTAAATTAGTTTGTATTACTTGTGCAAAACGTATATGTAAAAGGTATAAATGGCAATAAAATATATAATGTTCTAATAAAACAATGACTTTATTAAATAATAATTTTAAGATAATATATATATAGAATAATAAATAAAATTAAATAATATAAAAGATTTAAGAAACAAAAATAAAATAAGAATTTAAGAACTGAAGGAATTAAGAAGATTGTAAGAACTAAAGGAAAACTGTATAAATTTAAATTAAACTTTAACTACTAGAATTCAATTAAAAAGGACCTATATTTATATCTTTCCAGACACTTTTTATATTGCAGACTATTTTACCATTCTTTTCATTAGATTGTTTTTTTTCTAAACAATACAATTCCCTTTATCTTGAAGAGTATTTACTTGAATATTTCCCTAGGTATTGTATCTAGGTATATATTTAGGTAATTTCATAATAATAATCCTTCAAAATGTAACACTTACTAATCTGTGTTACTAATCTACTCTATTTATAAATTAAAATAATTATATATAAGAATAATATATAATTAAATAATAATGAATATTAATAAATATTAAACTAATGTGTTATAGTATCAATACATATTTGATGTTTAATATTATAAAAACTTGCTATATTTGAACTAGTAAAGAAAAAGAGATTATTTCATGAATATGTATCAAAATGTTCTATAAAATTCTTCCAAAATACAATATTATAATGAGAAAAATTATTTAAAATATGAAAATAATAGTAATTTACAGTATTAATAACTTTTTCTATAGTATTTAAATTATTTAATATTCTTATTCCTAAGTAAATTAAAGTTCCACCTTCTATATCTGTAATACAATTTGAAACAAATAAATAATGAAATTTAATTTTTTTTTTAACAAGTTAAAATTATTTCTTATAAATATTATTAAATTAGTTTTTTCCTTTTAAGAAATATGTATAATTATATTGGAAATATTTTGGAATTTGGAATTTTGAAAATCAACAGTATATTTAAAATCTATCCATTTTGATCGAATATGATGTCATATATTTTTCCTAACAATTGGTTCTTTCATTCCTAACCAGTGACCAAAAACGATCTATAAATATTTATTTTTTACTTTATCTAAATAAAATTTTGTATTATATTTTCCTATTATAATTATTTTTTTATTTACTAATTTAAGAAATTTAAATAGAACATCTGACAATTTTATATTATCTATTATCTTCTTGGTTAAAATTTCTTCACAAATTTTAACACTTTTTGATGCTATGCAATTTGATAAATAAAATGGAATACTCTTCCATTTTTTTTCAATATAATAAATTTTATCATTTGTGTATAGCCCTCTAGTTACGTATTGAGTTTGATATTAATATAATAAAATAAATAAATATTTTTAATATAAATTAATATAAGGTACAAATTAAATAATTTTATAAAAAAATAAAACTGTACTCAGTTATTTGTTTTTTGTAAATTGAACAAATTATCAAGTCAAAATAATGAGTTACCAGTAATGATAATTGTACTTTTTTGAATATACAACATACAAAAGTATACTTATACAATGTAACTTGAAATAGTTGACTGATTATTTGTAAAATAACTAACATGAGAAAACAGTCTCTTAAATACTAATAGAACTAATAAAAAAAGATATATACTCTATTGGAATCAAAAATAATGTAAAGTATATAGATATTACTTATTGTCAATGGTATAATTAATATAAGTTTTTGTTTTTTATTAAGTTTTTTTTTTGTTATAATGAGCACTATGTGATAATTTTTTGATTTATTTTTTCATATTAACAAACTAGAAAATAAAAAAAATAAAATGTGAGAAATAAAATTTCTTTCTAATAATATATTTATTTCAACTTTTTTTCTCAAAATTGCAATTTCAAAATCTCAAAATAATTTTGTATACAAGTATAGTCTTAACTAAGATGTTAATAATTTTGATATTATAGTTAGCAACTTTTCATATTAAACTTATTGTTTTCTGTTAGTTTTCTGTACTACTGAAAGTGATTATTGCTTCTTCTCTAAGTCTGTAATTGTAAATTCGCAATATATAACATATTAATGTTTTATATTTTTTGATATTAGGTATAATTTCTCTTGCTGTAATACCAGAAGGTAAGTTAATTATTTGTGCTATGTATTTATCTTGTAACATGAGATTTTTAATTGATTTTTATATCTTTGTAACATAGAGTGAATCATTTCTAATAATAATGCTTTATTGTGAAAAAGTTTTTTTATATATTTTTTTTTTTCAAAAATAATTATAGTTAATTGTCACATTAGAGCAAAATGTAAAGTTAATCATTTTACTTTACTATAATTGAGTTTTTAAAATTATTTGTTTCATATATAAAGGTATGTTCCATAATTTTACACCTCTTTTCTTTTTTTTTCTAAAATTTTTTCTAAACATTTGTACTTTATGTATGTAAGTAGGCTTTGCTACATTTATGTTTACATTTAATTTCTGCATAACATATGTTTTTTGTTTATAAAAAGGTACAGATCATCTTTTCCTGTATGAAAATTTCATTGGTAATTGAAATTACTTAAACTTTTTCAAAAAAAGTTTTTTTTATATATTTAATTTTTTCCTCAATAGTATTTTCAGTAATTTTTGCTGTATGAATCTAAAGTTTATATTTCATTGTATCTAATTCTTTTTTCTATACTACTTAGTTACTATCTTCTACATTGTAAAATGTAATAGATTTCTTATTGTTCTTAATAAAGATAAGGTTTAATTCATTTTTCTTTTATTTCTTAGAGTTAATGACTTTTGTTCAGATATTATCTTCAAGGTTTCTTCTTAAGATATTAGTTTCTTTAGTTTGTTCGTTAAATATTTTTTTGATAGTAATATCTTCTTGTTTTTCTTTTTCTTTACTTTTATTGGAGGTTATTTTCACAACTAGTATCACCATATATAATAATAAATTGTTACTTTTGATCATTTCGAACAATTGTTACTTTTAATTTAAGAGTCATCAAAATTGGTAATGAAGATAATTTTCAAATTTTTTTAAAATCTTTTAAATATATTAAATATACAAACTAATATATTTATTAATTTAGATAACAATGCTTTTTTTATTTGAAAAGAAATAAAAATTCTTTTTGATGAAATAAAAAAAGAAATTTCAAATATCTAAAAACTTTTAGAAATTAGTAATGTAGGGGATTATACAACTGATAAAAAATTTATTAAAGTATTATATATGAGATTTTCTTAAAAATGAATTATATTTTTTATAATAAAAATTTATAGGGGAAATTGTTTTTCATTTTATCAATAAACATATATATATAGATAAAAAGGTATTAAAAATATCTGCAAGTTCTATTATTATCAAAGGTTTTCAAAATATTTCAAAGGATTAAATAATAGATAGTGAAATTTTTATTATAACAAATATATTTTAGTATTGTTAAATTAAATTAAATTATAAATTTTAAAAATTTTCAAAGCTTTTCGTAAAATATCAAAACAAAAAAGAAACAATTGTTATAAAAGTATAATAATTATTTTTTTTGACTTTCTTGTATTTTCAATAAGTTTGTATAAAAAGAATTTTGATAAAAAAATTTTTTTCAAAAAAATAATAATAAAAATAAAACAAATAAAATTTTTTTAATTAAATTTGAAATTATTTTAATCAAAGAATAACATTAATGTAATAAAGGTACAAAGTAATAATTTAAGGTTTATTTTGAAAATAAAAAATATTAAATAATAATTAAAATAATAATTTGATATTTTAAAGTTTATAATGATAACAGAAGGTTTAAAGTACTAATATAAAATTTATTTTAATATTTAAAAATTCAAATTGACTATTTGTAAAATTATTATAAAAAAAAAAACAATTTTTCTTTCTTGTAGTCAAAACAAATATATTTTTTTTAATATTTCTTAAAATTTTTACTTTCTTTAATTTAATTTCTTGTTAATCATCTAGAGTTAAATCAAATTACTTTAATGTTTATAACTTTTCCAATACAAGTAATAATAATAGAAAGCAAAGTTCACCTCCTTCAAAATTATTCAATATGACTAAGCAATATAAACTATTTGGTTCATTACAATCATCCCAATGGTAATTACTAATAGTATTATAATTAATTACAATTATAAAAAAGACTTTAAACTTTTAATTGCAAATAGTTTTCAAGATAAATTACTTAGTTTCATAATACTGTTTGATAATAATTTGATACTTTGAAGTAAATTATTGACACATTCTTAGTAATTGATATTATAGGAGCTAGCAGTAATAAAATTGGTATAAAAAAGAAAATTATATAAAGTATATATATGTCAAAATGTTCAATAAATTTTTTTTTAAAATTTGACATTTTGATATAAGAGTATTTTAATATATGAAAATAATAGTGATTAATAGCATTTATTGCTTGTATCACAGCACTTTGATTGTTGAGTTGTTCAAGATAAACCAAAGTTCTATTATTTCAATTAATAATATGCCCTAGGAAATAATATGTGCATTAATACATTGTAATTTTAAAAGTGATTTAAATTAAAAATAGGATATGTTCAGTTTGTTCTATTTTTGATATAAAATATAAAAGAAATTAGAGCTGTATTATTGTAAGTACTTGTTAAAAACTGTGTTAAGAATTTAAAAACTAAAAAACTCAGTTTAAAAAGACTTGTATTTATATCCTCTAAGTACCTTTTGTGCTACAAACTAACTATACCATTCTTTATATTAGATTAATTCTTTTTCTAACAATATAATTAATATTATCAAAGGTAATTTCATTATCTATATCTAAATAATATACTTTGAATTGAAATTTTTTTAAATCATAAATGAAAGGATCACTAGAGTTTTTCTCATATAATATTTTCTGAATAGTATTATCTATTTCCAAAAGAACCTTAAAATCTAGTTTTCTTGGATTGGCTTCTTATCTAAATATCTTCCTAGATATTGTAGCTAAATATTTAATATTTTTCAAATTGTTTTTGGCATAGTGGAATAATTTGGAATTAAGAAATTTTTCTAAAGTGGTTTAATAGTGATTTTGAAAAGTAATTTGAATAACATGTAATAAACTTTTACTAATTATTACTTTTTTACAAAACACTATGAAGAATGTCATTCATGTAAGTGAAAACATAAAGATTAGAAGTCGAATAATATTATAGAAACTGTAGATTGTATCTCTGATACCAATGTAATTTTATGTAACATGTATTATTCTTATATATCATATCTAGCATTGATCAAAAAATGTTATAATATAATAAAATATATATAACAAATATAAAAATAACCAATATAAATAAATAATAATAAATATTAAATATAGATGTTATAATACATGTTGTCAAAACTATTGAATTGAGTCAAACACAATTAAAATTGGAATTGAGTTATATAAAAATTTGGTGCAATTGACACGATCATTTGACATAATTACATAGATACAACTAAATTTTAATAATTGAGTTAAAGGCTTTTTACTTTTGATGATATGTATAAATTATTTGAAAAAAAAAAGAAATTTTAAAGAGATGAAAATTTGGAACAAGGAAATTTAAATAATAATAAGAAGACAGAAGATGAAATATATCATCTACTATATTAAATTACTAATAGATCAAATGTAAATAAATGAAATGAAAGGGGCAATGAAATATAATTCAATTTTATTAACACATGAAAGGTATTAAATGAGGAATGATAATAAAAAACTCTTTCTATTGATCACTTGTGCCAAATATTCTTGCAGTTGAAAAACATAGTTTTTCACTTTATAAATATATACAAAGTTTAGTTTTTTCTACTTAATTTTAATGGGTAAAAAAAAAAAACAATAATCAAGAAACTGATAGAAACTTCAATTTTAATAACACAGCTAACAATTCCCAAAATGAAAATGAAGCAACTATTCCTATAGAAGAACAAGAAAGAGTATTTTTGGTACCAAAGTGTATAAACAAAAAATGGATTCTTAAAGTGTCTACCGAGGCAAAAACTAAATAGGGGTTTGTAACATTCCCAAACCAGATCCTTTATTACAGAACTGAAAGGTTCAAATAATATGTGTAGTAATGAAAAGGATGATGACTTGTATTTTGAGGAGTATAGGATAGTTGACAAGAAGGCAAAGAAAAGTGAAATCAGTAACTCTACTAAAGAGCATTCCTCCTAACATCTAGATTGATCGGACGGTCACATGATAAATATGCTAATGCTAAAAATTATAACAAAATTAAGAGAAAATTTCATCTGGATACTTAAATTTTTTTTTTTTTGGTATGAAGTAGAATAAACTAGTTATTGCGAACAATGACGATTTTCAAAACAAAAAAAAAATTTTTTTCTTTTTTTGACTAGATTTTCTTGAGATAATCAACCAAAATATTTTTTTATTGGATTTTCTTTTTTACAAAAAAAAAAAAGGATTCGATTTGTACAATTATAAAATATCCTAATAAGATCAATAAATTACATATAAACAGAATATAATAAAGGAAAAAAAAAAGGATTACTACCAATAATCAATAATATATATATATGTATAGATATTACCAACTACTTATTTCACATAAAGGAATTATACGAACGAGATAATCTTTTCGTAATTTTTTTATGTTTCTCCATTCTCGTTTAGCGAAAGAATCTTTCGCCTCACCACTTCCTATACCCAAAACTTCCAAANAACATCTAGATTGATCGGACGGTCACATGATAAATATGCTAATGCTAAAAATTATAACAAAATTAAGAGAAAATTTCATCTGGATACTTAAATTTTTTTTTTTTTGGTATGAAGTAGAATAAACTAGTTATTGCGAACAATGACGATTTTCAAAACAAAAAAAAAATTTTTTTCTTTTTTTGACTAGATTTTCTTGAGATAATCAACCAAAATATTTTTTTATTGGATTTTCTTTTTTACAAAAAAAAAAAGGATTCGATTTGTACAATTATAAAATATCCTAATAAGATCAATAAATTACATATAAACAGAATATAATAAAGGAAAAAAAAAAGGATTACTACCAATAATCAATAATATATATATATGTATAGATATTACCAACTACTTATTTCACATAAAGGAATTATACGAACGAGATAATCTTTTCGTAATTTTTTTATGTTTCTCCATTCTCGTTTAGCGAAAGAATCTTTCGCCTCACCACTTCCTATACCCAAAACTTCCAAATTATCATTTCTCTTTGCATACTCCATGACAACCCTAAAATGGGAATAATCGAAATTCATATAATCCATTATTAAAGTTTTTAATTCACACCTAGATAATAAATTATCTAATTGAACCGTGGTAAATCCACATCTTAATATTAAACATTCTAATGATTGGGGTAAATCATTTGATGTTAATATCATATTTTCATAATCCGCATTCTTGGAACTAATAAATATTTCTAATTCTCGTAAATATTTTAAATTTTTTAATAATTCTCCCATTTTTGTGGAAGGTCTTATAAAATAATTCACCAATTTGAGTTTCACTAAATTAGGACACTGTTCTAAGATTGTTTCAATGGTTTCAGGGGTTACCAGGTCTAACGTTAATTCTTTCAAAAATTTATCCGCAATTAAAGATATTAATAATAATTGAGATGATGATTCAATAGGTGAACATCCAATTACAAAGGATTTTAAAGTAAATCCTTGATGAGAATCCTTTAAATTCGAAATATTCTTTTCGGTTAATCCTTCACAATATTGTATGGTAAGATTATTTAATTCTTTACAATTGGCTAATAGTTGAAAATCAACATCCTTAAAATCACATTTCATAAATTTAATTGATTTTAAAGAATTCGCTTGTGATGATAAAGCTGATAAAATTATTTTTACTCCATATCTTAATCCCAATACGTTGAATTCGGTTAATTGGGTTTGAGAATTAATAATGTTTGCAATTGCATTTATTTCTGTTTCCATTTTATTATCCACGAAATAAGGAAATTTAAAATCCAACGTTAATAAATTATTACTATATTTAGCAAGGTATTTTAAAAGTTGAAGTGTATTTACAGTCATCTCTCCTTCATATTCAAATTCAAATCTTAATAAATTTGATAAAGTACATTCGGCGTTAGAGAAAACCAAACTTCTTGGTAAATCCATTTTACCAAAAAATTTGGTGATTTCAAAAGAAGCAATATTTCTACTTTGACGCATAAATAATTGACAAAGGGCTCCAACTATTAAAATTGTTTGTTGATGTTTACTGCATCCAAGAATTTCTTCATTAAGATATTTTTTAATTCCGGAATCAACTGCCATATATAAACTAGTATATGATAATCTTTCTAAACATGACGCATATTTAAATAGAGCCGATGCCGAATAAGGAATTTTCAACTTAAATCTTTTTAGAGAATAATTTAGGCAAGATTTTTCCTCTTCTTCAAGACAAGAGATGTATGTACGAGTTAATTTGTACCGATTTTCGGTTGATACATTATCAAATGGTCGTGCCCAAAGTAATGGGATCACATTGATACACCAATATTTATTTACCAAAAGACAAGAAAGAACATCACGTTTTTTCTCAACATGTTTGATTATGCGTCGCATGCATTCTACAGGTAATTTAGGAATGGGTTTTTCTCCCGACATCATAATTATCGTTTTTTCATTTTTATCCATTTGATATTGCGATATTGACATAATTGAATCACGACGTACTCGTTTCTTTACGTCCTTAAATATTTCTTTCATTCCTTCCATTGCGTTTCTTTTAGGAGGAATTTGTTTTTCATTTTTATAATCATTAAATATCTCTCTAACATCGATTGCCATATTTGACAAAGCAACAATATTATTTTTACTATTATTATTGTTGTTGTTGTTATATTGTACGGAGGTAGAATTTATTTTTCGTGTTGAAAATTTTTCAAATTCTTGAATTGTCGTCGTCGTGGTTGTGGTGGAATTTGGGGGACTTTTATAGTTAAAAAATCCGACCAAAAATTCCGTACATTTACAATACCTTTCCGCCATTCTGTAGTCTGATTATTATTTTTTTGGAAAGGTACAAAAAGTTTATTTATTTTGGGTTTTTTTTTTGTTGATTCGCACGCATTTCTACATTTAAGAAATGTATTTATAATGTACCAAGGTGACACAGGAATTGCAGGATTTATTCTTTGAAATAACTCCAGTAAAAATTTACCCTCTTTTCAGGTATTGCCCCAAACACATATGAAGCGCGTGATTTTAATTATGTTTAAAAGGGAATTTTTTTGAGGATAACCTGTTAAACGCGGATATGATTATGCCTATTTTCAAATATGTTTATTCTTTAAAAAAAAAAAAAAAGGAGAATGCAGGTTAGTGATTTCTTTGTAACATTTTTTTTATTTTTGCTTTTATTTTATTTACCAAATCAAATCAAAACAAAACAAAACAAAAACCAAGTTACTAAATTTTATCAGTTGCCGGTATTATCCGTTGGATATTATATTATACGTTCTTTATTATTCTTTATTTTATTTCTTATTCAAAAATTTTGTAAAATTTTTTGATTATTGACTTTTTATCTTAACGAAATTTTACTCTTTCACTTAAAAATTTATGATTATCAGTAATTTAATGATGAAAAAAGAATTTAAGGAATTTAAGGGGCGAAGTATGAATTCATTTTTGTTCATTACCAGTCTTTTATTCGGTTCTTCTCTTATAAATCATAAATTAATTTAACATTTAATATTAAGCGTGATAATTGAAGTTCAGGAAAGAATCATGGATTGATCATGGATAAGGCGCAGAGGTGAAAGGATTAAAGTTCAAAATTTGATTGTTTAAATGAAGGTGTAACACGGAAAGATCGATCGCCTAATATAATATATGAGTGGGCGTGGTGGAACTTTTATTTCAAACCGGTTGTTATTATATTTTGGTTATTTTACGATTACTTAAAACTTTGTTTTATTTATTTATTATTTATTATTTGTTAAATTATTTACTTTGGAATAATATTTAAATTTTTCACACATAACTATTAGTATACAATTTCCATTTTGGAAAAATTTTTGAAAAAAAAAAAAAAAAAGAGACTAAAATTCAAATTACTTTCTTCATATAAAGTAATTACATGACTAACTATTTCTCAAATCCATTCTATTTCTATATTAGTACCTCATTGTGCTTTTACTTTTTCCATACCATACTAACAAGTCGCAAGTTTCGCAAGTTTCGCAAGTTTCGCAAGTTCTCAGGAGTCAAAGAAAAAAAAATTCTTACATGTCATGTACGTAATCAACAGCTTAAATTGATGTGTAACAAAGAAAGAGAATGTTTATTTTTTGTTTTTATTAGTTTATTATTAGTTTCAAATTAGCTTTATTAATTTAATTAGTTTTAATAGTTTATTATTAGTTTATCGGGTAATAATATAAACAATATAAACATGAAACAACAAGTTCAACAAGTTCATCAAGCCCATCAAGTTCATCAAGTTCAACAACAATTTCGGGAGTTGATTGACTCAAATGTAGAAACAACAATATATCAAAATATTTTTATTCTTTTAGGAAGAAAATCCCATAGTCAATCATGCAAAATAGTTAATATATGAAAATAAAATAGATTAAATAAATGAAAATAGGTGCATTGGAATGTTCTAGGTTCTTTCATAAAAAGAAATAACTTGTTTTCGAATATATAAATAAAATATGGTTAATTATCCACCAAAAGATATTCTCAATTCGATCTTTTTTCAACTTTTTTTTTTCAAACATATTGTCCTTATTCTAATTACTAAATTTTAACAAACAATACACTCCCCTCGTGATTGTTCAATCATTTTCTATTTCTGATTAAATGTGACCAAAAAGTCAAAAAAAGTTGAACGGGGGCATGCCGTTAACCTTGACGTCATGTTTTAATATTACTTTAAAACTTTAGAGAAAATGAAATACTTTCCAGCACGTTATGCTATTGTAAGCAACTCACTAACAAAAAATAGTAAATAGATTATTCCTTTTTTAAATAGTACTAATGACATTATTACACAGCACGATCCCTTGACGCCATTACTTTTTTATAATAAATATATAATAAATGTAAACTACGAGAATTCATTAAATAATTTGCTTCAACATTTATACCTCCTTTTTTATAAAACCAATAATAATAAATAATGATATCATCAGCTTAACTTTATACGGTCAATAATCACAGGATTGGAAAATAAATAAAAATGGTGTAATTTTTTCAAGTTTAGGTGTGCTTATTATAGTGAGGTTTTTATATTATGTGCTTATAAAGTGTGTGACTATAGAGAGTAAGAATAAATCAAATTATCAAAGATCCATGCCAAATGTTTTTTTTGTAATTCTATAAAATTTATAAAATTTATAATTACATATGTACGAGTCATTACAAACCTATAAATTGATCAATTTACATATTTGAAATGTATTTTTTTTTTTCAATATTTTCATTATTGCATTTATTGTCTTTGGAAGGATATAATAACTCAATAAATATTTTTAAATATTATTAAATATTGAAGTTAGGAAGATGAATGATTCAATCGTGTACCATTCATTTTGAAGTGAGCTTAGCTATGACGTTGCTTCGAATTATCCAAACATAATAATTCTATTTGATACATTAATTTTTAGGCAAAAAAAAAAAGCTTAAAGAAACCATTTTTATTTAGTCTTTGGGTTTATAACTGTATAACTGTAGAAATGTAATTTTTAAGTAATATTAAATTGATCCATTAAATAGATCTATTAAATTATACAAAACATATAATGTCGATGCGCACGTGATTTTACATGATTTTAAGTGTTTTTTTAATTTTTTTTTTTTTTGATATTTGTTAGACCACAAATTTTCAAACCTAGCCGGAATTACGATAACTATAATAACTATAATAACTATAATAACTATAGTAGAAATGAAAATTCTCTAAAAATGTTTTTTTTTTTGCTTCCAACTTTGTAAAAGATGATAAAAATGATTAATATTTAAAGTATTATAAAATGTGATCAAGGTGGATAAAATATCAATTAAATATTAATCAATTAAAAAAATATTAATTAAAATAATAGAATTTAGAAACTCGAAAAATCCTCATCCAAATTATTAGTGAATTGCCACTCATCTTCATCCAATTGTTGAATACATTGACGTAACTTAACCATGTTTTTCTCAAAAGGATCTTTTGCATAATAAAATGACGTAAATAAAATGAATAAAATGACATAAATAAATGAATAATAAAATAATGATTTAATAATTATAAATAATTTAAATAATAAATTAAATAAATTAAATATCAAATTAAAATAATAAATAATAAATTAATATTAATTACCATTAATATTATCAACTCGATCTTGAATTCCTCTAGTAAATAAAGATTCATGTTCTTCCAGAATATATTCATGAACATCTTCAGAATTATTGATTGTCTCTTCTTGTTCATCTTCAGTAATGTTGTCAGGTGTTTCTGGATTATTATTTGGTTCTAACAAATAAATCCACTTCTTTTTAATATAAAATTATATCTCATTAAAAAAAAAAAGAAAAAAAAAGAAGTTATCTATTTTATTAATTATTCAAGTTACATTCCATATATAAAAAGATGTTATATTTAAGAATATGATGATTCATTAAAAAAAAAAAGAAAAAAAAAGAAGTTATCTATTTTATTAATTATTCAAGTTACATTCCATATATAAAAAGATGTTATATTTAAGAATATGATGATTCATTAAAAAAAAAAATAGATAAAAAAAATAATAGAATAAATGATTCATGATGAAATATGATGATTTAGCACACCTGCTAAATTATTGATATGATTATGATTATTATTATTAATATTATAATTATTATCAGAATCTATGATATGATTCAAATTATTATTAGGAGTTATTTCAACTCTTCCAAGTATCGATATTTCTGGTGCTTCTTGAGGGGAAGGACTAGATGTACTGAAAGTAGGAGAAGTCGACGAACTATCAAATACATTATGTTGTCTAAGTCTATTAATAATATTATTATTATTTTGAATATTATTATTATTGTTGTTGTTATTATTATTATTATTATTATTGTTATCACTATCACTATCACTTTCGTAATTTGAAAATATAAAGGTAGGATTATTAGTTGGTGCGGGAGGTCGAATAACTGGTCTCCAAGATGTACCACGAAATATAAATCGATGTCTGTGACTTGACATTATTATGAATAGATGGATATTTCACAACGCGCAAAAAAAAAAAAACAAAAAAACAAAAACAAGAAAAAAAAAAAAGGAATAATAATTAAAACAATATTTATAGATTTATAGTATTATAGTTATCGTAGATCGTTGAACAATCTTTTGGAAGATTTTATACAAAAAAAAAAGTTGTTACACATCTGCTTATACTACACTCTTTTATTGACACTGATGACAACTTACACTGAACGTGATATTGATCGTGACACTGAAAACACCAAAAGAAGAGACATTTGATTCGTCACATTTCGTCAATGCTTACTTCACTTTCTATAAAGATACTTGAATGAAATAATACGTAACATTATATAATTATATAATAATATAATAATTTATTAGACGTAAAAAAATTATAAATTATAAAGAATTATCATTATATTGATTAATTATATTTCAATATTTCAATATTTCAAATATTTCAAATATTTCAAATTTCAAGATTTAAATATTTCAAAATATTTCAAAATATTTCAAAATATTTCAAAATACTTCAAATATTTCAAATATTTCAACATTTCAACATTTCAAAATTTCAAACATTTCAGCATTTTCAATATATAAAATATTTAACCATAATTATTATATTATTTAATATTATTATTTAATCTAAGGAAAAAAGGTATTTAATAATATCATCATTTGCTATTTTTATCACATCTTATACTATCTTTAAAATTAAAATTTGAATTATATGAATTTCTGGTTTCTAATTTTCAACACGTGATAAATTTTAATAAATTTTTCTCTTGCGCATTGATGAAAATGATTATTTATTTGATAGACACAAACTACCTTATATCGCTGTACTATTATTATTATTATTATTATCTAATGTGAATTAGTCGTATTATGGAATCGCTTATCGTTAAGTGATTTGCCTGAAAGTCAATTTGCATTTATGAATTAATGGCATAGTCTATTATGGTCTATTATGGTCTATTATAGTAATGTATTTTAAATTGAGTATATGTATAATAATAATAAATTATAAATAAATTAAAAAAAAAAAAAATTATTAATAGTATAAAATAAATAAATAAATAAAAATCAATCAATCAATAAAAATAAATATTTGAATGATTAGGGATTCATGCAACAGTTTATATTTGTTCAATGAATGACAATTTATATGAATTTTTTTTTTAACAATAAAAAAAATTTTTCCTACGCAGGACCATGATTTAAAAAAGTGTTCTTGTTTTTTTTTTTTTGGGATACGTTGGGATTGTCAGGGTCTATCAAATAATCCCTATTTCTAAATATCATTTTGTAACGATATCTTTTGGAGTATTATTATTATTTAATATTATTTGAGTATTATTGACAAAATCGTCGCAGGCAAAGGTTAGTTTCTTTCTAATTCTCTCCACATTTAAAAGAATATTTATTATAAAAGAATATTTAAAAAGAATATTTAAAAATTATTTAAAAGATTATTTAAAGATTATTTAAAGAATCTTTAAAAAGAATAAATAGAACATATTGGGAGAAAAATTTCCCATAGTATTATAGCGTGTTAGTAGTTAGTGATGCATTTGGTGGTTAGTAATAGTAGTTAGTAAATTTATTAATATTTATGGTAATTACACTGAACATCTTCTCTTTGTTCTCTTTTCTCTTTATTCTTTTTTTTTTTAATTTATATGAATTTTTTCACTTCTCCTTTCTTATCAAATTATCAAATTATCAAATTATCAAATTATCAGATTTACAATATTAAAAATATCAAAAAAATATCAAAAAAAATATCAAAAAAATATCAAAATATCGAAAAAATATCAAAAATATCAAAAAATATCAAAAATATTGGATTTACAAAGAATCACTTTTAGTGATCTTCGATGATTTATAAGAAGTATGTTTTGACGGTGGAAGATTAAAATAGGCGGCGTTTACGTTTTTGATCTGTGGAGAATTATAGGAGGTGGATGTATATTATTTATTATATTATTTATTATATTATTTANAAGAATATTTAAAAATTATTTAAAAGATTATTTAAAGATTATTTAAAGAATCTTTAAAAAGAATAAATAGAACATATTGGGAGAAAAATTTCCCATAGTATTATAGCGTGTTAGTAGTTAGTGATGCATTTGGTGGTTAGTAATAGTAGTTAGTAAATTTATTAATATTTATGGTAATTACACTGAACATCTTCTCTTTGTTCTCTTTTCTCTTTATTCTTTTTTTTTTTAATTTATATGAATTTTTTCACTTCTCCTTTCTTATCAAATTATCAAATTATCAAATTATCAAATTATCAGATTTACAATATTAAAAATATCAAAAAAATATCAAAAAAAATATCAAAAAAATATCAAAATATCGAAAAAATATCAAAAATATCAAAAAATATCAAAAATATTGGATTTACAAAGAATCACTTTTAGTGATCTTCGATGATTTATAAGAAGTATGTTTTGACGGTGGAAGATTAAAATAGGCGGCGTTTACGTTTTTGATCTGTGGAGAATTATAGGAGGTGGATGTATATTATTTATTATATTATTTATTATATTATTTATTATTATTATTAAATATAAAATTTAATCAACCCAAACAATATTAAACAATGTACTCTTTTTTCAAATACAGACTACCTAAATTCATCCATTTTATTCATGTATTTAATACTATTAATATGTTTATTGATATTTTTAATATATTATTATATTTATTATATTTTTTATTATTATTATTATTATTATTATTATTATTATTATTATTATTATTATTTATTATATTTATTATGTTATCAACTATATATTAATATATTGAAAAAAATTTTTTATTGCATAACTCTGTTCTTATTTGATCCTGAGTTAATTTTTAGTTTTTTTAATTATTTTTTTTTAGTCAATTTATTTATATTGTGTAATCCTTGATTTTATGGTGATTTTATGACGTAAACAGATTTCTGGCTATTAGAGTTTCTGTGTGCCCTTTTGATCAATTTTTTTTTTCTAATCCTGACCCCCCCTCAAACCAACCTTTCTGAAAATATTCACTCTTCTGTAACTTGTGAGTCTTTACCTACCTTGTGCTTTAATCTAATCTCGCGTAAGTACTTGCCCCCCATTCCAAATTTATCCCCTGCACATCTCGATTTTCTTTATTATTTCGTTTCTGTTTTTATCATTCGTAATATATATAAAAAAAGCTCCTTTTGGATTTCTGTTTCGCGCTATTTCCTTCAAAAAATAGCTTCCTACTTTAAAAAAATAATTAAAATCTTGAAAGAATTGGAATTTCTTTATATTATTATTTTTTTTCTTTTAATTTTATCTACTTGTAAAAAACATATAAACTAAATAAAATCACTCACTCTAACCGCTTAATAAATATCATTAAAAATTTCTAAAAAAAAAAACACCATCAACAAACAGGGCACAAGTGAAATAGAGTAGAGAAAAAAAAGGAAAAGAAGTCGTAAAGAGAAAATAAAAAGTTGATATATTATATATATATATATATAAGCGAAGTCTCGCTAATCTATTATTGTAATAGAACATCGTCATGTCCGGCATATACAGTCATAGGCAGATTGCTCCTGGTGGAACTGCTAGTTCGAACCGTTTCAATGAACTCTTGGATACAATAAAGGCAGAATTTGATAATCTTCAACAAGATGCTCTAACTTACAAAATGCAACGTGAAGAATTCGAACATAAAGGTATTTTTCCGGCGTTGTTTTTTTTTTTTTTAATATATATATTTTTTTTGTTTTTATTTTTTTTGTCATTTTTATATACATCCGATATTTTCTTGTAACAATAAAAATATTATAATAATCCTTGATGAGACTCGTTTGGTTTGTAGATAGTGAAACCTTAATTTTTGACACCTTAATAACTTTACTGCGCAATTTATTTAAATTTAAATTTATTTTTATTTTTTAAATTAATTAATCATTTATAATTTACTTTGTCGTACAATATATATATTTATGTACATGATGCATTATATAATTATATATGTATAATGATCAGAATTATTTAATAAGATTATTTAATTATAAAAATATTATTATTATATATTTTACACGCGTCACGAAGGATAACAAAGAAATAAGACTTTATTAATTAATTAATTATTTGTTATTTATTTATTTATCTATTTATTTTATTTATTTNTTCGAACCGTTTCAATGAACTCTTGGATACAATAAAGGCAGAATTTGATAATCTTCAACAAGATGCTCTAACTTACAAAATGCAACGTGAAGAATTCGAACATAAAGGTATTTTTCCGGCGTTGTTTTTTTTTTTTTTAATATATATATTTTTTTTGTTTTTATTTTTTTTGTCATTTTTATATACATCCGATATTTTCTTGTAACAATAAAAATATTATAATAATCCTTGATGAGACTCGTTTGGTTTGTAGATAGTGAAACCTTAATTTTTGACACCTTAATAACTTTACTGCGCAATTTATTTAAATTTAAATTTATTTTTATTTTTTAAATTAATTAATCATTTATAATTTACTTTGTCGTACAATATATATATTTATGTACATGATGCATTATATAATTATATATGTATAATGATCAGAATTATTTAATAAGATTATTTAATTATAAAAATATTATTATTATATATTTTACACGCGTCACGAAGGATAACAAAGAAATAAGACTTTATTAATTAATTAATTATTTGTTATTTATTTATTTATCTATTTATTTTATTTATTTTCATTATGTTAAATAGTTCAACAGCAAACAGAAGAAGTCAATTTAATTCGTCAGGGTTTATATGATTTACAAGCAACACAGAAAAGTATAAAACAACAGTACGTGTCTTGAAATAATTTATTCCTCAACCAAATAAATATATACAAACATTTATCTAAATTTAGTTGATTTTTGATTTTCGTTAGATATGATGCAGATGTACGTAATCTTCAACGTGAAATAGAACAATCAAGGTTACATTCTCATCCATCTTCCAGTGCACATGCCCAACCTCCCCCACCATCACAACCACCTCCACCAACTATTGGTCAAGGACAAAATAATCTTTTTGGTACAATCATGAGTGGTAACGGTGGTCCTCAAGGTTTGGTAGCTCCACCTCAAATGTCTTTGGATCCTACACAACCTCCAACAAATCAGCCCGGTCATCCGGTAGCTTATACAGGTCCCGGTGGTCCACCTCAAAGTGTTCCTCAAACAGGTGGTGGTGGTAGTTCTACACAATCTTCATATCTTAATGGTGGTGGTGGTGGTGGTCCACCAGGTCAATTATCACAATCCCAACATGCACCAAAACGACAACGTATAGATGATGTTCCACCTGGTCCTCCTCAAGGTGGACCTTTAGGAATTCCGGGTAACGCTCAACAAACTCCTGCCGGTATGTACGGATCTAATGGAATTCAACAACCCCAAAATAATCAAGCCCAACCTCCTTTAAGTCAAGGATATAATATGGTACAAAATAATAAACCTGGCGGTAAAATGCCAAAGGTAAGTAAAATAATGATGTTATATTTATATAGATATATATAAAAATATTATTCGATAGAAAATCATAATGTTGGCTATTATTATTATTATTGGTCATCAAAAAAAAGAAAGAAAAAAAAAACACAAATCTTAAATATGACCACAATTGAATTTTTACCCTTAAAAAGGGTCTGAATATCTTATAATCACACAAAAATATTATGGCTTAACTCCAGCCCGGAAATTTGATATCACAGATCCCTCAAAGTATTGGAGGCCCCGACGGACCACAAAGTTCCGGAGTTCCTACCAATGGGAATGCTCCGCCCGGTCCACCACCACCCAATAAACGGAAAAACAATCCCAACATGAACACCCAATTACAATCCGGCTCTCGCCCTCCTATAAAGCAAAGTTCTATTAGTGGTGGTGCAGCAGGTGGCGGTTTAGGTGATATGGATCCAGAAACTGTACCCGCTCAACTTAAAAAAGAAGGAACTGATTGGTTCGCAATGTGAGTTCTAAAAAAAAAAAAAAAAAATGGTTACTTTTGTTTTCTTTGAAAGTAGAGAGAGAGAGGATATCATTTATTAAAATTTAATTTAATTTAATAAATTATAGCTTTAATCCAAAAGTAAATCGAGTTCTTGACGTGGACCTTATGCACACATTGGATCACTCCAGGTAAAAATCATCAGTTCGATTTTTCATCTTTTACTTTGGATTATTATATAACCTCCAAGAATTTCATCTGTTAAGAAATAATAATTAAAATTTTATTTATATGAATTTTTTTTAGTGTCGTATGTTGTGTTAAATTCAGTTCGGACGGAAAATACCTTGCAACTGGCTGTAATCGAAGCGCACAAATTTATGATGTTACAACTGGTCAGAAATTAGCGTAATGTATTTCAATCTATTTTAATCTAATTTTTTTTTTTTTAATAATCGTATATATCGTGTTATTTATTATTATTATTATTAAATAAGAAATCTATTTTTTTTTTGATGATTTTAGCGTTTTGGACGATAACAATGTTGATAAAACCGGTGACTTGTACATTAGAAGTGTTTGTTTCAGTCCGGATGGAAAATATTTGGCAACAGGTGCCGAGGACAAACAGATTAGGGTAATCCTTTTTTGCTTTGTTGACTTGGAAAAATAACAAAAAAAAAAAAAGAAAATTTGTATATTAATAATATTAATTATTATTATTATTATTATTGTTGTTATTTAGATTTGGGATATTACACAAACAGCAATTCGAAAATATTACCAAGGTCACGAACAAGATATCTATTCACTTGATTTTTCACGTGATGGTCGTTTGATTGTATCCGGTTCAGGTGATAAAACTGCTAGAGTTTGGGATATGATAACCGGGGATCCAGTATTTAAACTTACAATTGATGAACCCAGTCAAAAGGATGCGGGTGTCACGAGCGTGGCCATTAGTCCCGATAGTCTTTACGTTGCAGCCGGTTCATTAGATAAAATAGTACGCGTCTGGGACGCTCGAACAGGTTATCTTCTTGAACGATTGGAAGGTCATAAGGATAGTGTATATTCGGTAGCTTTTGCACCTGATGGAAAAACATTGGTTTCAGGTAGTCTTGATAAAACTTTGAAATTATGGGATATGAGTCATCCGGGAAGANTTACTATTATCATTTATTATTAGTACATTATCAATTATTTTCACAATAAAAAAAAATTTTGAATAAAATTTATAAATAAGTGATCATCGATCTTGATAAAAAAAAAGATCACATGATGTTTCCGAGAAAGAAAAAGTTGATGTATGTATTATTTAATATATGTAATTTTCATTATCGTTATCTTTTTTTTTCAAATTTGAATTAGGTTCGAATAAAAATTGAAGAATAATGAGAATAATAATAAAATTTAGAAATAAGTATTTTAATGATTATGATGATGATGGTGATAACAATAGCATTAATTTCATTAATATGAATATAAGAATCTTGTAGGTTTTAATATTAAAAGAAGAAGAAAGGGTGAGAAGAATAGAAACTACGCACAGGAAAGGACAGGATGGAACGGAGCAGGCTATGAATTATTATTTATTTTTTTTTTAATTAATCAATATTTTTATCAAATCGAAAAAAAAAATTATTCGTAAAAATAAAGAAACTATTTTATATCCAAAAGAATGATGATAATGATGATGATTCCTTTTTATTTATTATTATTAATGAAATATATCGTATTTCATAGATCAAAGAAATAATCATTTCATATAAAATAATTTCTTATAAATAAATAAATATAAATAATTTTATATAGAATAAATAATTTCATTAGAGATATTCTACTACATATTAAATAATATAATATTATATAATTGCTCGATATCCTGAATAAAACAAAAAGACAAACCAATAAATAATTTCTTTTTATCTTACATATATATATTTATATATATATACATATATTTATATATGTAATATAAAGTGAGAGAGTACAAATATATGGGAGACCTAAAGAAAGAGAGAGAAACGATGATCGTGGAAGAATTAAAATCTATATTTTCAAATGATAAAAGTAATATTAAATTTGATTTCGAAGGATTTGTTAAGACTGAATTAGGACTAGCTCTTGATAAGACACGTAAGTTATTATTTACTATTATTATTATTATTATTATTATTATTATTATTATTATATTTTCTAATTCTAATATTATAATTATATATTTTTCTTTTTTTTAATAGTAATTTCCGTAGCTTTAAGTCCGGCTTTAAGTGGACCAGTTGGAAAACTTTTCGCTACAGGTTCTGGTGATTGTAGAGCAAGAGTGTGGCGGTATTTCGATGATAATTAGCAAGAGAAACATAAATCGTAAAAACTCAAAAAGTATGATTAATACTTGGATTGAAATTCAAAAATTAAAAAAAAAAAAAAAAAAAAGTGAAATTACAAGAATTTTAAAAAATGTTAAAAGAGATCTATTGAATTTTCTAAAACTATGATTTTGAAAATTTAATATATTTCTTTAACCTTTTTTTTTTGCAAAGTTGAATTATTACAAAAACGAGAAATTACATTTTTCCAACCTTAAACAAAAGAAACCACATAATGAATTATTGGAAATAGAAATATTGTTGCATTTAAGATTAAGGAGAGAAACATCTCAAAAAAAGTTAAAAAAAGTATAATGTTATAATTTTATATTTCATCTGTTACTAGAAATTTTACACTTTGGTCTTTAATATACCTGATGGTGGTGATAACTATAATTTTTTTTTTCTTTCTTTAAATATTGAATTCCTTTTTTTCTAGTTTTATTATTTTTTTTTTTCTTTGCGGCATGGAATTAGTTTTTTTTTTTCATAAAATTTTTTTTTGTATTGATTTTTCTTTCGTTTTATTTTTTTTTCTGCGGTACGGAAAAAGAATTAAAATATATTATTAAGATATGGGCTATTATTATAATTTATAGTACAATAACAATAACCAGTAGTTAATCTATTATGTTTTTTTTTCCTTCCTTTATTTCTTTCTTTGGTTTGTGGCATATTTTTCAAAAAAATTTCCCATCCTTTGTACAAATGAACTTCTATTTTTTAAAAAAAATACATCCAATGATTTCTTGGAAATAATATTAAGTGTTGTTATAAGTGTTATAAGTGTTATAAAGTGTTATAATTGTTACTATACAAGTGTTAAATATAATTAGTAAATTTCAGATCTAAATTGATTCTGTAGAATTAAAAATTATTACATAAAGTTGAAATCATATGATCAATCGTGAAAAAAACACAAATCGAACGTAAAAAACCTTAATTTTTAAAATTTATTATTAAATAATTTACAAATTTTAATAATATGAGTGCATAAAATGCAAAAATCAACAAAAAAAAAAATTTTTTTAATTTTTAAAATTTTTTAAATTTTTAAATTTTATATATAAATACGTTGTTTAAATAATAATGTACCTATAAATATCGAAACCATGGCTGTTATTACACGAAAATAGTGGACGAGGGTAAAAAAAAAATATCCATACCAAAAAAAAAAAAAGGGAAAATAAACTGTTGGGAAAGAATAGGTTGAATATTTTTAATATTTTGAAAATTTTGAATATGCCACTATATACGATATTATACGATATTATACGATATTATACGATAAAAAAAATATATAACTAGCGAAATGCAAAAAAAAAAATCAATGCAACAATCCTATACAAAATCGAAAAAAAAANGCAGGTGGCGGTTTAGGTGATATGGATCCAGAAACTGTACCCGCTCAACTTAAAAAAGAAGGAACTGATTGGTTCGCAATGTGAGTTCTAAAAAAAAAAAAAAAAAATGGTTACTTTTGTTTTCTTTGAAAGTAGAGAGAGAGAGGATATCATTTATTAAAATTTAATTTAATTTAATAAATTATAGCTTTAATCCAAAAGTAAATCGAGTTCTTGACGTGGACCTTATGCACACATTGGATCACTCCAGGTAAAAATCATCAGTTCGATTTTTCATCTTTTACTTTGGATTATTATATAACCTCCAAGAATTTCATCTGTTAAGAAATAATAATTAAAATTTTATTTATATGAATTTTTTTTAGTGTCGTATGTTGTGTTAAATTCAGTTCGGACGGAAAATACCTTGCAACTGGCTGTAATCGAAGCGCACAAATTTATGATGTTACAACTGGTCAGAAATTAGCGTAATGTATTTCAATCTATTTTAATCTAATTTTTTTTTTTTTAATAATCGTATATATCGTGTTATTTATTATTATTATTATTAAATAAGAAATCTATTTTTTTTTTGATGATTTTAGCGTTTTGGACGATAACAATGTTGATAAAACCGGTGACTTGTACATTAGAAGTGTTTGTTTCAGTCCGGATGGAAAATATTTGGCAACAGGTGCCGAGGACAAACAGATTAGGGTAATCCTTTTTTGCTTTGTTGACTTGGAAAAATAACAAAAAAAAAAAAAGAAAATTTGTATATTAATAATATTAATTATTATTATTATTATTATTGTTGTTATTTAGATTTGGGATATTACACAAACAGCAATTCGAAAATATTACCAAGGTCACGAACAAGATATCTATTCACTTGATTTTTCACGTGATGGTCGTTTGATTGTATCCGGTTCAGGTGATAAAACTGCTAGAGTTTGGGATATGATAACCGGGGATCCAGTATTTAAACTTACAATTGATGAACCCAGTCAAAAGGATGCGGGTGTCACGAGCGTGGCCATTAGTCCCGATAGTCTTTACGTTGCAGCCGGTTCATTAGATAAAATAGTACGCGTCTGGGACGCTCGAACAGGTTATCTTCTTGAACGATTGGAAGGTCATAAGGATAGTGTATATTCGGTAGCTTTTGCACCTGATGGAAAAACATTGGTTTCAGGTAGTCTTGATAAAACTTTGAAATTATGGGATATGAGTCATCCGGGAAGAGGTACTAGTGGTTCTGGACCTAATGCAAAAAATTCAGCAAAATCGACATTTAATGGACATAAGGTAAATTAAAAAAAAAAAAAAAATTTTTTTTATTATCATTTAATGAATATTCAACGAATGTTAATTTGATTCATTTATTAATTTGAATTATTTATTTATTTATTTATTATTATAGGATTTCGTCTTATCAGTAGCAGTCTCACCGGATGGTCGTTGGGTAGTTTCAGGATCAAAAGATCGCGGTGTACAGTTCTGGGATCCAATTACTGCACAAACACAATTCATGCTACAAGGACACAAAAATTCAGGTTATTATTATTATTATTATTATTATTATTATTATTATTATTATTATTATTATTATTATTATTATTATTATTATTATATTTTCTAATTCTAATATTATAATTATATATTTTTCTTTTTTTTAATAGTAATTTCCGTAGCTTTAAGTCCGGCTTTAAGTGGACCAGTTGGAAAACTTTTCGCTACAGGTTCTGGTGATTGTAGAGCAAGAGTGTGGCGGTATTTCGATGATAATTAGCAAGAGAAACATAAATCGTAAAAACTCAAAAAGTATGATTAATACTTGGATTGAAATTCAAAAATTAAAAAAANAGTTTTTTTTTTTCATAAAATTTTTTTTTGTATTGATTTTTCTTTCGTTTTATTTTTTTTTCTGCGGTACGGAAAAAGAATTAAAATATATTATTAAGATATGGGCTATTATTATAATTTATAGTACAATAACAATAACCAGTAGTTAATCTATTATGTTTTTTTTTCCTTCCTTTATTTCTTTCTTTGGTTTGTGGCATATTTTTCAAAAAAATTTCCCATCCTTTGTACAAATGAACTTCTATTTTTTAAAAAAAATACATCCAATGATTTCTTGGAAATAATATTAAGTGTTGTTATAAGTGTTATAAGTGTTATAAAGTGTTATAATTGTTACTATACAAGTGTTAAATATAATTAGTAAATTTCAGATCTAAATTGATTCTGTAGAATTAAAAATTATTACATAAAGTTGAAATCATATGATCAATCGTGAAAAAAACACAAATCGAACGTAAAAAACCTTAATTTTTAAAATTTATTATTAAATAATTTACAAATTTTAATAATATGAGTGCATAAAATGCAAAAATCAACAAAAAAAAAAATTTTTTTAATTTTTAAAATTTTTTAAATTTTTAAATTTTATATATAAATACGTTGTTTAAATAATAATGTACCTATAAATATCGAAACCATGGCTGTTATTACACGAAAATAGTGGACGAGGGTAAAAAAAAAATATCCATACCAAAAAAAAAAAAAGGGAAAATAAACTGTTGGGAAAGAATAGGTTGAATATTTTTAATATTTTGAAAATTTTGAATATGCCACTATATACGATATTATACGATATTATACGATATTATACGATAAAAAAAATATATAACTAGCGAAATGCAAAAAAAAAAATCAATGCAACAATCCTATACAAAATCGAAAAAAAAAAGAAAAGAAATTACATCAAAAAAAAAAAAATCCCAGAATGAAACAAATCAAATAAAAAACCAATAATAGGAAAATAATAATAAAAAATAATAAAATAATTTTTTCACATTCATGTGAATAATAATAATAATGATTATAATAATGATTATAATAAAGATTATAATAAAGATTACAATAAAGATTATAATAAAGATTACAATAAAGATTATAATAAAAATTATAATAAAGATTATAATAATAATTATAATAATAATGATGGATATAAATGAATGGATTCCTCAAGATGTGCATAATTTATAAAAAAATTTTACACAAACAATAAGGCCATCCAAATTAAATGTCTGGAAATTACTAAATTTAAAATGCGTTACGCTTTCCATCATAACACATCTTCACCTTCTTTACGACCAGTTCCAAATCGATCAACTCCTTTTCCTTTCACTTTTGCATCTTCCGTCTTTCCAGATACAGAAGGTACATCAATATAACGCATTCCTAAGAATAATGCATCATCATCATTATCACTCGTACTTGATGAAGAAGAACCTGATTCTTGAAAGTGTGTCGGATTATTTGGAGTTTGATTAGATGATGATGGACTCACGGAGCTTTCATCTTCTTCAGTAATTTCACCTAACCTTGGTGATTCACCTTGTTCTCTATGTAATTGATGTTGATTCGCGGGTGATGATGGTCCACTGTCTATAATTTCATCAAAAAAACTCGTTCCTGAAATTGGAGGACTTGATGACGGTAACGTTTTACTAAGCATTATGTTTGGATCATTTACATCATCTGATGAATTTGACATTTTCCTACTTCGAGGTATTGGCATGGCAAAAGAAAATGGTGCATTCAGTGGAGTGGAAGGTGAACGATTAATTGAACTATTAGAACTATTAGGTCGTTCATCAATTTCTTGATTCATATTTTGAATTATTTCTACTTGCTGTGATTTAGAATAACTTGCTACTGCCGTTGTACTACCACTATTTAATAATGATGTTTGTGAACCCGAAACTTGAACTTCTTTTCCAGGTAAATTCTCTGTGTTTTGATCATTATTAGAACCATTCGTGGTTCCTTTTTTCTCTACTTCCTCATGTTCGGCCAATATTTGTTCCCAGTCAACCTGATTCTCAATAGGTGCATCAAGGTTAGCAAAACTTCGACAAAGAGGACATAAAAATCCAGGATGATGACTAATTAAAAGAGGTCTTATACACTTGTAATGAAAGACGTGTGAACATGGAGCAAGGAATAATGCTTGAAAAGGTCCAATCCCGGATAAACAAATACAACAATCTGATGTTGGATGTTTAAAGGCTTCTGGTCCAGTTAATTGTTTGAACTGTTTTAATGCATTGATACTAATAAATTATATATATCAATATATTAATTATACATATGTATTAATTAATTAAACATATTTATTTATTAATTATACATATTTATTTATTAATATAAAAAGCGTGAACAACAAAAAATCTAAATAACTAAATATATATTTTTTTTTATATATTGTCTTCTAAATAATGAATAAAATAAAATTAATTATTTACCTAAAAGGGTTTATCTGTCTTTGCCATGATCTATTTAATTCTATACGCATCTTCACACATCGATATATTTCTATTATGAATAATATTTAATAAATAATTTTTATTGTAAAAAAAAAAAAATTTTTTTAATTTAAGATGATATATAATACAGCTTAAAGTCAAAAGCTTTATATTAACTTTCTCACCTTCTGTTCCACCTTGATAATCAACACCAAGTTGAACGACATCACCATCTTTTAATTGAAATGCTTTGCTTTCAGCACTTGGTGCAGACAATCGAACATGGTTTAGAAAGGTTCCAGAGGAAGATTTAGTATCTCTGATAAAAAACTTAATGAAAGAATCACGTAAATAAGAAAAAATTATTATTATTAATTTTTTTAAAAAAGAAAAAAAAAAAATTCGAAAAATAGAAGACTATAAATTTATATGCAAATTTCTGATAAAATTGGAAAACGAACTAAATATANTTATACATATTTATTTATTAATATAAAAAGCGTGAACAACAAAAAATCTAAATAACTAAATATATATTTTTTTTTATATATTGTCTTCTAAATAATGAATAAAATAAAATTAATTATTTACCTAAAAGGGTTTATCTGTCTTTGCCATGATCTATTTAATTCTATACGCATCTTCACACATCGATATATTTCTATTATGAATAATATTTAATAAATAATTTTTATTGTAAAAAAAAAAAAATTTTTTTAATTTAAGATGATATATAATACAGCTTAAAGTCAAAAGCTTTATATTAACTTTCTCACCTTCTGTTCCACCTTGATAATCAACACCAAGTTGAACGACATCACCATCTTTTAATTGAAATGCTTTGCTTTCAGCACTTGGTGCAGACAATCGAACATGGTTTAGAAAGGTTCCAGAGGAAGATTTAGTATCTCTGATAAAAAACTTAATGAAAGAATCACGTAAATAAGAAAAAATTATTATTATTAATTTTTTTAAAAAAGAAAAAAAAAAAATTCGAAAAATAGAAGACTATAAATTTATATGCAAATTTCTGATAAAATTGGAAAACGAACTAAATATATAGTGTTTACATACTTTATTGCCTTCAGTCCAAATTTCAGCGTGACCTCTGGAAACAACTTTACTCTTAAATGTAACTCTATTTGGAATAAATGCTTTATCTGTAAAACGACCAATCTTTATAACCACACTGTCACCAACTTCTCGTTCGATGATGTCAAAATGCAAAGAACGAGGACCTTCTATATGTGGTACTATACGAATGGCAGGAATAGGATCTGGTTGCGTATCCATAATCACGTTTAATGTAAATTTGAAGGAATATTTAACTATGAAATAAGTAAACTAGATTTTTTTTTTTAATGAAACGCTAGTTTTTTTCTTCGAAGTCAACAAAAAATTCAAAACTTCAGCCCAAAAATCATTTTGGGTGTACAAAAATAAATGAATGAATGTCACAAATTGTGTACAATAGTACTTGCCAACAAAAATTTTCGCATACACGTGATTTTAAATAACACAAAATTAAAATTAGAATCAGTATGAGTAACAAAAGTAACTATTTTAATGCATTATTCTTAATCCCTCGATCATGTGAATTCCTTATTACCTAACAAAGAAAGCAGCACTGTTACATGTTCTCATATAGGAAATGAGTTGAAACAGAATTCGCATCTAGTGACACCTAACTACATGTTAATAACAAAAATAGACATTTTTATAACTAAGATTAGTTTTTAGGAGTTTTAAGAATTTTGAATTTTGAATTTAGAAAGAATTTAGAAAGAATTGGAAGAATTTATAAATTTAAAATTTAAAACAACCAATAATTAGATTAATTGGATCAATTAGGTTAATTGAAAAATATAAAGTTAATTCAGTCACAAAATTTTTTTTTATCAATTGAACCCTTATAAATCTTATTGATTGTAAATAATTAATTGTAAACTTGCAGATTAATTGCAGACTTGCACCTGCTTGCTTGCTTGCACATATCTCTATATATATTATTTATTAAAAATTACATTAGACTTATAATATACTTATAATATTTTAAATATTTTAATATATTGTAGACTTATACTCTACATTCTATTCTAAAGTTGCAATTAATTTTTATTACTTTTAAATATTATTTAGGAATAATCTTCTATAACAAATATGAGAATTACAAAAATTTTTATGTAAATCATAAACTAAAAAATTAATTCATTCATCTTGACTAATTATCTATATTAAAACTCAAGGTCAAAAATTTGTTATATAAATATCATTTAAAAATACATAAATAATATAAATAATTAAAAGTTTTCAATTAAAAAGTAAAACCTATTATTATACTCCCAATTCTTCCCCTATCTTTCTTAAACATTCTTTCAATAAACCAACTATATTTTCATCCGGAAGAGAGATTGCCCCACATATAACGGGGTATAAATAGAATAAATGTGCACTTTGTCCTGATAAAACCTGTTTCGTGAGTGGATCTAAATTAAAATATTGATGTTATAATTAATTAAATACCTTAATAAAATCGCGCGCGCGAAAGAGAAAGACTACATAAAAAACTTACTTGTTATATTTTCATCAACTTTTAATATATTTAATCGAAATCGTAATTTAATCGATTGTTGTAATACTAATAAGATTTCATCATTCCGTACCCTGGAAGAAAGGCTAATGTTTGTAAATCATGTGATATTAACGAAATGCGTTCATAAAATGATTATAAAAAAAAACGTCACCAGCTCAATTCCGAAACCGACCTTGGAAACGGATACTTTCCTAATAACGATTGATCCGCTGTATAATTTCTGATCACTGACGCGCATCTTTCCAATAATATTGGTGCGGCTACTGCGGCTATGCGTTGTCTGATTTCAACTTCGTCTAAAGGAATTTTTTGGTCAAGATCTACATTTACATATTTCTTCAAAAATAAAACAAAACATAATCTAATATAATATTTATAAATATTTATAATATTAAAAATGTCCTACATACCATTTTGTCCATCCGAACATAAGTCAAATAAACATTGTAAACATGCATATGCGAATCGTTCTCTGGCCACGGGAATAATTTCGGTTGTAATTCCTTCGACTTTTTCCGAAACTTTATTAAGTTCGTAACCATCATCATCATTATTATTGTGATCATCATCATCATCATCATCATTATTATTAGATGATGATTCATTTACGAATCCATTTACAATTTCCCTTCTTTTCACTCCCGTGAAATATAATTGTGATCCTTCTTGTATCGCTTCAACTATTTTTTTTATTAACGTTTGTGGAACTCTAGGACCCATATGAATCATTACATCGGACTGTAAGCTAAAAAGAAATCTCATATCAAAGGCTTCGTCGGCATCTTGCTGTTCTGTTTTAAGGACAGATGGTGGATGGCTAAATAAAAAAAAAATTATATATATATATATATATATATATATATATATATATATTTATTTATTTATTTATTTATTTATTATAAATCAAACCAGTCAATTGAAAATTAAATTAAATATCAAAATACCAGTTAGATATCAATGTGCCATGTATAACCTCGGTTAATTGCTTCCAAACATTTACAAAACATTCTTTGGAAATTTCTTTTTTTTTTAAAAAAAAAAAAAAAGGATTTAAAGTTAATATTAACAAGTTTAGAAGATGAAACGAATGCATAAAAATTAAATTAAAATTAAATTTACCATCACCAAAATTCTCAAATGCAATTAAACCATCCTTTACAATTTCCAAAAATGCAGTTGTGGCAATTTTCCAAAGTTCAATGTCTTCAATATGTTTTCCAGATGGTGGACAATTATATTTTAATTTCATTGGAATACCATAAGCCTTATAAAAAATCAAATAAATAATTAAAACTAGTGAAATGAATAAGTATAAAAAATAATAATTTAAAAAAAAAAAAAAAATAAGATATAAATATATAAATATAAAAAAATACCCATATAATTCTTTCAAAAACACCTTCAGAATAAATTCCCTTATCTTTCACAAATTTTTTAAATAAATTTTGAACATTACGCATAACTGTCTTTGAAAAAACAATAAAGGTTACATTCTCATAGGATTTTTTAGATGTTGAAACCGTTGTCTCGGATTTTTTAGATTTTGTATTATTGGATGATGATCTCTGCTTCACAACAACAGAATCCGAGTTTCCTTGTTTTTTCATTTTCAAATTTGAAATAATTTCATTTTGAGGAGGTTTTATAACGAACGCCAAAGTAATATATTTTGCAAGATCTCTTAATACTGCAGCTGGAGCATCAGGTACACTCAAGTCTATATTACCCATAACATCTAAAATTGCTTCTTGTAAAGGAGTGAGATAATCATGATCAGGTCTATAAGAAGGACTATTAGGATAAGTTAAAATGCCATAAACAACTTTCAATAATCTTTTTATTTCTTTAATTGAAAAATCGGAACGTATTGTTTTATAAAGATCTCCGAATGCAATAATGTAAGCCGTGAGAGTTTCTTGATTAAACTGTGAAGAAACCATCTTCTTATTATGGGAAGTTGGAACATTATCTACGATATTATCATTATTATTATCATCATCATCATTATTATTATTATTATTATTATTATTTTGTTTATTGATTGGAGTGATAATGCCTAAACCTATTCTCTCCCAAGTAATCCAGGCATTTTTCCATAAAAGTGAAATGTTCTCTTTGGGTAAATTAGAATGAATTTCATCTTCAGGGAATTGAATCATCGTGTTTAGAGATTTGATGGCAGCAAGAGCAACTTCAAGACTTGAATATAAACATGAATCTTGCAAATGTGACAAAAATAATTCCCAAGCTTGTTTAAAATCTTCTAAATTAATCAAGAATGGTAAAAAGTTTTTGATTATTCCAGACATTCCTGTCAATACCAATACTTTAGTTTCGTCCCATTGTTTATCAACTGTATTTCGTGTATGATGAACCATGATCTTTTCAGAGTTCGCGGTTTGTTGTTGTTGTTGCATTGCTTTTACAACTTTTTCTGATGTTTGTTTAATAGAATCTAATAATGGAAATAGTACTTTCCAAATGCAGGTATGCCAAGTTTGTGATTCTAATACGGCACCATTCATATCTATAGTACGAAACAAAGTTTGATTTGCACCGTTACGTACTTGTGGTCTAACATCAGAACAAATCTTTGAAAGTTGCAATAATATCAACATCCATAAAGCATTCATGGTTTGTGGTGACAATTCGCCTTGAATAGCTCGTTCTATTTCTTGTTCAATTATCATGTCTTTTATAATCTCCGATTTCTCATAATTCGTTCCAAAATTCTTTTCAAGTTCAGACCTTTTTGTCTGTATATGATCGGAAACATTCCATAATAATCCAAGTGCAGTCAAACTTATATTAAGATCATCAATTTGCAAACCAAACGCACCCAATGTATTTATACATTGTTTCAAACATTCGGGGGATAATAATGATAAAAAATCCGTGCAAATGAGTTGTAATGATGGAAATGCTACACGAACCAAACCCGAGGTTTTATTATTATTAGAGACGCCAAATGACGATGCATCAAACGTATTATCAATACCCACAGAATCACCTTCTTCCTTACTTTCACCTGAACTATTTGCTACACATACATTTTTGATCATATCGAAAATCATTCCCCACCCATAAATAAAAGAATGTCCAGATGTTTGTAACAATTTATTTAAAGTTTCAAGCCCTCTTTTCTGAACATTCACATAGAACCCTTTACTTAAATTTTGTGCAATCATATTGGGATTATTAATTAATTGATTCAATGAAACCAACAATTGCATTTGAATACGTTCATCGCTCTCCAGTTGTATTGAACTAGCATAACTCATGGATGCAATTATAATATCATCTAACGTTTTACAAGCCTGTTTACGAATTTGTTGAGGGGTCGATACATAATTCGCAGTTGTAATTAAATGTGAAACAATCAAATCCCAGATGAGAGTTGGTTCTCTTGCAATCATACTATGAAGATTTGATAATGCAACGGAATGTAATTTATCAATGGCAAAAGATTTCTCGTCGGATTTCTATATGATTACGAAATGAATTTGACATAAAACAACAGAAATTTCAGCATACATATATAACCAATAATGAAATAAAATTCTAAACTGTTCTTACATTCCCTCGCAGGGTACTCAATGGTATAGATTTGGGGGCCTTACCCTCCATTGATACTGTTTCCTGAGATATAACTGGATTGTCTTCATCCCAAGGTAATCCCCACGTATAAGCATTTAATTTACATAAAGATCGTGTGAAAAATTGTAAAGCATCATCGTCGAGATATTTACAATTATCAAATAATTTTTTAATTTGATTAAACAGAACACTTAAATGATTCTCAATGGCTGTTTGTTGAGAACTTAAATAAGTTGAGGATGATCCAGCCTGGCTAGATGATCCGATAGAGGTCGATTGTGTAGCTCCCAACGAAAATCTCTTATTAATATTAGGAGGAGTGGTTGAGGTTTGAAGAGAAGAATTACTACTACCAGCGGTAATCGGTGAAGATAAAGAAGTTACTGATACTGAGGCTGCATTTTGTGAACCAATTATACGAGCACCTCTAGCGTGTTTTGGAAAGAGAATAAGATCTGCCAATTGTAATGTTTCCAGTATTAAATACCATGATTCTCCTAATACTCCACCAAGGTACTGTGCAACATTTAATAAAATTTTTAAACAAGATAAATTTCTGTCCGACAATGTATTTAATGGTGAACCATCATTTGTGGTACCACTTGTTCCACTACTTGTATGAACTGCTTTACTTTCTGCTGATAATGCTGTAACAACACTAGGAGGGACAGCTCCTTTACTTAAACTTGTCAAAAAGGCATCACGCGGTGTTGATAATTGAAGCACACCGCATACAATTGTAAAATTTTGAAAAGAACGCAAGACTCCTGAAAATAATTCTTCATCAAGATTTGTTGTAAGGAAAAATGATAAGGCAGCAAGTAATCCTGGCCATGCAGTATTGGCCATCTCGGTGACCAATAAGATTTCTTTATTTGATGGATGATCTTCGAGCAGTTTCAATGTAGAGTAACCAAAAATTGTGGGTTGTTGCGTCTGTGAAGATTCAGCTGAAAATGTCAAGGTAAGCGTTTTACGTTCCTGTGATTTCTTTTCGAATTGTTTTTGTATTACCTCGGAAAATATAGTCGAAATAAAGCTATGCAGACTGTCTGCTATCAAACTAAGACATAAAAGTGCAAGATAGTAAAGATACGTTTCGGGTATAGGAGGAGGATCTACCTTATCCAATTGATCAATACTTAAAATTTAATAGCAAAAATTTTAATATTTATTAAATATCTATTATTTTATTAATCAATAACACAAAGAAGAAGAAAAAAAAAAAAGATGTAAATACTTACCATTCAACCTTCATTGTTGAATTTAAAACGTTCAATCCTGCAGAATCAACCTGTCCGGAACCCCCTACCACAACTCCTGTAATGCCAGATAAATCCATACTCTCTCTACCTTGATGTAAATGTCCAACTAATGAATGGCTCCCAACACCTAATGCCTGTGGCTTCTCAGTCGCTAATTTCTTAAAACCATTCACCATATCTTGAAATATATGCGTAGATTGACCTTGTTTATCGTACAAATGATAAATAGAACGTAATAAACTAGCATCTGCACAAATACCACGAAATATTTCCATCGAAATGACACGCTGCCATAAAGGAGTATCAGGCTCTAGATTCTTGATAAACATTGTAAGAAATATTTCACATTCCATAACCTATTTTTTTTTTTATGTATTAAAAAAATTGAAAGAGTAATAATAACTCTTTAGAGCGCAATAATATTCAATTACTCTGTCTCACCAAAAACCATACAAAACCCAAAAAAAAAAAAACGCGTATAAGAAAATATACCAGAATATCATTGAATTGCCTAAATAAGATATAAACTACGCGCATCAAACGCATGGTAGTTGGAAAATCGGATTTTTCGGAAAAATTTTTGATAATAAGAGGACAAACTCGTTCTCTCAATAATAACGAAAATTCTGAATGCTAATTCAATGAAGGAAAAAAAGATTTTATATTTAATAAATTACATATTTGTTAAATTACATATTTGTTTTTATTAATAAAATATGCTGAATAAAATTATAAAAATTGAACAAATAAAAAATCAAAAATTATATACCGTTTTAAATAATTTTGAATGANGAACGTAATAAACTAGCATCTGCACAAATACCACGAAATATTTCCATCGAAATGACACGCTGCCATAAAGGAGTATCAGGCTCTAGATTCTTGATAAACATTGTAAGAAATATTTCACATTCCATAACCTATTTTTTTTTTTATGTATTAAAAAAATTGAAAGAGTAATAATAACTCTTTAGAGCGCAATAATATTCAATTACTCTGTCTCACCAAAAACCATACAAAACCCAAAAAAAAAAAAACGCGTATAAGAAAATATACCAGAATATCATTGAATTGCCTAAATAAGATATAAACTACGCGCATCAAACGCATGGTAGTTGGAAAATCGGATTTTTCGGAAAAATTTTTGATAATAAGAGGACAAACTCGTTCTCTCAATAATAACGAAAATTCTGAATGCTAATTCAATGAAGGAAAAAAAGATTTTATATTTAATAAATTACATATTTGTTAAATTACATATTTGTTTTTATTAATAAAATATGCTGAATAAAATTATAAAAATTGAACAAATAAAAAATCAAAAATTATATACCGTTTTAAATAATTTTGAATGATTAGTTAATACCGATTCTATCAATTCCAAACCAAATGTTCTTGATAAACCATGCAATCTAAGATAAACTGGAGGTTCTGCATTTGTCAACAAACATAAATCTTGAAAAAGAAAATATGCATCTCTCGCACAAGGGCGGAGTGGTACAACGCCCTCCCCAATAATTGATACCACTGTCGAAGTTGGTTTTACTGATCCTTCGAAGTTAATAAATATGTTAATAAATATTTAATTATAAATATTTGAAGTCATCAATTCTTCCGAAAAATGTTTAAAATTCCATAATAAAAACCGTTTTTCTCATTGATTTCATCCTCTTCTTGAACCTTTTCAAAAATATTGATCACCAACTGTCGTAAAGTAGCCGCTGCTGTATTATTTACCACTACAACTTTAGAATCTTGAATTCGAAAACAAATTAACAAAGCCTATAAGATTATGATTAAAATTATAAATAAAATTAATTTTAATTTAATGAAAATTAAAAAAAAAAAAAAAAAGTATTTCATTGTTCTTCATTTCTCACCTCCGCCAAAAGATCACCATGTAACGCTTGATAATTGCTTAATAATGGCGGAACTGTTTGCAGTATTTTGAGTTGTATTTCAACTCCTTGTGACATAATATCATTGAGAGTTTTAAGAATGGTTTTTACGGAAGACTAAAGACATATGTATATATATTCAGAATGATTATACAATGTGATTAAAAAAAATAGAAACCATAAAAATAACCTTTTTTGCTCACCTCGGGAATTGCATGATGTGATATTAATTTGTGAAGACAACCTATGGAAATGGTGATTAATTTGACATGCTTGGAATCACAAGCAAGAAGAAATGGACGTAGGAAATCGGTGTTTTTTGCAAGTTCTATAAAAGTTTATAAAAGTTAATCCAGGATTGTATATATATAATTATGATTTAAAATATCCAAGAAAATAAGAATAATGCGAGACCTTGTGATATATCCTTTCCAGGTCTTTCTTTTAATGTACGCAAAACTATTATCGATCTTTCCGCTGCCTTTAAGGTGAATTATAAAAGAAATTATTTGCATGAAGTTTGCCTAAACTGTTTGCATTAGGTCGATCTATGAATATATAAGAGATCGCCCTCCGATACCTCTTTGATTTCAGGATGTTTACGTCGGGCTTCATTTGAAAGCTGTAAAAGCTCTGCGTTTAAGGATGTAGTAAGCCCGCTCATTTTTTCTCAATAAATTACTATGCTTTGGACAACAAATTTTAATTGTCATTTGATCGCGTGATTTGTAACACAAATTCAATATTCCATCTTCGCTTTGTACTTTGTTTTTTTGCTATTATTAGTAAACAATAAAGTTTTATGTAGTTTTAATATCAATTGGTAATAATTTTCAACAATTATATCAGAATAATCTTTATTAATTAATTCTCTTTATTATTATATAAGAATTCATCTTTATTATTATAAGAATTCATCTTTATTCATTATCTTTATCCATTAATAATATATTAGCATTCTAATTAAAAAAGTCTACTTTCTTGTCATCTTAACTTGTTTTGTTAGGTGTGAATTAACTTTACCAACATACCCATTGACTTTTTGAATATAAACAACATCGAACACATCCAATTCGTCGATTTGTGATTTTTTATCGAAAATATCCTAGAAGAAGGTTGGATAATGAGAACATAAAACAAAATCATTGAAATTTCAAGGAGGTATATTAAAAGTTCGTATACACCTCCTTAACTATTATATCTTTTCTATTTTAAACACGATACCAAAAATTCTCCTCTTCGAGTAGACACTTCTAAAACTCAAGAATATGAAGTAGTTAACAAGGTAAATGAATTCCGTGATCTTTCTGGAGGAACAATACCCCCCACATCTGTTACTATAAGAAACGATACCCATATTCAGAGAACTAAACTGTATTGAGGAACGATACCCCTTCCAAATCGTACTGATCTCACTCTTGACGGTTCAGAGATAAAGCGGAAGTAAAAATTGGCAAACCTATGAAATCAGAGTTGTTACATGCCTTTTGTTGATATCATCTTTCTCTCCATCAATAAGGATGTTATTTAAAAAGGGAGATATCGTTTCCGCCATATAGGTTTTTGGTTGTCCGATGAATGAATTCCAGAGATGCAATAAGGTTTCAGTTTCTCTAAAAATCCCATATAAGACAATTTTGAGATCGAAATATAAAATTTACTGGGTCTAAGCAAGATTTTAAAGACACCAGCGAAAATTTTTTGACCAAAATCAAAAAACTATACGCGATCGTTGCACAGACATTGATTATCACGTGTCATAAATCGGCGAAGACCCATATAGTTATTCCGAAGAGTCTTCATTGAATAAATTATCACTTTAAATGTTCCGTGATCATTGCATGAGAGATTTTCGTAACAGACTTTTTTGCATAATGCCAATTGCATTGTTAAATAAATCACTTATTTTTCCGATGCACAATGTTAAAAGAGATAACCAAATTCGGGTAAACTAACAAATACTTTTTTAATATTCTTACAGCAATACTAAACTAATTTTTAAATTTTATTATATATATTGTTGTCCGGCGTAGCGTAGGACATTTAATGAACGAGTAAGTTGATACAAAAGTTGCGTTTTTGATATTTTAAAAGTTCTGATATTGATACATAGCTTAACAAAAAATAGAAAAGGATCAAAGACGTAACTTCTGTAAGTGTGTCTGTCCGATTTTTTGGTAACGACTGTTAGATAACGATCACATGTCACAATATTATATGCTCTAATTATACAGTCAGACCTATATATAATCACCACCTTGGGACCGAATTTTGGTGGTAATTATAAGCAAATGTGATATTACACAAAAAACCTATGTATAATCACATCATATAAAAAATATATTACTGGTGATTATAAATTTTTATATATAACTTTTATTAAATTTTATATTACATATCATCTTCCAATTCAAAATTTTTATTCATTTCAAAATAAGAATCTAAAGTATCTACTTCAGTTATTTCAAAATAAGAATCTAAAGTATTTACTTCAGTTATTTCAAAATTTTCATTTATTTCATAATTAGAATTTAAAGTATCTTTTTTTTTTTTTTTAACCAACGGAGTCTCGCTCCAATACATTTATTTATTTGAAAATTGATAAGTAATTAGAATTTAAAGTATCTACTTTATACATGTCGTCAAAACTAATTTGGCCTTGACTCAACTCTTAAAATTTCAATTTTTAATTGCGTCTAACTCAATTAATTGCATCAATCATTAGTAAAAATTAAAATTTACCTTAACTCAACTCCAATTTTTCTTGATTTTAATTGCATCTGACTCAATTCAATAGTTTTGATGACATGTATAATCTACTTCAGTTGTTTCAAAACTCATATCTGTAAAAAAAATACTATCTAATTTTGTTTGTTTTTTGCTTATAAATTTCATTTTTTTAACAATTCGTACGTATTTTTTAAACTTGGTTAAATCTTCAAAACAAAAATCATCTGAATTTTGTTGTTCAAAAAAATTTATTTATTTTTTTAAAGATACAAAACCTTCTTTCATACTAACANTTTTATTCATTTCAAAATAAGAATCTAAAGTATCTACTTCAGTTATTTCAAAATAAGAATCTAAAGTATTTACTTCAGTTATTTCAAAATTTTCATTTATTTCATAATTAGAATTTAAAGTATCTTTTTTTTTTTTTTTAACCAACGGAGTCTCGCTCCAATACATTTATTTATTTGAAAATTGATAAGTAATTAGAATTTAAAGTATCTACTTTATACATGTCGTCAAAACTAATTTGGCCTTGACTCAACTCTTAAAATTTCAATTTTTAATTGCGTCTAACTCAATTAATTGCATCAATCATTAGTAAAAATTAAAATTTACCTTAACTCAACTCCAATTTTTCTTGATTTTAATTGCATCTGACTCAATTCAATAGTTTTGATGACATGTATAATCTACTTCAGTTGTTTCAAAACTCATATCTGTAAAAAAAATACTATCTAATTTTGTTTGTTTTTTGCTTATAAATTTCATTTTTTTAACAATTCGTACGTATTTTTTAAACTTGGTTAAATCTTCAAAACAAAAATCATCTGAATTTTGTTGTTCAAAAAAATTTATTTATTTTTTTAAAGATACAAAACCTTCTTTCATACTAACAATAGGTGTTTCCTCATTATCAGATTCATTATTAGTATTTTGTAATACAGAATTATTTTCTTCCAATACTATTTTAATTATTTGACTATCTGTTAATAGTTCTTTGGTAGCTATATTATTGTCATCAAATTCTAGTGAAATATCTATATCTAATAAAAGATTATTAATTTTATTTTGATTCTGTAAATATTCATCTTGTATATTATTTTTGGCATTATTAATTTCTTCATTTGTATTTGGTAGAATACCTGTTTTTATTCAACAATTTGCAATTGTTGATTGTGTTACTTTTTCCCAAACTTCTCCAATAAAATCAATTGCTTCTTTAATATTTAATTTGCTAATAATAATTAAAAATAATAATTAAAAAATAATTAAAAAATAATTAAAAATAATTATTATTCTTATATTTGTTAAATAAATAAATTACAATTTATTTATATTTTCATCTCTTTCAAATCTTTGAATAAGATTATGACAATATAATTGTTTATATTTTAATTATAATAAGATAATATTTATATTAATTAAATTTTTAGCATATTTAATTTTAATAAAATTATTTGCAACATACCTTGAAGTTATTTATAATTCTAACATCATATAGTTGTAAATGTACTGTTGTATTTGAAGGTAAATATTGTAATTTAATGTTTGTGAGACAAATTTCTTAAGTTTGAATTAGATTTTGATCATTATCATCATTATTTTCATCATTAATATAATCAGGATTTGTGTATAGTACTGCATTATCAATTAATATTATTATTTTTTTTTGTTCTAAATGAAATTTGTAATTCAAATCCTTTAACCAATTTTCAAAAATATCATAACTATACTTGTACGCTAAATTATTTTGGAATTCTGAAATTGTAATTTTGGGAAAAAAAGTCGAAATAGTTTTTCATAGAAGACGAAATTATTTTATTTAAAACCCCAAATTTTTTAATTACCCAAATAAATTTCTTGATCAAAGATACATATAACTACATCTGAAAATTTTTTATATCAGAAGTTATTGTAATAATTTCATTTTCAAAGGTTATTAAAGGTTATCGGATCAATAACCTTTGCAAATATTACGTTTATTATGATAAAATAAAGGTTATTGAAGGTTATCAATATCAATAACCTCCAGAGTATTACATTTTATTAATAAAAATGAAAGTTTTCGGTATCAATAACTTTCGTAAATATTATGTTTATATTGGAGGTATTCGAAGGTTATTGAAGTGAAATATTTGAAGGCTTACATTTAAAAAAATTTACTAATGTGAGTACTTTTTTTACTTCCATATATAAAATAAATTCTGCATAAATCTTAAAAAGACGAAATACTTTAAAAATCTAAAATCAATTTTGGGAATATGTTTTGAATTTGCTTTGTATATTACTGAAAGCATTAACATATTAATATTTTTAAAACACCTTGGATGCTTATATTTTCCAATTACTAAAGGTTTCAATTTTGAAATACCAGTAGTATTAGTTATCAATAATACAGTTAATCGTGATTTATCCTAAAAATAAAATTTTTAATAAATTATTTAAAAAAATAATATAATTTTATTTAAGTAAAAAATATGCTTTTACCTTTTTTTTATCCTTAACAGGACCAGTTGCTAATATTTAATTACTTGTTATTCTATAAAACAATTTAGTCTCATCAGTATTATAAATATTTTTAAGTTCATAATTAAATAATAATTCTTGAAAAAATTTTCTTTGTTAAAATAAAATTTCTAATGAAGTACTATTAGCTTCACCATATAAAATAAAAGAACGTAAATAATTTCTCTGTTTAAAACCCATTAATTAACTATGAGATAATAATAATAATTTTTTTAAAATATTTAAAGCCTGTGTAAAATTTCTAGTTTTTTCACATAAAATATTATTACTAATAGTAAGACCACCAGCTGATACTTAACTTATCTAAAGACCAATAGCCTTTTTTAGATGAGAAAATTTTATTGAACGTTTTCTAAAAACTTTTACAAAATTTTTAGTTGATATAAAATTCTCTCATTTTTCTTTATCTTTGAGTATTTTTGAAATAGTAGAACATTTTAAAAACAAGTTAGAATAATTAATATTAAATTAGTTTGCAATTTCAATATGAGATTTATTAGGATTTTGTTTAGAATAAAGACAAATTTCTTTCTTTATTTGCTAACTAATAACTGAGTGCCTTTATTTTTTCTTTTGTGATAGTATATTTTTTAAAGGTTAAAATATAATTCACTTTATACATATCGTTAAAACTATTGAATTAAGTCAGATATAATTAAAATTGAGAAAAATTAAAGTTGAGTCAAAATAAATTTTTGATTTTATTAATAATTGATGCAATTAGTTAAATCAAATGTAATTAAAAATTGAAATTTTAAGAGTTAAGTCAAGATCAAATTAGTTTTAATAACATGTATAATTCACTTATACTATCATATTTTTTCATAAAAAATACTGTTGGGATTATATATGTTTCCAAAATTAATTTTGGGTTTTTGAGGTATTTCGACTTTTTGAGATTTATGTTGAATTTATTCTATATATGAAAGTAAAAAAAGTATCTAGTTATATATATTTTTAATCAAAAAATTTATTTGGATAGTCAAAAAATTTTAGATTTTAAGTAAAATAATTTTGTCTTCTATAAAAAATTATTTCAACTTTTTTCCCCAAAATTGTAATTTCAAGGTTCCAAAATAATTTAACGTGCAAGTATAATTATAAGCAATTGTACATTTAATTGTAGTAACTTTGTTTTTTTAAGTAAACCTAATCTTCACAAACTTTTTGATTTCCAGTTCATAATATAGACTATACTTGTATGCTAAATTATTTTGGAATCCTGAAATTACAATTTTGGAGAAAAAAGTTAAAATAGTTTTTCATAAAAGATGAAATTATTTTACTTAAAATTTGAAATTTTTTGATTACTTAGATAAATTCTTTGATTAAAGATACACATAACTGGATACTTTTTTTACTTCTATATATAAAATAAATTCTATATAAATCTCAAAAAGACAAAATATCTCAAAAATTCAAAATTAATTTTAAAAACATGTATAGTATAGATGTTATAAAAAAAGCTTAACAAGTAATATAAATTTGAATGATGAGCAAACAATTGATGTGCTTTTCCTGAAAATTTATTATACAAGTGGATCCCAATTGTATATAATTACTTGAAATCTATACATTTTATTTCATTATTTTCGATTGTTTTCTGTAATAAAACATTATGTATTACAATCATCAAATCAATTTTATCATCCCATTTTTTTAATTTACAGACTTTTGGCAATCCCCCAGATCACAACTCAATAACCATTTCAAATCTGTCACATGTAATCCTAAAATCATATTTTTGTCCTATCAGAGACCTGTCTATTAGTTTTTTCGTTGAATTTGTAATGAATGCAAATAAAATACTTTATATCTCTCCTCTAAAAAACAATGTTAAAATATTTTATTATTAATAAATAGAATATAATTTGGTAAAATCAGAAATTTCAATATTCTTACTTATCATATATAAACTTCTGATGGTATATCAGAATATCTTTAGTTAACATGTTTGTAAAATTATTGAAGAACATAGCCTCTAGGATCGAGGTTTGTAATCTTTCCAGATTATAAACACTTCTATATGGTAAAAAATTAAATGTTAATTAAATGTTATCTAACATAAAATAGAGATTATGAATTTACTAGGTTTGGATTAGTTTTCGAATAGAATTAATCTTTAAATTTCCTTTCAATCAAGATACAAATAATAATAATGGTTAAATAATTAAAAATTTAAAAATTTAAAGTCATGATAGTAATAAAATTGATATTATACCTCAATTGTACATTTTTTTATTGCTGTAATTAGATCATCTAACTTCTTTCCAATAGCCTTAATAAATTCAAAAGTTAGACAATTATTAAACAAGCAAAATAAAGATATGAGCACTTGTTACCTCTTGGATTTTATCAAATAAGTCATACAGCATTTCTTCTTAAGATTGTCATTTTGCTTCATTATTAGTGGTAGTATTATTTTCACTACTATTGTTATTAGTCTCTTCTAACTTATTATCGTCTTTTTTTATATCTTTAAATTCCACTGTTTTGCTAAAATCATTTTTTATTTCTGACTATTTATCATCGGTAAACAGTTTCTTGACTTCTGTATCTTCTTCAAAATTTCAAAAAATGCAGGATTGACAAATAAACATTGAGATGTATAATGTTAAAGAAAATCTTACAACTGAGTTATTAAAATAAATGCTCACTATAGGTAAACTTTTGATTTTGGAATTGTTGATCTAAAGTTCTCCAAAACTTGAGAGATATTTTTTCTTGTTAAGAGTAGAGCTTGGAACCATGTCCCAATAAGTTATCCGGATATCCGAATGACCTTAAAATCGGATATCCGGATGAACCCAGATGATTTCCTAAAAATTTTTTTTCACCTGATTTCACCCGGTTTCATCTGGTTTGAGGTATAAACCAGATGAAATAGGTTTGATCGTCAAAATTTACAATCGAAAATAATTATCGATCGTTGCTACATATAAAACTTTTTAATCTATAAATAAATATTAAAAACTGTAATAAGCAAACCTAAAGATGAGAATGTTGTACATGTTCAGTAGAAAGAACAAGCTTATATCATTAAAATTAAGAGAATAATTAGCAATTAAAATTTGAACAGATTTTTTTATTCATTCGAACTTTAACTACTAATTATTTTCTTAATTTTAATGATATAAGTTTGTCCTTTCTACTGAACATGCACATCATTCTCATCTTTAGATTTACTTATTACAGTTTTTAATATTTACTTATAGATTAAAAAGTTTTATATATCGTAATGATTAATAATTATTTTCGATCGTAAATTTTAATAATCAAACCTATTTTACCTGATTTTGAAAGTTTCAACCGGGTCACCCGTGGTATCCGGGTGAAACCAGATTATATAAACCCGGTTCTAAGCCCTAGTTGAGAGAATACACACATTAAATGGAAAACTTTTCACTTGTACAACTTCTGGTTGAAAAATTTCTTCAGTTTTACTTTTTTTTAATTAACAAAAAAAGTCAACCTTCCAAAGTATATTTGATTCTAATGACAGGTACATCAGTAAATTTTTTTAAACATAAGCTTTCGAAGTATTTTACTCTAATAATCTTCGAATACCTCCAACATAAACGTAATATTTACAAAGGTTATTGGTATCAAAAATCTTTATTTTTATTAATAAAACGTAATACTCTAGAGATTATTAATATTGATAACCTTCAATAACCTTCATTTTATCATAATAAACATAATATTTGCGAAGGTTATTGATTTGATAATCTTCAATAACTTTTGAAAACGAAATTATTACAATAACCTCCGATATAAAAAATTTCCAGATATAAAATCCAATTAGCCAATAAAAGTGTGCAAGAAAAAAGTATTTTTTTATTTCTTCATATAATTTTAACTTTTGAAATTTTGTCATTATAGTCATATACTTCTATACGTGTTATCCAAATCCCAAATAATTTGGGATTTGGAACGCCAAAATGCACAAATTACTAGTATTTGGGATTTGGGATTTGGGATTTCGGCAAAAAATACTAATTATAATTTGGGATTTGGGATTTCGGCATTTGGGATTTCGGCATTTGAATTTTGAATTTGGGTGACAGGTATATATACTTCTTTATCTTTATGACCTTTAAACTTATAAGTTGTAAAAGATAACTTAGAATAAGTGATATCGATAGTATACTTGTACACTAAATTATTTTGGAGTCCTGAAATTACAATTTTAGGAAAAAAAGTCAAAATAGTTTTTCATAGAAGACGAAATTATTTTACTTAAAATCCGAAATTTTTTGACTACCCAGATAAATTTCTTGATTAAAAATACATATAACTAGATACTTTTTTACTTCCATATATAGAATAGATTCTGCATAAATCTTAAAAAATCGAAATACCTCAAAAATCTAAAATCAATTTTNTTTTATCATAATAAACATAATATTTGCGAAGGTTATTGATTTGATAATCTTCAATAACTTTTGAAAACGAAATTATTACAATAACCTCCGATATAAAAAATTTCCAGATATAAAATCCAATTAGCCAATAAAAGTGTGCAAGAAAAAAGTATTTTTTTATTTCTTCATATAATTTTAACTTTTGAAATTTTGTCATTATAGTCATATACTTCTATACGTGTTATCCAAATCCCAAATAATTTGGGATTTGGAACGCCAAAATGCACAAATTACTAGTATTTGGGATTTGGGATTTGGGATTTCGGCAAAAAATACTAATTATAATTTGGGATTTGGGATTTCGGCATTTGGGATTTCGGCATTTGAATTTTGAATTTGGGTGACAGGTATATATACTTCTTTATCTTTATGACCTTTAAACTTATAAGTTGTAAAAGATAACTTAGAATAAGTGATATCGATAGTATACTTGTACACTAAATTATTTTGGAGTCCTGAAATTACAATTTTAGGAAAAAAAGTCAAAATAGTTTTTCATAGAAGACGAAATTATTTTACTTAAAATCCGAAATTTTTTGACTACCCAGATAAATTTCTTGATTAAAAATACATATAACTAGATACTTTTTTACTTCCATATATAGAATAGATTCTGCATAAATCTTAAAAAATCGAAATACCTCAAAAATCTAAAATCAATTTTAAAAACATGTATAGTTGATAGCATATTACATTATAAAAAGAAATACAGATTAAGTACAAACTAATTCAGACGGTACGTTATTTACGTTATATTTTTCATGGTGAATTCATTTTTTACTAGACGATGAGGCTTCTTTGTTGTTTTCCCTATTTGTTTTTTGCTTAAAGCGTTTTGTAAGAATTCTGAAAACTTATATTCTGTGAATATTGTTAAATCGAGTAACTAAATTCTCAGGAAAATCTGTTTGTCCAAGTTTAGTTGATAGAATTTGTTATAAAGTTTCTCACAACCTTTTCTTATAGTATATCCTTTAAAAGTTTTATAAATTTCAAGGGGGTTTTTGCAAAATACAATTATACAGCCAGGAACCTTTCTAATACTGTTTTTTGTGATAAAATTCAGAGATTTTTACCAATCGTTGTAAACAATAAACCATGGTAAAATTATTTCATCAGATTTGAGATGAAATTTCAAATAATGTTTTAATTGTCAAAACTGTTAAAGTAAATGTAAATATTATTCTCTTTAGGTACCGTATAACCCAGGTATGCCTTCATTCTAAGAACTGCAGTCATAATTAAAAAGTATACAGAGCCGGGACTGATAATTAGTTGTAATAAAGTAGTACTATAATTTTGTGCAATATACGTGTCGAATTCTTTGGTAATTTTATCATCTCACATGAGTACTTTAGAGTTACACAATCCTATTGCTACCCAATCAAATTGTATTATTGTTATATTATTTATCATATGGGCTGATTTGTTTTATCTTGATGTTTTTATATCACATATGTGATGTCTGAAAAATAGATTGTTATTGGCTATTATCCACATGATTTAATGTAATAAAAAAAGGAAATAGACGAAACAAATGAAATAATAATTTATTAAAAATAAAACATCATTATTTTTTTAAAAAAAATTTTTTAAAAGTTCTAAACTTAATATATTTATAATATATCTAATTTTTTATTGAATATATTTGTATATATATTTTTATCTCATAATTATTAAAAATACATAATTTTATCATTATTATACATATATTTATATTCTATATATGTATTTACTCTCTAAAATCTTCGATTAGAATATAAAAATAAGATTAATAATCAATGCATTTCAAATCTATTAAATAACAAATACTTATGTTTTAAGTATTAAAACTTTCAAACCTTTTGAAATCTATATGTTATAAGTTTAGAAAAAGTTTCTATTTCATATAAATACCTTAAAAAATACATAATATTTCTTAATATTTATAAATTATATAAATTGAATGTATAATTTTAATTAAAATATAATTCTAACTAATTCAAAAAACGGATTCCCAACGAATTCTATTATGTATTTTAATATCGAAAAAAATATGAAAAAAAATTAGATGATCAAATTTTATAGTTGATTTTGATCAGTATTACTGACTTTATTATTTTATTGTATTACAACTCACAATAATTAATGATTTTCCTTAAAAAATCAACAATTCTATGTGATAAAATTGAATAGAAACAAATCGGCTCATATGTATTATTAGTTACAAATTAGCATAAGGAAAGTCTAGATTTTGATCAGCAAGTTACACAACTATTTATATTAATTTTATAATAACATTTAATTGATTTATGACCATTCTTGTGACAAGTCATTAAAATAACTAAATAATTAATAATGAAATTTTATAAGTATATTTTTTCAAATCCTTGTATACATTTGATTCCACTTGATTTCATTACTACTGAAGTTTATATAGAAAATACTTTTTATATTAATATACTAAAATCGTAATGAAAAAAATACTTAAAAATTTATTATATAACTTCTATTAAATTTTTTAATCATTTTTACATGAAAAAATTATTTTATTTATTTATTAAAATTTATTATAGAATTATTAATACACCATATATTATCAAGTATTAATATTGTTAAGTGCCATTACAAACTTTGTATATATATTTTGATTTCTATTTGTTTCTTCATTATCTGTTATCTCATCATCTAATGAAACTTTTTTATATTTATTTATTTCTTTTGAAATTAGAACATTTGAACTTTTTTCTAATTGATTTAAAAAAGATTTCACATTACTATAAATTTCACGTTTATAATATTTTTCAACTATATTCAACCTTTTGATAACATTCAAAGTGATAGTTATGTCCATAGATTAATACCTCACTATTATCAAGTTTTTTGTAATAAAGATTATATTCATCAGATGATAGAAGTATACTAGTACTATAATCTGTTGAAAAACATTTTGAATCAACTGTTTCTCCTAATGTAATTAATTTATATTCTATTTTTTTTTTTTTTGTAATTTACTTTTTCCACAATTATTAAAAATTTTTTGAAAATAATTTAATAAAAATAATACTGTTTTTTCAGTAAGTAAGTTTAATGATGATAATTTGTAAAGATAAATTTTTGTTTTTTCAAAAATATCTTTAAGTTCACAATGGTTATAAGTATCTATAAATATTAAAATTAAAATAATATTAATAATATTACAAATTAATAATGTAAATAATTTAAAATTTTACCTATTACTTTTTTTTTTTTTTTTTAAAACGCTGTGATCATGCAGCTTAGTTTATTAATTAGACTTTACAGACCTATAATCTAAATTATTACTAAATTAAACTATAGTATTAATGCAAACTAGCTACTCACCCGTCAAAAATAGTAAAACTATCTCTAAGTGCGATCTCAGGAAATAGTTTAATGCTATCCGAGTGCCAGGTAAATACCTTTATGCCTTAGCCTACAAGGGCTCGGAGTCTAAGCATAAAAATTTTTACCTATTACATAAGTTTGTTTTATAATATTATCTACATTATTATTTGCTTTAATTTTACTATACATGTTTTCAACATAATAATCATTAAAATTGACTAAAAATAATTTTATAACTTCTACAAAGGGATGTTTAACATCTTATCAATAAAAAACATCTGAAAAAAAAGTTAATGGTGCTTTATTATAATTATGTCTTTTTCAACGAAGGGCAAATGTTCAAATTAGGAATGGTAGGCGCANAATGTAAATAATTTAAAATTTTACCTATTACTTTTTTTTTTTTTTTTTAAAACGCTGTGATCATGCAGCTTAGTTTATTAATTAGACTTTACAGACCTATAATCTAAATTATTACTAAATTAAACTATAGTATTAATGCAAACTAGCTACTCACCCGTCAAAAATAGTAAAACTATCTCTAAGTGCGATCTCAGGAAATAGTTTAATGCTATCCGAGTGCCAGGTAAATACCTTTATGCCTTAGCCTACAAGGGCTCGGAGTCTAAGCATAAAAATTTTTACCTATTACATAAGTTTGTTTTATAATATTATCTACATTATTATTTGCTTTAATTTTACTATACATGTTTTCAACATAATAATCATTAAAATTGACTAAAAATAATTTTATAACTTCTACAAAGGGATGTTTAACATCTTATCAATAAAAAACATCTGAAAAAAAAGTTAATGGTGCTTTATTATAATTATGTCTTTTTCAACGAAGGGCAAATGTTCAAATTAGGAATGGTAGGCGCAATACGAATTGAGTCGGGAATTTAGCCAGATTTAATTTAGCCAATTGAGCCCAGAATTTAGCCACGGTGCAATCAGGCGCAATGGCTAAATTCTGGCGCAAAGACTAAATAATGTTGCAATTCTGATTGGCTGGCGCAATTATAAAATTTATTAAATAATTATTTTTAAATTTTTAAAAATAATTAATTTTAACTTTAATTTCAAATTAATTTTACATCACTAGGAGTAATTTTTTATTATGATATTTCTATGACAGATCGAAAGATCTGGTTCTTAGCTACAAGATAATATATATTTTATTTCTATAACATTAAAATTGACCAAATTATAGCTATTTTAAAACAATATATTAAAATATTAATATTGGTAAAATTAATTAATAATTTTATTTGATTAATCCTTGTCACGTAATCAAAATTGCGCCTGAATTTAGCCAAAAAAAATTAATTAGCCTTTGAGTCAGAATTTAGTCAGCGCAATTTAATTAACCTTTGAGTTAGAATTTAGTCAGAAAAAATTTAGCCAGAATTTAGCTGACGCAAAATTAATTAGCTAAAGGCACAATTATTGAGCCAATCTTTATATCAATTAAACCTTCTACCTTTAGTCCAAATTTTAAAAATAGTTTCTATATATTCTTCAAATGATCCAGATCTGAAAAGAGTAGTATAAATATCTAATGTTGCAGGTATTATATTATCTAATAAATTAATTATTATTCTATATTTAATATTTTTATTAATTCCAAATTTTGTTAAAACTATATTTCGTATTTTATTTCAACCATTATAAACCAGGTCAAGAAATAAATTAATTCTTCATGGTTTTGGTTTTTTTGCTAATACTTTTCTTTTTCCAAATACAAAATGAAAGAGTTTTTCAAAAAATAATTGATATATTAATATAACAAGTTCTCTACTATTAAGTAAAACATATAATGGTCCAAAAATAGAAATAAAAAAATTAATTTCATCTGGTATTATATATTATGAATTTGTTTTATACAAATTTGTTATTGCTTTTCTAACAAACAACTGTTCTGGCCAATTTACTACCAATGGGACTATTCTATTACATAAATGTTCAGTATTTTTATTAATATCCAATATCATTCGTAATGCCATTATATAATTATTCATTGAATACAGATTTTTTTTTTAAAGTTCAATTAATCGTACTTTTTTCATTAAACATTTTTCTTTTCTTTCTGTAATTGTATCATCATAGTAATATACAATAAGTAATTCAATTTGATCAAAATTATTAATATTTAACTTTCCATTTGTAATTCATTGTTTTTTACAGTTGGTATACATGTCGTCAAAACTAATTTGACCTTGACTCAACTCTTAAAATTTCAATTTTTAATTGTATTACTCACTAATAAAAATCAAAATTTGCCTTGACTCAACTCCAATTTTTCTTAATTTTAATTGCATCTAACTCAATTCAATAGTTTTAACGACATGTATAGATATAAGCAATATCAAATATTTCATGATATTTATTTATTAATCGAAAACAAATATTATTAGCATTAATATTTATTGGATTATATACTGATATATTGTTAAATACAATAGGTATAAGTGCACATGCAAAGACTTGTTTACAAATGTAAGTAGCTATGTGTTTTGCTATAGATAAAGTTATATTATCAGAACATCTTTTTTTATGAATATTATGGTAATCGTCCAAATTATAAATATACAAGTAATTGTTCTAATTGTTAATTAAAATTAAATTAAAATTAATATTAAATTTTATTAAAAAAAAATTAAAAATTTTATTATTATTATTACTTGTTCTTTAAAGAACTTTCTAATTTTTAAAGAATGTTCATTTGCAAGTTTTCTTTTAAAATTATTAACTATTATATAATATGCAGAAAGTCTAATACTATTCATTGTATCAATTGCAGTACGTGTTATACCTGATATTAACAAATACAATCTAATTTTTAACTTAAGGTTATTAGCAAACTTGTTTCGCAATTCTGTCATAATGTAATATAAACTTATAATTGTTTTTTGTACTTCGATCTTATTGTGTTCAAATTTTCGATTAGGAATTAATGTTTTCATTAATTTATTGAAAAAATCTTCTAAATATGGTTCAGCTTTTACAATCATTTGTTGAAAACGGAAGGGGTCAAGTTTTATATTACCACGTTGTATATACAAGACTTTTGTAAGTATAGCAATTTGTTTAACAAAAGAATAATTTTTTGATTCTATAAAATAAAAAAAAAGTTAAACAAATAATTTTACATTAAAAATATATATAAATAATTAATATTATTTGATGTTTTTGACTTCTGACCACGATCGGGTTTAACTATGTATAAATAATGGAGATTAGTGTTTTAAGCCAGTCTAAAAAAATTGGCCTGGCTAAATCTATATTTTAAAATCGACTTAGTCGGCTTAGTTGGCTAAAGCCAAATTTCTTAATATAGAAATAAAATTTATGAGCACGTCTTGTGAAAATTATGTGAAAGTCATGTGAAAGTCATGTGTTCAATTACATCAGTAAATTTTTTTAAACGTAAGCCTTCGAAGTCCTTCACTCCGATAACCTTCGAATACCTCCAACATAAACGTAATATTTACGAAGGTTATTGGTACCGAAAACCTTCATTTTTATTAATAAAACGTAATACTCCGGAGGTTATTGATATCGATAACCTTTAATAACCTTCACTTTATCATAATAAACGTAATATTTGCGAAGGTTATTGGTCCGATAACCTTCAATAACCTTTGAAAACGAAATTATTACAATAACCTCCGACATAAAAAATTTCCTGATGTAGCACACCAGTAAAGGTATCATTTTTGATATATTTATGGTTATTTTTTGATACACTCATTTTTAAGTAACGTAATGCAACTAATATACATTGTTCACATGATTTATAGAATATTATATCATATGACCATCAAAGAATTAGTTGTAAAGTATCAAAAAAATAACCATAAGTATATTAAAAAAATAACCGTTGGTNAATTTATGAGCACGTCTTGTGAAAATTATGTGAAAGTCATGTGAAAGTCATGTGTTCAATTACATCAGTAAATTTTTTTAAACGTAAGCCTTCGAAGTCCTTCACTCCGATAACCTTCGAATACCTCCAACATAAACGTAATATTTACGAAGGTTATTGGTACCGAAAACCTTCATTTTTATTAATAAAACGTAATACTCCGGAGGTTATTGATATCGATAACCTTTAATAACCTTCACTTTATCATAATAAACGTAATATTTGCGAAGGTTATTGGTCCGATAACCTTCAATAACCTTTGAAAACGAAATTATTACAATAACCTCCGACATAAAAAATTTCCTGATGTAGCACACCAGTAAAGGTATCATTTTTGATATATTTATGGTTATTTTTTGATACACTCATTTTTAAGTAACGTAATGCAACTAATATACATTGTTCACATGATTTATAGAATATTATATCATATGACCATCAAAGAATTAGTTGTAAAGTATCAAAAAAATAACCATAAGTATATTAAAAAAATAACCGTTGGTATATCAAAAATAATACTTTTGCAACACATCAATAATAAACTTGATAAAAAAAAAGAAAATATTTGATCAAAAAAATATTTGTATACTTCATTTTTTAAATTGTTATTTTTATTTAATTGATAAAAAATAAAAATAAAAATATCTCGTGCACATCTGCTATATTGCTAATTAATAAAAATTCCTCATGCTACTTTGTCATTTTTTAATAAAAAAAATTGGCTAAAAAAATCAAAAAAATTATCTTATATAGTATCGGCTTAGCTGATTTTCAAAAAATCGATTAACTAAGCCGACTAAATCGACTAAGTCAGCTAATGACCTTTCGACTTCGAACACTAATGGAGATTATACATGTTCTCAAAATTGATTTTAGATTTTTGAGGTATTTCGACTTTTTGAGATTTATGCAAAATCTATTCTATATATAGAAGTAAAAAAAGTATCCAGTTATATATATCTTCAATTAAAAAATAAATTTGGGTAGTTAAAAAATTTTAGATTTTAAGTAAAATAATTTCATCTTTTATGAAAAACTATTTCAACTTTTTTTTTCAAAATTATAATTTCGGGGGTTCCAAAATAATTTTGTGTACAAGTATAATGGAAATAACATAATTGTTGTTTAATTTTTAAATATGGATAAGTTTTATAAGTTTCTTTTTTTTAAGCTTTATTATATACTAGAGAAGTAAATTGATAATAACGATTTCGTGAAAAATTACAATTTTGTATAGAGTAAGGATCATAGTTTTTTGGTACCATAATGTATAAAAGTTATTTTGTAAACAAAATTTTTTAAAATTGTTTTTACGTGTAATCGTATAAAAAATATTTAATCAAATTGCGATCAATAACAACTAATTACGATCAACTATAACAAATCATGATATTGTTGATCATAACCAATAAAAATAAACTTTCTCTATGTTAGCATAGAGAAAGTTTGTTTTTATTGGTTAATAATTAATAGTATTGTGATTGATTTGCACGAATAGAAATTTAAAATTCAGATCAGGTGATTAAAAGTAATTAGCGAGATTATCTTTAGATTTCAAAGCCAAAGTTCAAATTTTATTTATTATTTAAAATATATTTTATTACTTATTAAAAAATTATACTGTATTTTGTATAATTCTACATATAAAGTGATAAAAAATATATATATTAATTCTCATTTAAAAATATTTGAATTTTCTAAATACTCAAAAAGTTATAGATTCTATAAATTGTATATAAAATTAGTTTTATTAAAAATACACTTTATTTTCACTGATATTTAACTTATTATTATAAATATGAATAGTTTCAGTTATATTTCACATTAAAAAATACTTTCTATATAAACTCTTTAAAACATAAGATTTTGTGAGATCATATATTATTTAATATTAATTCTATAATAAATTTTAATAAAATAAATAAAATAATTTTTCGTTTAAAAACAATAAAAAATTTAATAAAAGTTATATACTTTCCAATTTATTAATTAATAAATTTTTAAGTATTTTTTTTATTACAATTTCAGTATATTAATATAAAAAATACTTTCTACATAAACTTCAATAACAGTGAGATCAGGTGGGATCAAAAGTATTCAAATGAAAGTAAGAGCTTGAATATATTTGCAAAATTTCAGTATTAATTATTTAGTCATTTTAATAATTTGTCATATGGACAATCATAAATCAATTGAATGTTATTGTAAAATTAATATAAATATTTGTGTAATATGCTGATCAAAATCTAGATTTTCCCTATAATCTCTATGCTTTACAAGTCATGAAAGTCTTTTGAATAATTAAGCTGAAATAAAGAGGGTGCGATTATACTGAAGTTTTTGCATCTGTTTCAGGCAATTGGTAGTGAGAACTTCCTTTGGTATACTTACCTTGGAGAAGTCATACTTCATATCTATTTTAGGCAATTGATAGTGAAGTTATAAATCGCTTGATGATTAGTAACTGTTCGTATCTGTTCCAGACAATTGGCGACGGTAGTTGATTCGTTGACTTTACTGAAGTCCCTCATGTCTGTTTCAGGCAATTGGCGACGAAAACTTTCCTTGGTATACTTATCTTGGAGAAGCTATACTTCATGTTTGTTCCAGGCAATTGGCGGTAAAGTTATGAGTCAGTAGATATTCAGGTTATTTCTTGATGGTTATTAGCCTCTTATTAGCAAAATTACAAAATTGTTCGAAATTTTTTTAAAATATAACTTTATTGGTATCGATATGTAAAAATTATTTATAACAAAAAATTTACAATGTAAAGGTTGACCTATATTGGCAGAATCATAAAGTAAGGGACAAAGAGGGAGGAATAAGTTGGGATTCTAGGTCTCTTCACATTGTAAAAAAATGGCTGTTTCTTTCCCTACTCTATATTACTAGCTAAGTTATTATCATCATTATTATCTAAAATTATATATTACTGTTACTTAATAAATTATTTCTACTACTATTATTAATTATAACGGAACTATCTTTTTTCTTTCCCTCTCTCTCGATTCAAGCTTTAATTTTGTCTAATAAGGTACGTTACAGTAATTTCTGATGCCGATAAAAGCTAGATTGAGATTAATTTTTCTGGATAAGACATTATATATAATAAAATTATGAGGATAGCGTACATTGTTTCATTTTTTCTGACTATTGTATAAAACATCTTCATTGTTAAGATACCCCAAGCGTATAATTCGCGGATCATGATTATAATAATGAAAATCGAAATGAAAAAAATATCAGATATGCATATGGGCTGATTACAAAAGTCTTAAAATTTTAGATTAGGTGATATTCTCTCAACCAATTATAATTTAATTTATTTTTTCGAAGAAATTTAAAAATCAAAAAAATCTCTTTATTTTATTAAGGAAACTACTTCTCAACTCCTAAATAAAAATATTTGGTACAAAATTTTACATATATTTGTAATTTTTAAAAATATTTTATTAAGTAAATAAGAGTTTAAATATAAGTAGACCTATTATTAAGTACTTGTCAATCCATCAAACCTGACCCTAACCCATCAACTTAACCTCTTACCCTGCTAAAATTTGTTTTATTTCTTTCTTAAAAGGTTTAATAACGTTATTTTATCTTATTTTTTCTTTTATTTTGTTTATTTTACTCCAAAAAAATAACTTTACTTAGTAGTCAAAATCTGTTATCAATAAGTTTTATTAACTTTATTAAGAGGTAAATAAAAAAAATTTTTGTGTAACAGATAATTAGTCAATTTTTATAATCAGCCGATATGATTATACGGCATTTTAATCGGGAATAATTGATTGATTAATTATTATTATACATTATATTTTGTTTTGACAGTGATTGATTATTTGATTGATTTGGTCACGCTGAAGTTGATAATATTATATTTTCTTACCCACACATCCTACGATTTCGACATGTTTTTATACATTAAAATTCAGCACCAGCAATTCATGACATTGGTTCTTTACATCTTGTACTAAATCGAGTTCGTACTATTTATGTCAATTATTGTGCATCGGGCGATTGCTTACCTATAAAATCCTGTGTGTATCGCTGATAGCGAAGCTAGTATCAATGCACTTAATTGACAATTCTCATGTATCACTCAATATTTTATTTGTTACTTAATTTAGATACAATAGCGGAGCTAGTGTCAAGGCACATAGGGTCCTATTTTAGAATAAATGATGTTTCCACATTATCTCGAATACACGTCGCATCATGGATAATAGAAACGTGTTATGTAATACGTAAAAATCAGATTATCATGATCGCGGTTTATAAATACAGTTAAATATCTCTCTATAAAACGAAATTATGTCTCTTCGAGGTACCCCTAAAGGGCCAGGAGCGTCGGATGATGCATTTCCAAGTATGCATATAGTTCAGTATAATCAAACACTCCAACTATACTTCCCTTATTTTTATTATTGATTATAACAAAGCTATTTTCTGGATCGTACATGTGTTCATATTTATGAGGATTAAGCAGATTTATATACTGGGAGGGAATATCGGTAAATTTACCTATCGTTTTGCGTTTGTTATTTTGAGACTTACCCATGTTAACATATACTTATTATTTTTTTGATTCAAATTTGGGTGTGTTATCTGAGAAATTAAGTCGTACAAAAACATGTGACGATTTGCATATGGAATAAAGAAGATCTTTAGCGATAGTGATAAAAGGCTGGTTAGAAAGATTACCCATGTATTTTTTTTCAAGTTCTGCAGTTTGCCTTTTGTACTCTTTATTATCTCTATATATTTTTCAAAATCTTTAAGATTTTTTTCAATTAATTTACCTTTTTTATCACTTTCTTGCACTTTAGTAAAACTGTTAGAATTTCTTTTTTCTCAAAGAATCTGGTGATATTTTTTAAAAGAAATATTTTTATTAGAAATTCCATAAATAGCTGATGATTTCATAGGTCTTATAACATTATTAATATTACAAATAATTTTTAATTTTCTACCTTTTTGTTAACTGAGTTTTTTAATTAAAGAGTATAAAGAATTAGGCGTGTTCATATAACATATAATAATATTAGTTATATAACTTTATTTTCTATTTTTTATATATATTGGTTAATAATCATAATTTGTGCCTTAATGATTTATATTCAAGGAAAATATGTTCACGATTTTAATAATACTTGACAACAACTGGAAAATGATATCACAACACAAGAAACTCAAGAAAATTCATCACCATAATTACAAATAATAAAATATTATAATATTTATTTTGAATATAAATTATTAATCTAAATATTGTTCAAGTATGTTAATCTAACGTTCACCTAATTCACATAATTTGGTCCATTCTTTCGGAGGATGCATTTTTAAGATTTCATCTGGAAGTGTGATCAACTGCATCAAAAGACCAGATTCCAAATGCCACTATAAAAGATAAAGAAGTTTTAAAATCTGAATTGTATTCATTTTTTCATGTATCACCAAAAAATCTTTACATACCTCGTAAAAAAATGAAATGGAAATGAAAGGAAAAAAAAATGTTAGTGAATTTGTCAAAAAAAAAACAATATAATGAACAAAAACGGAATGAAACGATAGCATATCATGTGACAGTGTATTCCCCAGACTCCGGGATTGTCGGAAATAAATCTGATGGCAATCCACCTAAAAAAAATTACATTCGCCTGTTTAGTCTGTTTTTCATTTTACTAATGGGGACTATTATATGTCACTGTGAAAGAAAACGCGAAATTTTTTTTTACCCTAAGGCAGGTATTGTTGCAGTATCACGCTTGATTGGATTATGTGTATTCAAATCATCTTCATCAACTTTAGTTCCATTTCCGGTTCCAAGTACCCAAAATTGGAATCCATGCTAAATTTTTAGAAAAAAAAGTCAATTTTTTAAATCATTTATGACGATTAATTAATTTTACGTACAATGTGAAACGGATGTTCGCCAATGCTAGTATCTAAAAAAAATATTTGTTAATAAAATCATAAAATTGAAAATTCTTATACAATTGTTAAATAATTATACTTACTGATGAAATAAATATCAACTACTTCTCCAGCTTTATCAAAAACATAGGCATTTGCACTAGGTTCGTTAAATGATTTCCCTTTAAAGATTTTATCTAAAGTCGGAAAATTTATATCGGGTATATAAGAAGATTCATTAAGGAAAGCTTTAACAACTCCTGTTGCATTCTTATGAAAAGCAATTTTGAGTTCCAATTTTTTCGTTGGTTCGGGAATCTTTTCTTCTTCAAGTGGTTGTAAAGTCTTATGATCTAGATCAACGCATTCTGTCAAGGAATCTGACCATGGATTATCTTTTGGTTCAAGATCATCGGGGGTTCCTTCATAATGTACTATAGCTTTCATAATAGGAAGACTAGCTGCAGCAGCTGGCATACAGTTCTTTTGAAATTCAGAACGCATTATATAATTATCGGCAGGTTGGTTTGCAGTAACAATAACAGAATATCTTTGAGCGACATTGATGGGAAGACGATGGATTTTATTTCGTTTAGTATAGGAACCGTCTGCTTCTATAACTTCCATTTCATGTTTATCAATAGAAAAGAAGAATGCCGAAAATGCGCTAGAAAAATAAAAGCGCTCGTCACTTTAATTTTTTTTGAATTGCATAATACGATGATGTAGATTACCTAGTATTAATGATACGAAGACGATATTTTTTATTTTGAACAAATTCAAATTTAGCAAGACCGGTATTGTCCACACATTTAGAACCTGGTGGGGCCTTGGAGCAATCGAAATTATTTTTTCCATTGATCAAACCGTTATCGGGAACTGTAGGTGTAGGAATCATTCTAATTAGCATTACGCGGTCATACCTTTGTACTTATATCAATCTTTCTTACCTGGCTATTATAATATAACGAGAATGAATTAATATGAATTTAAGAATTTCGAATTAAGCTTCAAAACATTAAATTTACCTCTATTCCTTGACTTTCAGGACTTAAGAATTGTTTTAATAAAATTTTTGCATTGGTGTGATGATAATCATTCAACATGACAATAATTTCCTCATCATATTCCGATTTATACGGATCATCAGGATCGTGAATAACTAATAAATTAAATAGAGAAGTCATAAGGAATTAGATTAAAAAAAAAAGTCGATCTAAATTAAATAATTAAATAACTTACTTAACGCGCCAAAAACTCCATCAACATATTGCATCGTTTCATGCGCATGACTAAAGAAATATTATAGACAGTGAGTACATAAGAGTTCAAATGATTTTTTTTTGGTCTCATAAATACTTACTACCAATGAGTGCCGACTTGGTCGGGAACAGTGAAATTGTAGGTGAATTCGTAATCGTCTGGTATAACGCATTGAGCCTGATAGTGTACGTGTTAATCGATGATTGGTCAAGATTGAAAGAATATAATTATATGAATCGGTTTTTTCCATAAACTCACCATCCATGGTACTCCATCGAACCTATATAATCGATTATGAAATTAGTATGGTCTTTGTAAAAATTAATTCCGGTAAAAAAAAAAATCACATACCAAGGAGTCCCTCTTTGAAGCATCCCATGCGCATGAATAGCTAATATTTCATTTTGCAATATGCGATTAAAAACACGTACAACACATAAAACATAGGAAAATATTCGTTGCAAATTACCTGTTGGTTCTCCCAATTTATTATGAATTTTCATCACAATACGATCTCCTTTGTTAACTTCTAAGGTTGGTCCAGGATATTGTCCATTAACGGTTGATAATTGACGAGTAAATCCATCTGGAGCTAAAGTAACTTTTTCTATAGTGAGATCAAAATTATTTGTTTTTGGTTTATACCCCCGGTTCAAAATTGGCGTGGGCGAGACTACTGCTGTCCAAAAAATAATATAAAAGAAGAAAATCCCATAAAAAGTCATTGTTATATTATTATTATTTTAAGCGCGTTAAATTAATTAGAATTAAGGATATCCTGGCAGTATTTTATATCTTTCAAATTGACGTGGGCGAGACTACTGCTGTCCAAAAATTAATATAAAAGAAAAGGATCCCATAAAAAGTCATTGTTATATTATTATTAATTTAAACGCGTTAAATTAATTATATTTTGGCAGTATTTTATATCTTTCATTATCATATTATTTTTATTATATGTCATTCTAGAATCGTACATAAATAATTAAAAAAGATCGATGCTTTTTTTATAGCAACCCGTTCCGTTTACGATAAGTATAATTTATTTTTATAATTTTGAGATTAGTTGTAAGGCGACTATTTATCATATGTTTTCTTGTGAGAATTCTTTTTATTTTCCTTTTTTTGATATAATAATAATAAATTGTTCGGAGGATTGGAATCGTCAAAAGTCGAATCTTTATTTAGATTGCAATAATATTGCCGATCAACGGATTAATTTCAATTAGTGACTTTTAAATAGCGCAATTTAGTTAAGTAACGCAAAACTTTTACCGTAATATGAGTTTTTTTAATTGCGATATACTTAATTGACAATTCTGTTATTTAGTCAAATCACTATAACTAATAAACTATTTATTGTTGAAATTTTAAATTGAATTGTTAAACTTTCAAATAATATTATGTCATTTAATATCTAATATTGACAGTTTCTAATAAAAAAAAAAAATAAAACCAGAAAAGTCCAAGTCCAAATTCACTGAGTCTAATTAATAAAAAAATATTTTAGGAAAATTGAGGTCTGAGACCATTTCTTGAGATTTCACCTAGCCGTTTGTATTCCGCTTATCCGCTTATCCGCTTATCAACCTTGACATTGTTAATATCGAGTCTAGCACTGGTCGAAAATTTACAAATACTACACATATCGGGTACCAGATAAGTGTGCCTAATATCGTACACTTATCGGGTACCCGATATGTGTAGTATTTATAAATTTTCGACCAGTGTAGTTTTTTAATTGAAATTGAAAATTTTTTTCTTTGCTAATATCTGAGATGTTTATATTCAAAAGATATTGTTGTTATCTAAGGTTACTCGGCGGATCAATAGTAAGTATATTCGAATTGAGAAATTTTGATGTTTGAAAGAACTGTTCAAAATTCCCATTTGGGTATCTCATAATCTTGCATATCTTTGCGTATAAACACATTTTGATCTTAAATTGGGAGTTTATTTGGAAATTGTAAACGACTACGGCGTTAAATTTGAACACTCCCTAGTATCTAAAAATAATTTTCTACACACTCGTTTTAAAAATATAAAATTTTTAAACGAAACTAACGAAACTATTGCTAAATATAAAAGTAATAACAATCTGAATAACGACCTGGTAAAATATAAGACTAATGACCAGGTAAATAAGACTGACAACCAGGTAAAATATGAGACTGGCGGCCAGGTAAATAGTATAACGTAAAATGATGTTAGTATCATCACAATTAATCAAACTATAAATGTTATTGGAATTCAAAATATTGAAAATGAAGATTCCTCCGGCAAAGTACCTGATGGCCAAAATTCAAGACTTTTTTTATTGGAAGCTGCTAATCGCCAGAATTTAGGTATAATCTTTATGACTATCTTCATTGCAATTTTTGCGGTTATCTTTTTTTTACTATTATTATGTCTAGACGGAACACCAGAAAAATGTGATTTAGGTATGTATTTTGTTTATTTTTGTAATTATTTATTTATTCATTTATTTATTAAATTTGATCTTTTTCAATTCTAGAAATTTGATTTTTTAATAACGGACTAAACAACAATACAGGTAAATTTAAAAATGAAATTCACATTCCAATCGATGTTACTTCAATCTTTTTGGTAAAGGAGGCAAATTGGGAATATAATTTGATTATTGAACCTAAAAGCTTAAATTTGACTTCAATTGATTCGATTAAACTAGCATATCTTGAATTTGATCTATTTAACGCCAATTTCATTATTGATAATGGTTATTACTACTTTAAATTACAAATTAAAAAATGTACGTATAAAAGTGATATTATTCGAGTGTGTAAAAATTATTGTTAATGCATATAATATTAGTACATATATCGATATACTTATTTTATTTTTTAAAAAATAAACATATCCTTCTGATCTCAAATTTAAATGATTTATGCTATGCAAAATAAAAATAAATAAAGGGCTGTTACTAACTATAGGTCATATCATGTGGATTCGTCACGCGAAATGTACTGTAGAAGAAATTCGAATCTGTTATCTATAAATATTCTTTTAAAGCAGAAACAAGTAATTATATTTTGTTCTGAATTGTTACATGTTAAATCTAATAGAAAACATAGATAACCTTCTATAAATAGATAAATCCGTTTTTGTATTGCGACAAATGTATATAAGATCAGACATGAATTTCGCAAACTTGTTCTTTGCAATAAAGATCTCAAAATAATTGGACTAAAATAGTATGTCAACATAAAGATTGGTAAAATGTGTACTGTTGTTAGTTATAAATTTGATTCTCCAATTGATTCTTCTTCAATGTTTTTAGTAGTAAATATTGAAATATTGTTAAAACTAAATTCTGAAAATGCAAAGACCTACTTGACATAGTTGGCTTCCTCCTTAAACAACTTTCTCTCTGCATTACCATTTTGTCTCTTGACTTGCGTATCCCAAAAAAATTATTTCCTTCAATTAAAAGTGACAATTAATATAAAGAAAATTTATGATTAGCCTAAAACAACGGGCAAACGCGCAGTCTTTCCCACTGCCAACATACAGTTAACAGGGTAGTCCGTTGAAACACGCACGCTAACAACCAACAAACACGAGTAGTTGGTGACAGAGCGTGCGTTGCACTATACACTAACATATCATTTATGGTATTCTCGCCAGGAAACACGCAGTCTTTTCCACTGCCAACATTCAGGCTGTAGAATCGACCAAATCAACTTGCCTTAAAATTATTTTTCCAGTTTGGCTCGTTTATTTTTAATATCAAACACTATTATTTTTTATTTGGTATATTTATAATCAAAATCGATGCACTCATTTGTTTTTTCAACCATTTCTTTTAAATTTTATTATTAAGTTTTACCAAAATACTTTTTTTTCTAATTAATTTTCCTGAAATTATTATACAAAAAAAAAAGTAAACATTAAAATTACAAAGAAAAAATTACATTTTACTACCTATCCTTATCACACCAATTCAAAAAATAATAAATTCTCCACTCATCAAAAAATCAATTTAAATAATTTTGTATCTATAGCTAGAGATTCTTTTCCTACACCGAACGACTAAAAGAACTATTGATTTAAAACTAGTTAGACTTCAAAAAATATAAAATATTGATACAACGTAACCGTAATATAACTGTATCTTCTACTACTCATTATAAAAAAATATTAACAAATAATAAAAAATAAAATCGAGACAATAAATATATACACTAATATATACACACATATACTTGATATATATTTCTACCTATTGTTACAAAAAAGATAATAATTAAAATTCTACCTATAGATACAATGAAGGGGATTTTGAAAAAAAAGAAAAAAAAAAGATATACAGAAAGTGAAAAATAAAATTTTTAAACAATGAAAAATAAAATTTCTCTTTTATACAAATTAATATTTACAAAATGAGTGGTAACCTTAGAAAAAAACAAAAAAAAAAAAAGTGATATAGAAGGGAAAATGAAAAAGATGAAAGATGTGGAAAAATGTGAAAAAATGAAAAATGTGAAAAATGAAAATGTGAAAAAAGTGAAATAGAGTGGAATAGAGAGCATGCGAATATAATAAAAAGGGTGAATTGATTTGATAAAAATGTCTGTTTCATTTTGTCATTTGTCATTTGTCATTTTGTTGGAGGATTTTTTTTAAACTTTCCAATGTCAAAATTAATAAGTTTTGTATGAACGAAATAAAGTCCATATTATGAATATTATAGTTGTTTGTTTCATGATTCATTTATAAGCGAATTACTTTCATTACTTATAACAAAATCTTTATCATCAAAAAAGCAATCTTCTTCGGTTTCACCTTCGTTATCGCCGTATATAAATTGTCTTATATCATGTAAAGTGATACAATCAAAGATGAATGCGTGCGTGACGACACCGAATAACTATTATTTGACAAAAAGCGATTGAATAAAATAAGCGACAAATTGATAAAAAGTGACGAATGTGACAAATGTTAAATAATAAATGATAAAATGAAAAAAATACCTGAACTAATCTTGAATAAAGTACGATCTTGACAATATAGAAAAATTGAGGTCCAAATTTTTGCATCAATATTTTACTACAACTTTCTTCAAACATATCATTTGAACCCGATGAATAACCTTTACACGAAAACTATTAGAATAATAATAATAATAATAATAATAATATATTAAATAAGAAATATATTACATAAGAAATATATTTTATAACACGAAATAGAATTGATAGAATTTATAAATATTCACCTCGTCTTCAATTTCTCTTATAAGTTCAATATCTAATTTATAAGCTCTCTGCCATGACCCACCCAAGGTTTTAAAAATCCATTGATTACTGAACACGACATTATAAATAGCTGTTAATGTTTGAAGGATTGTGAATATAATCAAAAATGCCGATACCTATTTTAAATTATTGAATTTATAGAATTAAAGAATTAAAGATATATTTTATTATGTTTATGTTATGTTTACGTGCCACGTATTCTTTAATGTATTTTTTTCATGTACATCTTCTCTCTGTCTGCATGTACACGTGCTCAAACAAATAGGTAAAAGGATACAAATTGACCAATACAGTTGTTTCTTCGCATGAAATTAAAAGCACCAAATAAAGCAATGATCCATGCACATAATACGCATACAAAATCACCATTAAGAGTTAGGTTAGGTGTCAATACGATTCCAGGAGATATTTGTTTGTCTTCGGGTGAAATAATTGCGGTAAAAGAAAAATTCCGATTTTGGTTTTGTGCCAAAGATAAAATACTGGTAGGAATCTGATATAGAAATTAAAAAATTCCTCCAAAGATAAATAATTAAATCACATAAGATCATTAATTATCATGTAAAAGTTAGATATAACATACAACTGTCAAAAAGATAGCCATCACGACCAATAACCATCGAAACAATCCAAGTTTTTGCACACCATCCAAACCAAAGAATACAATCAAATTTTCTTGTTGACCAAAGATTGCCATTTTTTATTTGTTAATTTGTTATGAATTTTCTTTTTAATTGACAATTAAAAATTTTTATTTTTATTATAGAAAAAAAAGATTAGAAATTTAATTTTATTATAGAAAAAAAGATTAAAATTTTTATTTATTATTATACAAAAAATTATTTTTTTTTATTCGAATGAAATTATTTTTTTTCTTGATTTTAACGAATGATTTTATATACGAGAAAATAATATCAGACGAGGATAGGGACCTCCCCCAATTATTAAATTAAAGTAACACTACATAAATAATATTTTTTGATGTGCGGTAAATCATAAAAATAAACTGTTGACTGCATAAAAAACCAGTCTGAAAATACCCGCTGCACAGAAGACAGGGGAGACAGAAGAGCCAGAGGACAGGGGAGAAAGAGAGAAGGGATGCAAAAAGAAAAGAAGGGATTTAAAATATTTAAAATCTTCTCTACAGTATACATATATAATACATTTAATACATATAATTCATATAATATAATATTTATGTTATGCATAAAGATAAAAGATCAATAAAATTTGGGGAGCTTCAAGTAATAGAATGTCAATAAACAGGGTGTTAAAATTCACTGCTGGCATAACCTTAACTCCTTATAAGGTAAGTAACTTTTAAATAATATAAATAATTACACGATTTTTTATGCGTGATACTGTACGCGTAATCTAATGCAAGATTACTAAACATTTCAGCAGACTTACCGCGAATAATAAATTGGCAACACAAAAAAAAATTTGGAAGAATTTAGAAAGAAAGAGAATAGGACGTAAGTAAAAATGTAATCGGGGTTATTATTTGTTTACAATACAATGAATTATATATTATTTAAAAATATTGTTTAAGGATATTTCATTATTCGTAATTCACAATATAAAATAATAATATATAAATACATGCAAAGACAAGTGACACGCAAATTTTTTAGGGGTCCGAATTTTTTTTGTTTTTGTTTTTTTTTTGTCCACTTTTAATTAAAAAAAAATCGAGATTTTACCACACGTCTCCGTTGTCATTTATTTAATTAAATTAATAAATCAAATAAATCAACTCTTAAACATTATTATTATAAGAACTTTTTATAGGTAAGCATATGAAATAGTTTGACATCACACGTAAACATGTTATTATTAATAAACTAAAATTATAATCTACCTGATAATCATGACGAGTTGGTCTTGATGAAAACAAAAAGATATCAATGTCACATAAAATAAACCGAGATTTCCTTTCTTTTTACGTTACAAATATTTCTTTTCTGAATATGGGAATTTATAGAGACATCACCTGTTCGAAATTAATTTTGAAACCCCCCGAAATTTTTTGCGGGAGTCCTGTCAGGGTTATCGTTCATGTTATCGATCATATGTAGTGTTAATCATCAATTGGACGAATAAGGATGAATTGAGAAGAAGACTTTTTATAGAAAACTTGTTCTATCCTGATACGAAGTCACCCGATTTCAAACATATAAATATTAATACATATTTAATATATATTAATATATCATTAATATATGCTATAAGTAATAAATAGAAATATTAAACATAACCACGGAGAAAGTTACCATATTAGGAATTAAAGTGAAATGCTGGTAGGGTTAGGGGAGGTTAAATAAGGAATTATGTAATTTTGCCTACATTTGATCTTTCCCCAGTGAAGATTAACAATAATTACCCCACTTTGATTTATTCCAAATAAAAATACCCCTCTAACAATGTTTGTTCTGATTTATCTGATTTCCAAAAAAGTCTAAATTGTTTAAGATGTCACACATCAATTTTATAATCTCTTTTTAATTTTCATTCTTAAACATTTTTTTATTTTAACCAAAAAACATAATTTCATAATTTGCTGATTGGTAAATTCCATTTTGAAATATGCATTGGATATTTACTTTCGTGTACTTCGAATATATTTAGATGGATTGACATTTTGCATAATTGATTAGTGTTTTTCTTTTCACAAATTTGGTCTAATTGATAAGATACTAATTATATATATGCATTTTGATCAAAATTTCATATGTTAATTATTAATTTATATTTAATCTCCAACAAATCCACGGATTATATAATAATTTCTTTGATTTTGGATAGTTCTTTGCCCTACCGTTACACAAATTTCCGGGTGAATTTAGGTCACCTCAAACTTTTAGTTGGGTTTACAGAAAAAAAATAACAGAAAAAAGGCAAGTTACCTACAATTTCTTCGAATAATAATTTAACAAATATATTTTTTTTTTATAAACAAAATTTATTTGGTAAATATACAATTTTGTATTTAGTAATTCAATTGTTCATTTTTTATTATATTACAATATCATGAGGAGAAATAGTTATTGATTTAGTCTACAAAATTGACGAAGAAATAATATAATATAATATTTATTACATAACTTTAAAAGAAATGAATTCATTGTTATAAAAACAAGTAAAATTAAAATAACTTACTCTATTATCAGTCTTATAAATTCCTACCAAATGATCTGCCAATTCAAACATATTATTTCGTAAACTAATAACAATGAATTGTGCATTTTTGGTACGTTCTTTAATATAATTTGCCACAATTGAAACATTCCGAAAATCCAATGCCGCATCAATTTCATCCATTACATACAATGGTGTCGGTTTGTAATGATGAAGTGCAAACACCAAAGCCAAGGAACTTAATGTCTAGATGAAATGATATTTTTATTAATAATTTATCTATTTGTTGTAAATAATGTAAATAATAATGGATTTACCTTTTCACCACCCGACAAATTGGAAATATTTTTCCAACTCTTTTTTGGTGGCATAACACTAAAAATAATTCCTTCAGAAAAGGGATCTAAACTGTCACAGCATTCTAGTTCTGCATTGCCCCCAAGTGTAATCATCTACCAAATGAAGTAAGGTTTAATTTATAAATTTGGGTTGATTCATTACAAAAAAAAAAGATTCTAACCTGATACATCTCTTTGAGTTTTTGAGATATCTGCGTAAATCCATGCATAAACTCCTCCAATCGCGTTTTGCGCAAATCATCGTATTCACTTTTGCATTCATCACGTAATGCAGTAATTTCTTCAAGATCTTTAACACGAGATAAATATTCATCTTTACAACGTTTATATTCTGTTAACACATTGAGATTCGGATTTGCATTTTGTACCTTCTCTAAATTATATGTAATAAAGAAATTTGATGGTTTCAATTAAAAAAAAAAAAATTTATACTATTTAATACAAATTATATTATTAATACAAAATTCTACCATTTAGAGATATAATTTCCCTTTGCAATGCCTCTGCATTTATTGCCTTAAGTTCGTCATCAGTGAATATTTGAAATTCGAATTGTTCATCATTATCACTACATACAAATAATAATTTCAGAAAAATTGAAAAAACTTGTATAAAATAAAATTTTGATAGATATTTATATTATACCTAATTTCATGAAGAGAGAGTTTTTGGAGGGAATTAAGTAAATGATTTTCTTTTTGTTTATTTTCTAACAAGGCACGCTCACCATTTTCAAGCTTATTATTGATTTCTAACTAATAATAATAATAAACAATATCAACAATAATTTTAATTTTCAAAAAAAAAAATGATTTCGCTCGGAAATGAAATGCTGACCTGGATAGCCCTAATTTGATTAATCATAGTTGTTTTTTCGTCACGTTCAGCTTTAATTTCATCCAATGCTTCTTTCATATCTTGCAGTTTCTAGCCAAAAAAAAAAAAATAATAATAAATGAATTTAATAAGTTAATAGTAGAGATATTAACATAAAATTTTTCAATTATATCTATACCTCTTTCGCTTTATCTGCTCTGAATCCAATCTCTCCCGAAGCCTCAGTATTTTGTCGAATATTGTCTTCAAGTTCTTGCATTTCCCTATTTAATAATTCTATTTCACTCTCATTTTTCATAATAGAATTTTCGAATTTAGTCGCGTCCTTTTCGGCCTTTGATTTCGCAACATGTGATGTTGTGATTTGTTCATTCATCATGTCTATTTGTTCTCTTATTGAGTCAACCTCTTGTTTCTGGGCTCTAAGTTTGTCTCCACCTTCTTGCAAAATCTTTTCATGATAAAATTTGATTTCATCTTCAATTCTTGAAGAATAATTTTTAAGTGTGCTCAATTCCGTATTTAATTTTTCATTTTCACTTTCAAGTTGCTGCATTCGTCGTCGATCTTCAAAATTAGGTTTGTTCTGTTGCCTAAAAAAGAGTTTGATATATATATGTTTTTAATATAATAACATGCATTTATCGAATTTACTGAATTTACCACATTTACCGCATTTATCGCGTATTATGTTTTTCGCTTACCCCAATTCAGAAATAAGTTTTTGAGTATCCGCAATTCGTTTGACACAAGAATTTAAATCCATTTCCAATTTTGATAAAGAATGTTCTATCTTAGGAAGTTCATTTTTAAATTGTTGAAGCTGGTTTTCGTATCCTTTACGTTGGTCAAGAAACTCTTTCCATTGGTTTTCTAAATTAATTCGCTCTCTTTCCAATGTAGACATCGCTTCTGGAGTTACTTCAGGCACGAATTTTGAACTCATACCCCCACGAATTATTCTGTTACCGCCACCACTCATGGTACCAGCTTTTTCAAAAAGTTGTCCTTCTAAAGTAACCACACGCCACCTCGGCTTGCCGTATGCAATCCTGGTGGCTTGTTTTAAATTATTTGCGACAAGTGTATTCTGTAAAACTTTATAAAACGCTGGGGCAAATTTATTATTCTTTGGTCTAACAAGATCAAATAATCTAGGAATTCCTTCAGGCGCTGCAATTCGTCTCATGTCCGTTGATGAAAGTTGATCCAAAAGAATAAAATTAGCACGTCCCAAGTTATTTTTTTTAAGATATTCAATGCAAACTTGTCCCACTTCAACCGAATCAACTACAATATGATCAAGCGCCGAACATGCAGTTGAAACAGCGATATCATATTTATTATCAATAACTCCAAGGTTGCCTAAACGATCCTGAAAAAAAAAATAATTGACAATTAGGCAATTTTAAATTATCCGCATTCAATTCATTTTTTTTATAAAACTTACATATAGTCCTTTGATACGTCCACTATCCTTAAGTTTTAATAAGCTGCTAAGAACTTGTCCTCTGGACTGAGACGATTGTAAAAGAGTTTTTGCTTCGTTCTCCTTTTGACGAGCCTCAGCAAGAGTTGAACGAAGTTTTTCTTCTATTTCATCTGCGTTCTTCGTGATAAATGGTTATAAATACTTAGTGCTAAAGATCGAACATATACAAATTACAATCCCTACCTTCAATATTGATTCAAGCCTTTCGATTTCTTTTTTAGTTGAATTTATTTGATGTCTATTGACCATGATTTCTTGTTCCTAATAGATTGAAAAAATTATGTTAATTTATTATTTATGAACTTCTTCTTTATATTCTTTTTCAGGATTATAATAAACCTTTGAATTCCGAGTCTCCTCGAGGGAAACTATGCCTTTCTCAGCTTGTTCAAGGTTGCGCTTTATGGAATTAATTTTCTCATTAATTATATTATATTCGGATTGAGTAACATCTATAGCTGATTGTTTTGAATTAATCTTTTCTATCCATGGAGATAACTCCTTCTGTTTTTCTTCAATCTTGGCAGTGTATTGTTCAGTTTTACCTTATTTTCCAAAAAATGATAATTATATATATTTTATTACGATAAAGACAAATGTATAAGAAATTTAAAAATGATTTAATAAATTACCAACCCTTAAGACTTTCCCGAATAATTTCTAGTTTTTGCTCTTCAACACCAAGAGATCTTTCTAAATTCTCTAGTTCACTTGTTCTTTTAATTAAATCTTCTTCATTATAACGAACAGCTGTTTTCGCTTCAAACAGAGCGTGACGTTCCTATTCAATAAATTTTAAATAAAATTTTATTCGCGAATACATATTAATAATTTATTGAACTTTGTCTTACATTCTGTATGGTTTTTAATAGCTTTTTTTGTTTAGTTTGTGCGTGTTTCTTTTTTTCCTCCAAATGAATAATCTCTCTATCATATACTGCTTTCTCTTTTAGAACTTGATCGGTTTCCTTTTCGAAATTCTAAAATTGGAATTTTGAAATTATTTAATAAATCTTTAAATAAATCTTCATTGAATGAATAATCGATAATAAAATATATTTGCATACAGCGTATTCCTTCAAAGAATTTGCATATAAATTTTCGAGATTTTCATATTCTTGATTTGTCTGTGCGTGTTTTTCTTGTTCTGATCGAAGTTCATCTTTCAAATGATCCTGAAGTACATAATAATCAATTCAGTAATTTTTAAGCATTTTGAGAGCGATTGTGATTTATTTACGTACCACCGTTCTGGTATTGATAGCAATGACATTTTTTAAATCAAAAAGTTGCTTTTGATACAAAGCAGATTTTTTAAGGGACAATTTATTTTCATCTTTGAGAAAATCTTCTGCTTCTTTCTTTTTAGCCTTTGTTAATATAAAATTATAAAATAAAAAAAAAATTAAAATTTGTTGCCCAAAACAAATTGAATTTCATAAATTCTATTTTCTTATATATTACCTCTAATCCATCTTTTTCTTTTTCAATTATTTTCACTCGATGTAATTTTTCTGAACGTTCCTCGTTGTATTGTTCAATTTTTTGGCTGGCATTTTCAATAGGTTCCTTATATTTAGAAGTTCCTATTATGTCTTCTAGATATTCCAAAAGCCCATCTTCATGTTCATTCGGAGCTTTAGGTTTCATCTGTGCTATAGATTCGACTTCCCCCTAAAGACGAGTCAAACCAAAATCAAAATTTGTTCCTATTCGAATTTCCCTTAATGATTCTTAATGATATTACCTGTAATATTAAAAATCGTTTATGATCTAAGTCTATCCCTCTATCTTTTAATAAAGTAGTCACTTCAGTATAACTGCTCAAACGTCCATTAATAAAATATTTGCTCGTATTATTTCGAAGTGCTTGACGTGTAATAATTAGTTGGGAATGAGGAAGGACCTCAAAATCATTTGGATCAGGCTAAATTATAATCAAATCCATGATTAGAAAAAATAAATAAAAATTTTATCATTTCCATAAAATCCTATCCTTACCAAGTCATATATATCTTGAAAATGCACATCGACAGTACAATAAGCTAAGCTTAAATGTCCCTGCGATGAATGGATGAGCTCAGATAGTTTGCTCTGTCGCATTTTGCTCGCTCTATTTCCAAATACAAATAAAAGTGCATCGATAACATTCGATTTTCCTGAACCATTTGGTCCAACAACGGAAGAAAATGACTAAATATAATTAAATATAATTAAATATGATAGATATAATTTAAATTTAAAAATTTAATAAGTATAATTAAACAAAAAAGCGTTTCAAATAATTAATGTTTACTTTGTGGAATGGTCCTATCTCTTGACGACCAAAGTATGACTTAAAATTAATTAAAACCATTTTACTTATAACCATACGTGGAATACGCTTCTCTTGATGAGATAATCTGCGTTCAGACAACAAAAGACTAGCTGGCGAGGCCATTTTTCAGAGAATCAATATTATTTCGATCCTATCGAACTATTTTCAATATCAATATTAACGCGTTTGTGTAACTACACGCAATTATCATGTAGCCGATCAGTTGAACCACGCATACCCCTAGGTAGAGATTGGTGCCGTTAACCGTTTAATCATTTCAATCATTTAATTACATGATTGAGCATTTACTAATATTGTTCGCATTTATTATGAATAAAGTTTTTACATTATAAAAATCGCGGTTGATATCATTTTTTTTAGATAGTGTATTTAAATTATTTAAATTATTTAAATTGATTTTTTATGATTCGTTGAATCTAAATGATGCAACAAATCATGATTCGGCGGAAGAAGGAAACCTGGGCATGATGAAGGTAAAGGTTGATTTTCGTTTTTCGTGCTCTTTTTCTTTACAGGTGTATCATCTATTGACGTTATATGAACAGCATTTTCTACAGTTGTAGCTTCCTTCATTGCCTAAATCGTTGACAACACATCAACCTACAATGACAAAAGTCAACTATTATTAGTTTTTGATAAAACATATATGTATATTTCTAATCCATACCTGCAAATTCATCAAATCAACCATTTTCTTTGCAAATTGTTCAAATTCATCAAAAGCTACAGGTATTTTAATGCACGTAAACAATTGAAGAATGTAGATCGATGGCAAGGGACAAACTAAATACTTGATCTTAATTTCTCTATCTATAAAATAAACATGAATTATTGACTTTTTATTACACAACATTCAACCAAATATGTACAATTAAAAAATACTTACTAGAAGTTTGTATTAAATAAATTCATGCTGTTTTCTTAAATGTTTTCTGCAATAACTTATTCAAAACTCTCATTGAGTTTCTATATAATTTTAGCTCATCACTTATTATTTTTGATAAAGGTGCTAGTCTACCATATGAAAATTCAATTAAAACTATTGTTTGATTCTTTTGATTATCTTAATTAATCCATCAATTTTACGTTTTTTTTGTATTAAGGGTAATTAACTCAATCCTAATGGAATAAACAAAGGATTAACACTATAGATGCAGACAAGGACGATGATTTTTTGCGCTGACTAAGACCAAATTCTGTTTTTGATTAATAAAAGCTATGTACATTAATGTGATATCTTTTTTAGCCGTTCTGTACAATTATGTGACAAATTTTAATAAATTCTGTAATATTATGTAACACATTTTACCTAAATAAAGTAAAATTATTTTATTACGTTTTAAAATTTATCTCCAAATATAACATGCTTAATTATTTTAATGATTCTTGGAATAGATTTTGATAGACACTACTTAATAAAGTATTATAAGTAGAAAAACTATGTTCTACACAGAAAGTTCGTAATGTAATTTCATTATCTTCTCTAAAAACATCAGGATGTTCATTTATAGAAAATTTTTTTCTTCACAATCATCAAAAATTTTTTATACAATCAAATATAAATTAGGTGATTCTGTGATCTTTATTATAAAAATCACCAATATTCCAAATATATGATATTCTGTGACAAATATAATAAGTTAAGTATTTTAATGTGATTCTGTGATTTCTGTGAATTATAGCAAATCATCGTCCCTGGTGCATCAGTAATTTTTATATAATATTCTATAACTTTATATGAACGAAATATTCGTATTACGTTCTAAAACAATACTTACGTACTAGAACGTAACGTTCTAGTATGCTATAAACACTGGTTAAATGAAAAAAAATAGGATAGTTTTATCATGAATAGAATTCTGATTAATGGCTAAATTTGCTAAGATTTATTAAGTATAGGCAGTTGATTTTTTCTAATTTATGAATAGGAATTTCTGATTTATGAATAGGAATTTCTAATTTATGAATTTTCACAAATAGGATATCCGATTTATGCATATTTGCACCATTAATAGAATTCTGATTTTTGTTCTCTAATGTTAATGGAGAGATTTTTTAACAAAATTTGAATTGTTGGTAATATGATGATCGATTGATATATTCCCTCACTTAATATTTTTGCAAATTCAGCGGAATTGTTTATTCCAGAAATCCATCTTGCTACTTCCCGCAATATCATGATATTCTGAATTTCGGTTTTTTCGTTCATCGAATAATAAGCGCAAGTGATCATTTGTCCACATATTTAACCAGGCCCTAAGGAGCAAGTCTCTGACTTATCAAATCGGGAGATTCTACACTTCGTGCGTTGCGCCTTAACGGTAGGTAATGGATTTAACATACTATTATATAACAAAAATTAAACAGCGAATGGATTCTGCTAAAATATTATGAGAGTTGTAATACATAGAACTTGGTAAAATGGAAAACGCACAGAAACATGCAAAATATGGACACGCGATTAATAGTCACGATCATAATGAAACACGAAATAAAAAATAAATGAATTATGACTTTATTGATATTAATAATATTTTTTTAATGCTATATTAATTGTGGAGTAGGAACAAAGAGGAAGGAATAAAGCATAAATGAATTCAACTAAAAATAATCTGTATGTGTATATACTAATCTAAATTATATAAGCTTATTTAAAATCAGAAAACATTCATTGCAATTAATCTTTTCTTCTGTACATCTTGCAATGATCCCATCCATTGAACGATTTGGTAACCTAATAATTATATTTCCGTCTATCGATCCCAATGCATTGATATGTGACTCAAAAATATCAAATTGTTGTTTCCAAAACTGTATTAATATTTCTAAATGTGTTGAAATTACTGGTAATTTTGTCGAAATATTCCGTTTGTATTTTTTTTCATTATCCGTTATTGTGGTATCATTCTTTCTATTGAATGTAGTTATCAAATCTTTTATATCCCTATAATGTCTATATATTATTTCGCGATTAACAAAACAACATCCTGAAAAAACAACAAAAGCCAACCAAAATGGTGCATTATTCTGTAATAAATTAGCAATTGATAGACTAGATTGTGACACATCTAGATTTTCTATTGATGAATTTGATGATTGCCCTGCTTTTAAATAATTTCCTCCGAAAAGTGAGAAGAATTTATTGGGTAAAATCTTTTTTAACTTATCAATTGAAAATTGCCACATTTTTACTGGCTCAACCCAACGTAACAAAAAATATATAAATGTTGAAATCCCCATAGTCTCACTAGCTTCTAGTAAAATTTGATATAATATACTTCGAAAATTTGGGGGCTGGATGCCAATTATAATTTTGGATGATTGTTTTTCTATTGCATGGTTTGCTACCTTATCATCATCATCATCTTCTTCACCATCATCATCAAATCCCGATGGTTGACTAGCGATATAACTTAGCATGGATATTCTAATTTTTTCAAATTCATTTTTTAATTCTTCAGAACTATTAATTCTTATTTTTACCACATCTTTTAGACCTAATAATATTTGCAACAAGGTATCGACGGTAACATTATCCGCTGTAAGCATTCTAAAATATTCTATGAAATCCTCCAAATCCATTGACATTTTTAAAGATTCTTTGGCTCTCATATCGACTAAAGTATTAAACTTACGATTTAACTCGGCTAATTGCCTAATGTTATCACTATCATCGGGAACTTTAATATGTAATTCTTTTAAGTATCGAAAAGCTTCAAGTATATCTTTAATGGCTTTTTGCAAAGCATCAAGATTAGGAAATATCATGTTTTCGTATTGTTTAAATTCTTCAATGAAAGACATTTGAAATGATATTTTTATTAATTGTTGAAGATAAGCAGTGAGAAAGAGGTTGTCTTTGTGTAACAAGTTGTGCGTATCTGTTCATTTTTTATACGTATATTTTTAGGGAAATCTTAACCTGTTCCGGAGGTATAGACTCTTATCCTATTCTTCCCGTGTCACTCATTGTGTAACTACATTAATGCATGGGTTAGGGTTAGGGTTTGTCAAGGGTAGTTTATTTATCACCGTGTATCACACCCTTAGAATATCGATTTTTATTAAATATCCTAGGGACTTGGAATTTTTTACATGCGGAAACCATATTTGTCACTTAGAATCTGTCGCATGAAATAAACACGTGGAATCTTCCCGATCACCTGCTCAATTATGGACCAATAAAATTCGGATAAGAGTATAGGATAAGGGTCCTCATATTTTTATTTACGTTAAATCCAATTTTTTCCCACACTTATAAGATTCCTCCTGATAGTGTTATCTTTGCTTCCAAAGTTGGGGTGATGGCTCAATTATATCAATAGTATAATATTGTGATTATTTGTCCGGACAATCATTTTTTACGTTATACTTGATGTTGTGTTGCAAATAATGCTTCCAAAATTGGGTAATAAAGTGTTTTTTGAAAAAATTCAGACCTATAAAAAGAACCAATCTATGACTTTTAAAAAAACCTCTAATTAAACTGAAAATGGAAGCATATCAACTTCCAGATGCTCCTCTTGTGACTGACCAATATAATGCGATTAAAACATTAATTGAGAATTTTAGAGTTGTTAGCAATATGACTTTGAATTATGAAAATGACCTTTTTAAAAAGAAAGTTGAGTTGATGAAAAAGCATCGAGTAGAATTTCGCTCGATTGTGAGGGATACAATCCGCCATAGTAACAATTTGGTTGAATTTGGTGAAGATTTAATCGAGTTTTATGATGGATATGAGTTAAACAGAGATAAATTAAATCATTTGAATTTACTTTTAATTGATGCTAGAATAAATAGAACTGCAATAGAAACTACCAACTTAAAAATTAAATCTCTTTTGAAAGATATGCTTCAAGTTACCGAAGACCTAGCAGGTCTTCAGGATCCCAAAAATATTGATCCTAGCACATATAATAATCTAACAGATGTTAAAGCTAAAAAAGAGCGCTACAAAAACATTGCTATCACTCTAGGCGTATTAGTCGGTATCGGCGTCAGTATCGGCGTCGGTTTCGGCGTGTCAGAATTAATGTCACGTGGAGCAAAAGAAGTAGCGAAAAAAGTAGTAGTATCAAATGCGCAGAGAGTAATATCCTTGGTGGCTGGATCGGCGGTTGGATCGGCGGCTGGTGGTGTTGCCGAAAAGATGGCAAGTTTACCTGTTGAAAATAAAAGGGCAGAAGCTAGCATGTTAGAAAAAACTTTAAGTGAAAGAAAAAATCAAATTACCGAGAAATCAGACGAGTTAAAAGAAATTGTCGACGTCTCAATGAAATCATGTTTACAAGACCTTGAATCCTTCTGGATTAAGTATGTTACTAGTTTAGAAAAACTTATCGAGAAGCATAAGTTTATCAATGAAAACGAATCTCCTACAAAAGAACTTATTAATCGGAGTCGGTGGGTGAAAGCAATCGAAGAATGTAAGAATTATTCTCATGGTATAAATAATGAAATAAATGCTGATATATATGTAAATCAGAATAGTCGTGATAACCGACTCGTTTCTTTTTAATAATTCTATATAAGATTGGTATCATTTTTGTTTATTTGATTTAAACTTTTAAATTGTATTACCATATGCATCATATATTTTATTAATAAAGATTTTGATTAAAGTAACAACTATTTTTTCGTGTAATGTAACTAATAAAAATGATCACTATTATCTTAATTGCCCTTTTCGTTCAGATGATTTTTGATCAAAATATCATAAAATAAAGTTTCAATTTAAAAATAATTAAAATTTTAATAATTAAAATTTGATTAATTATTGTTTTATCAATTTTTATTCAATATTTCTGAAATTTATACAGTAGATATATTTTATATTTAACTTTAAGTTTACTTAGTATTGATTTTAATATTTTATTAATAAAAAATAAAGTTTACTATATAAAAACCTTTATAATATATTTATTTTTAATTGTAAATTGCAAAATTGCAAATTTTTTTTATCAAAATTTTTAATTATTATAATACAGGTAGTAATATTATAATCTGCAATTCATAATTGCAGATATTATTTTTTAATCATAAATTTGATTATAATTTAGTCTAAATCAAATAATTTTGAGATTCTTCCTTATTTCTAATTAATTATTACATTTGGAATAATGTTTATCAATAAATGTTTGAATAGTTATATTAAAGTAACTGATTTATTAAAATATAGAGTAATAGATTTAGATTTAAACAATTTCTAATAAAGATGATACTTACAATTACAAATTTGCAGATGATGATATTTTACAATTATTGCAATTTGCAATGTATTTACAATGTTATCATTAATAAAATAATAATTATTTAAAATTTCATTATTAAATTTTTAAATATTTAATAAGATTTGAAACTTTTACAAAGTATAAATTATTTTTTAACTTTATATTTGATTGCTAACATTTTAATATTTATTTATTAAAATTAAAAAATTTATATCTAAGAATAATTAGTAATTTTTTAATTAATTTTTAATTGATAAACTTTGTTTTAAGATATTTTGATCAAAAATTATCATTTTGAAACCAGATTCCAAATATGCACTTTATTGTTACACAAAAGTTCACAATTAATTGCAGAATTGCAGATTTATATCACAATTCCACATAAAAAATCTATTTCATAAATGTTTTTGATCCATTAACCATTTCTCAAATTTATTAATTGAAGCATAATTTTTATTGTTGATACAAAGATAACAGGGATGTTCACGGAATGTTGCATTATAATTCCTGTTACTTAAAACATCTTTTAAGTATCTCATTTGATGTAAAGAATAAAGTGCAAAATTTGATATACCAGACTCATTTGAAGGCAAATTATACACTAATTCTTGAAGTTCATTCTTGAATGTTTCGGAAATTTCAACAATATTCATTCCATTGAACCTATTCTGTTTTATACTTATTTGTTTGTGACTCTTTAGTAAAGTTAGGATGAAATTCTTTTCACTTTTCATTGTTAAAAGAAGTCAATTACCAGCTTTCCAATTAACTGTTTCAGCATCTATTGGACGTTCTACTCCACCCCAAGCATTTCCTTTTGCGAATACATTTTTTTTCAAAGCATCACTACACCATGGACCACAGCATTTGCCCATCTCACAGAGTTCAATAAACGACTTATTCTTCACCATCGGCCATTCTTCAATGATCTCTTTCACAAATTTCACCAACTTTTCCACATCTACACGTCTCACTGCATCCTTTGCATATCTATCATAACCAGATTTGTCATCTCCGACATAGTATTTCTCGATAAGTCGATATGGATATTTTGGACCAAGATATTCCAATAAATCATGATATGACATCCTGATACCATCCTCTTGCAACCCTTTTTGGGCCAGCTCAAAGTCTGCTACTTGACAGTCACCCGAATCACATTGGAAATTGTAGAACCGCCGTCCGGATGCTGTATGAACATAGGTAAACCATGCTTCGGAATAGAACCGATTGTCGATACTTATTACGGTTGTCTTTGGCATCATAAAGATGGCATCACCAAGTCCGTTGCCATGAGGCGTGATGAGAACGTCTATGTCTTCCAAAAGTTTTGCAGTTGCCGGGAGAGAACATCCAACATCGAAATTCAAAAACTTGACCGTATAGTTTTGCTTAACTAACGCATCAATTAATTCGTCAGCGTTTAATATGTGCCGAGTGTGGTATCGTTGTAGTACACCAATGATAACTTTTGTATGATATATTTTATCGTTGCTAACGATGGGAGCATATATTTTTGTGCTATCAATACAAGCCAATTCCCGTTGATCTTTGTACTTCTTCTGCTTGTATAGTTCCCATTGACCATTATGAATGAAATGAGAGAAAACATCCTTACGGAATTGTTCATAATGTTCTGCTGGAATATTGTTTTCACAATAGTTTAAGCTACATCGATTTCCAAAACCTAAGTAAAATGAAATTATTCTTATATGGCGTGTACTTTATAGTTTCCAAGAATAAAATTAACTTACCAACAACAGCCTTGGCAAAGCAAATGGGTACTTTCGGAGGTAAAACTTGCATTTCTGTCAATGTATCAAAACTATCAAACACTATTTCTTTCCCATCGGTAAGAAAGGAGATATCTTGGGGAATCATTCTAATTGGCTGGTGACGATACGTGTGGATACGCAAAAGCCATGCGTTTCGAGTGGCATTATACGATCGCATTATGCTACAAATTTAAACGTATGATCGTTTCAAGTTCATTAGTATAATCTCATGCTCTCTGTCGTCCCAGTTATTTTTCAATCAGCTCTGACTCATGTCTCACTCACCTGTATAACGGTAACAACCCATTAAACATCCAGTGCGAAAAATGAACGGGGGAATACAAGCCATATGCAAATAGTGTGTCATTTATATACTGTGCTTTTGCTGGATATCTAGATTTTACTTTAGGTTTCCAAAAGAAGTCAATATTTTGGTCTGCATTCATAACATTTGCAAGTTTTGATATGTCCTTTCGATTAACTATGTAAGCTCCTAAGAAGATGTAAAGTGTTTTGTTATTTTCGGCGAGCAAAGACGGCGAAAATATGAATAATAATGGTGTTGTAGCTTTGAATCTTCGGTACTATACCGTTTTTTCTATCAACACAAAAATTAGTGTACTCGCAAAAAACCGCACGACCTTCCCCTCGACATTTTGACGTGCTTTCTTCTGTCAAAGAGATAGTCAGATGTTCACGGTCAGACACTTCAAGCGACAGAAAAAGGATAACACCAAATAACCAAAAAATGATAAGAATTAACAAGGTCTTCCGAATAACGAATTTAGCAATTGTTGTCAAGTTTATCATTATTATTACTATTTCTTAGCATAATATGAATACGAATTTTAGTATAGTACGAATTTTAGTATAGTAATCCCGCATTCCAATTACAGATGAAGATACTCACAAGATGCATATCCAATTTTTGTTTCTTTAAAGTTTACATTAAGTGGTAAAAAACAATAATTAATTATTTATTTATTTATGAAATTCCTCATATTAATTTTGCGACGTTGCCAGCCACTAAATTTTGACATATTTTTAATTTGATTTTTCTCAGCTAATGATTTGATAACTGTTTGAAAGGTATCGAAATGTTTTGTTCGTGTAAAATATCGAATATTTGGTGTTGATTGATTTATGAATTCATCTAAATATATGAGAGGAATCATGGAAGGCCTATTCTCGATGTCGTACAAAAAAAAAGAGAAAATATTAGATTTTCAATACTTTTTTTTTTTTGTTTTTAAAAAAAAGAAAAGAATTCAATACCTCCCGTGAGCACATTGAAACGGGAAATCGCATAAAGAAAGTTTTGATATCAACGTTTCACATTGATTCATAGTTAATCGATCATTAAACATGATAGCCCCTAAAGATAATGAAAATATTAAAATATTATTACTTAAATATATATCGAAAAGAAACCTTAAAAACAAAATTAATAATTACCTCGACAAGCTTTTGAATTTATAATATCCAATATTCCCCTTGGACATTTTCTTATCATTTTCTTCCAATCCCTGTCTTCATTATCAAATATATTTCCATCATCACTTTTTAGAAACAGACCCGTATCTTCCAACCAATAAAGATGTTGACGTACGATTTCTTGCATGACTCGTGAATCAGATATACACCGATCTGAAATCATTTTGGGAAGATGTGTTATATAAATTTGAATATGATCATTGTCAATTAATGAGTTAACGGGGGGTGATATAAATGTCAAAGTTGATGGTGTATCTGGTTTTCCATCAATTTTATCACTAAAATAAATTCCCCAACTATTAAAATCTTTTTCAAATCTCTTAACAACTTGAATCTCTCTATATGTCAATACTATTTTAATAGGTGGTTTTGCTTGAATTAAGGATGATGGTTTTCCTGATTCTTTAATGGAATCAAAATCACAACAAAACTCTTTCAATAACATTTCAACCCGAATTCGCTCATCAGCTGCGTGCTGATCCACAATCACCAATAAATGTCGCGTGTCTTGTTTATCAATTCCTTGGTCTTCATTTTGAGAACAAGGAAATTTGCAAATAATAAATTTATCATCAAATTGTCCAATTACTTCTGCGTTTTCAATATCTTGTTTACTGAATCGATGCCCTAAAACATTAGATTGTGTCAAATCATTTGATTGAAAAATCCTATTGTTGTTTGAAGGGATATTTTTCAAAAAAGGCATCAAAACTTCGTCACATTTGAAAACTGGATTTTTCCAATTCTATAAATTTCAGCAATTAACATAATAAATCAAATAATATAACATACTACTAAAAATGTATTATATACATCACACTATATGCATGTAATAACAAATACCTCAAAAGCTCTTTTAGCCCATGATGTTTCATTAGAAGCATTATCATTTTTAATAGTACAATTTGATAGACGTAAATGGCTTCGGTCTACTTTTGCATTCATAACATTACTCGAAGTCAAATTTCGAGTGGATGATTGACCGCCAGGTAATTTACTGTAACTAATGATTGTATTTAAATAAGAAATATTGTAAAAGAATAAATTATCTTTTAAATAAAAATTTTCTTACGAATTTCCCGTACGCAGATATGATTGTATTTAAATAAGAAATATTGTAAAAGAATAAATTATCTTTTAAATAAAAATTTTCTTACGAATTCCCCGTACGCAGATCCACATAATAACCTTTTTTATTAAAAGGATCCGTCCGTTTTATATACTCATTTTCATTAATTTTAAAATTATTATTTTCTCTTGATGATAATTCAATATTCGCACATTGATCGTCAATCTTTGCAATTTTTGTAGGTGGGCCGCTACCTTTCAATTCATCGTCAAGGAATACATATTGTCGCCGACCCCCAATTTTAATATGTGCCAATTCCTCAAATGTTAAAGGTAATTCTTGATGATTCTTAAGTTTTGTCACGTTTGTCATGTTTGCAGAATTTTTGGAAACCTCATATGAAATTTGAGTTTTTAAAATATCTCGAATCAAAAATCCGTTATTCACCAAAAATCGAGAAACAAGATTTGAAATAAGATTTGAAACTTTCTCCCAATTCTGAATTTTTTATAATTAAGGTTAATTGCGAAGTGTAAGATACAAAAGATAAACATAATAGATTTTTTCACCAACCTTAAATTCTATTATATTCTTAGACGGATCTAAGCAAATATCGTAATCAGTCGGACGGCAAGTTAAATTGATTAGGAAAATTGGATATTTTTCTGAAGTCTTCATTGAATCATTCTTCTCTGTGGATATTATTATTCTTCAATTATCAATCACGAACAGTCACAAACGGTTATATTGAATCTGATAATCAAACAAACCATACTTGATTTTCTTTGAATATTAGAACCAAAATCCAAAAACAATTCACCCTGTGACTGCAAAATCACAAGATTAATGAAATTTAATAAATATAATAAGTTAGTAATATATAAGATGACAATCCTTACCTTTTTTCCAAAACTACTTTTATTAAACAAATCCTCAATCAATTTATGTATATCATTATTTGTAATAAAGTGATTATTGACATCTATGGATATGATTAAGTAAAAATGATCAAAAAATATTCTCCAAAGAAAGATAAAAATAAAAGGCATTTAATATATTTACAAAAATATTGATGATGCTAAAAAAAAAAAAAAAAATTAGAAAAACAATTAATAAAATGTACGATAAAAATTTTGACAAAATCTAATTTGAAAAGTTACCTTTGTATGAAATGCCTTTAAAGAAAAAAATCCGCAAACTTTAAAATGGTTTTCATCAACATGAAAAGGTACAAGATTCTAATATAAAACAAAAGTTATTGAATTATTTTATTTGTTATTTAAATAAATTAATATTGTTATGAATTACCTGTGCTAAGGTGACTCCGAAAATTTGACGAAAAATAGAAATATTTGAAATTGCCTGAAAAATGACATAAAAAAAATTTTATTTATTATTGTGATTAAAATTTATCAAGAATAATTGATAACTAAATACCTTTCGGGTAGAGATTATTTTACAATCTTTAGACGCGTCCATCAGAATGAAAGTAATTTGAGGGTGTATTAACGCTATTGTCTCAATTGCTCTTTTAACTTTTTCCATCTCATTTACTAGTGAATTATCGGAATGATTCTTTCTTCGAACTGGATACTGGAATTTCCAATACAATCATATTATTAGATTAAAAAAAAAGAAATCCTTTAAAGATATTGAATTATTACAGATATAATACATTATAGAAAAGATCACGAATAATTATTATGGATCCTGGTTTTGATCGTTTATTATTTCGTGTTGGTCCATTTTGAAGACGAACACCTCCCTAGAAAAATAAAAAAAAAAACAATTTTTAAAAAAATTTGAGATTTGAAAAAATCACATCATTAATGAATTTCACGTACTTGACCTTAAATATAGTTTTATAAGTGTCATAATAATCGGAATGCTTGCTTATTATTTCTAATTCTGAAACTTCAGCGAGATTGGCTAAAGCTTTAAATAATGAAATTAACTGATTATTAACTGAAGACTAATAATAAATCAAATAAATCAAATAAATCAATAAATCAGGATAATAGGATAATATCAACCTTCACCACGAAATCCATATGTTCGTACTTTAGATAAATCTTCCAAAGAATGACATTTTGACGTAGCTAAAATATATGCATGTTATTAAAACCTATAGAATATTATAGAATACTATTTTCGAAAATATTTGTTATACCATGACGCGTGCAAATTTGATTCAAATCTTCAGGTTTTATTCCAGTCCCATTATCAATCACTTGTACAAAATACTTTGTCACGTCAACGTGTATTTCAATTGTGGTCGCCAAGGCGTCAAGACCTATAATAATTTAAACATATTCATAAAACAAGCACTTTGATATCGAAAAGGTTTATAGTATACGGGAATCTTACTGTTCTGAACAAGTTCAAGGACACATTGCGAAGTAGAATTAATGGAAGAAGTACGTAATTTTTGGATAGCTTCCTCTTCTAAAAGACAAATAGACATTTTTGATATATGTAGACTGAACTAAAAATATAGGTTTAAATTATCAAATCATTCTGCATTTAATCATATTTCGGATAATTTTGATATTTGCATTTTTTTTTTTTACATTTTTATTCGTTACTATAATTTTTTTAAAATAAATTTACACCTTATCACTGTAAGAAACAATACAAATATTTATAGTATATATTTATATGAAATTTACATTATCTTCTAATAAAGTCAATCGATGCGTTCACGTCTCGGCAATGAAAAAATGTAAAAAATGGTTTGATCCGTCTACAGAATGATATTCCTTTAACTGGTTTCAATTATCAATAGATAATGACTGAATGCATGATCATCTCACGTCATTCGTAACGAAACTATCTACTTAAAACTAATTCAATAAAATGCATAAATAAAAACATACTCCTTTTTTAAAAATCTGCGTTTGGCTATATAAATTAACCTTTTCAGGAGGAAAAGCGGAAAAAAGATCTAAGATAGATCACGAGATGAGAATAATCATAATCTAATCTGGAGATCAATGAATAATAAAAAAATACTTTATCTATATATTCATTATTTATATATATACTTTATGTGTATATGATAATGTCTGGAAGAAATACATTTTCCATCGGGAGATCTTCACCTATTGACCAAAACTTAATTAATGAACTAGAACGACAAGCTTATGGTATATCCAATGATTTAGAAACTATGCTTCAAAATCTCCAATCACAAATGTTTGAGGTTAACTCAGTTATTATGTATTATACTTAATTGTTATTATTATTATTGTTGTTGTTTTGTTGCTGTTATTATTATCATTCTCAATTATTATTATTATTATTATTATTATTATTATATTTAATGTAGGCATCAGTTTTGACATCAGCTTCCTTTAATGTATATAATCAAACAATCACAAATAATGGTATAGCTTTAAATGAAGCAATTAGCAAAACTCAAGAATTAATAGAAATATGTGTTAAATTGGATAAGGAGTTTGTTAATGTACAAACATTGGCTAGTAATATGTATGTTATTTTAAAATACATAAATTGGTTTATAGAATTTCGTTATTTGTGTTATTCGCGTGTATTGATTTTTATACATATTTCTATTATAGTAAAAATATTAGGCATCAGGTAGATGCGCTCCATTCAGCAATTGGAAAATAACATTAAAAAAAAATAAATAAATAAAATAGATTATTAGGAATTATCATTGTAAATTCGACTCTCTTTATTTATTATTATATTTTTTTAAAGTGCTGCCAATCCAGCTGCAGACAGAACGGATAATCCAACTACCACATATCCTGTACGATATACACCTTTTAGACTTAAAGCTCCACCAACATCCCAGATCTATTAAATATTATTATTATTATTTTTTTTTTAAATATAAATTAAAATTGGTTATATAATAAATATAAGAATTAAATGGAAATATGTATAATAGAAAATACAAAAAAAATTAATAAAGTTATTTACCAAATGTCTAATTCCATTAAAGGAATGATAAGTGAATGGAAATGCTAAAGAGAATTTTCCAATATATTTAATTGCGGATGGAAGGTTTGCTACCGAAGCAACAATCGAATCAGAATTAAACTCTAATCCAATCGGACCACTAAGAGCATAAGCAATAGCACCACCATAAAAAACTTTTGATTCATATAAATTTGAATAATTAATAATTAATAATTAAATAATCACTTATAATATATTTGAATATATCTATTGAAATATTTATTATTGAATGCTTATCGAATAGATCTAAAGATAGATTTAATATATATTTTATAAACTTACCAACACCTAAACCTGCTCCGGTTACTCTATGAAATATGGACATAATTGATGTTAATTGTGGTTGATAAATAGTGAAAGGGGAAAGGGGTCGAGCTGTTCTTTGAGCATTAAGAATTTGATTATGTTCAGTAGCTGTTGTTTGAGCGGGTGCATTAAAAGAATTATGTCTAACGTTTTTTCTATAAAGAATTGTTTGAGAATTGTTAATTAATGTTAAAAATTAATTGATAAATAATAATAATAAAATTAATAATTAAAATTAAAATGAAATAAATAAAGATCCCTTTTTATGAATTTAAAATTGAAATAGTACCTCATTAAAAATTGTAAGGCACTTGCATTTCTCGGCATGGAAGTTCTCACAAGCGAATCTAGGCATTTTATTTGTTAATTCTAGATGATCTTTTTTTTAAAAAAAAAAAAGAAAGAGAAGGAGTAAAACTCAAATTTACATACTATAACCCACAATTCTCCAAGGTTGAGACAAGCTGATAGGATTCATCCTTGTTAAATAATATTTAAATAAGATTTAAAATAATTAAATTTAAATTGAAATAATTGATGATCCCAAATTGAGATTAGATTTCCAATTATCATTGGTCTATTTTTAAGTTTGTCAGAATGTGAATTTTAATTTCCATTAATTCTTTTAATGATAATCTTAATTATGTAATTTTGCATTGTTTATATAAATTTATATTAACGATTATCAATTTACATTTAGTCAGCTTTGGAATTTAGAAGCACGAGATGACAAATCTCCCGAAGAAAATTTATTTATAAAAACCTCCCTTTTTTCTTCCTTTGATTTTTTTAAAATAAAATATTTTCAGAAAAAAAAAATTAGATAAAAATAATGGTTGGAGATCAGAATTGTAAAATTTCTACTTCAAATAATTATGAAAATAAACCAAAATATATGAATGGAAAATCAAAAGTTCGTTTTGATTCTGTCGAAGACGCTATTAAAGATTTTGGTAAAATTTCAAATAATTATATATCTATTAATTGTATATTAATTACATATTAACTGTATACTAACTATATATTAATTATATATTAATTATATATTAATTAATAGCGGAAGGCAAATTTTTGTTGGTAGTAGATAATGAAGACCGTGAAAATGAAGGAGATTTAATAATTGCAGCAGAAAAAGTGACTACAGAACAGATGGCATTCATGGTTCGATACACCAGGTAATATAAATTTTATAAAAAGATATTTCTATATATGTATATTATATTTATGACATCATTCATTAAATAATTTATTTTATTATTTTCAATTTATTTTTATTTATTTTTATTTTTTATTTTTTATTTTTTTTTTTATATATAAATATATATTAAAAAAGTGGACTGATTTGTGTACCAACTACACCTGAACGTTTAGATCAATTAAAGTTACCTTTGATGGTACCGCAAAATACCGAGAAAATGAAGACTGCATATACTATATCCGTAGATTATCATCATAGTGAGTTTTATTATGTATATTACGTAACATATGATAATATTTGGTAATATATAATAGATATAGATATGAAGCATAATTAAGTATAAAACTAAGGATATATTTTTATTTATTTTATTTTTTTTATCAGACACGACAACTGGTATATCGGCCCATGATCGTGCTTTGACGGCACGTTCATTAGCAAATCCCGAAATCGATAATCCCGATGATTTCAATCGACCCGGTCATATATTTCCATTAAGATATACCGAAGGTGGTGTATTGAAAAGAGTTGGTCATACTGAAGCATCAGTAGGTAAAGTTATCAATAAAAATTATTTTAACAAAGGATTTACATTAGTAAATTTTCATCATCAATATTTGATTGATTTTATTGATTGATTTCATCAAACTTATTTTGGTTTTGTTTTTTTTTTATTGTTTTAGACTTATGTAAATTGGCCGGTTTACAACCGGTTGGAGTTATCTGTGAAGTAGTTAAAGATGATGGTTTAATGGCACGTCGTGATGATTGTCGTGAGTTTGCTGATGAACACGGATTAAAATTGATTAGCATCGAGGATATTATTAAATATCGCCTAGATAAAGGACTTTTAGATATTTAGAAAAAAAAAATGAATTTTTAATTCATTTTTATTTATTTTTATTTATTAAAAATTTTCAATACTATGATTAAAATGATGGTAATGATAATAATAATGATGATGTTGGAATAATAATAATAATGATGAATGAATAATACATAAATATTATTTTTTATTATTTTATAATACATTTTTTATAGAAAGAAAATAGAATTTTCACAGAAATATAGTTTCATAATTAGGATCAGAATAATGTTGTAATATATATATAAATTATTAAAATATACAAAACCTTAATTGAATGAATAATAATAAATTTTCATGCTGCATTTTTCATTGGAGTTTCTGGCAATCCATATTCATTCAATTTCTATTTAATTATAAATTATTAAAATTAAAATATTATTATTATTATTATTATTATTTATTATTATTTATTATTTATTATGATATAATTATTTATTATTATAATAATATTATAATTATTTATTAAAAATTCTTTTAATTTCGTAATTAGAAGTATAATTACCTCCGCACCACCTTCTAATTCTCCAAGTGGAACATCAGATGTCTCTTGTAAATATGATGGTTCTTCTTCCTCTTCGAAATTTAATTCATCACCCAAAGCATCCAATTCTAAAAAATGAATAGATTTGAATTTCCATTTATTTTTAAAAATGTGTGTCTGAATTTAATCAATTTAATCACTGTTTTTTTTTTCAAATTACCTGCTTCCAATTCTTCTTCATCAATATCATCGGGAACGCCGTACGTCCGTCCGAGCGTTTCTTGTATATCATTAGCCTGTTCTAGCAAATCTTCCATATCATCTTGAATACTCTAAAATTAAAAATAAAAAATAAAGAAATATGATGGAGAGAATAAAAATAAATATAAACAAGAGAGAAAAGAGATAGAGGAGGTGTGTAAGGGTACCTCAATCTTATTTATGTCAATCTTCTTGTATTGTTTTTGTAATTCTTTATTAGCTAACTGCATCGCATCTATAGTGGTAGCAACATTACGTAAATTTTCCGTTGTCATAGAAGCTTGTTCCATATTAAGAGATTGTTGTTGAAGTTGGTCGCGTTGAGCTTCATACCTAAAAAAAAAAATCATAAAAACTTTTTAATTGAAGAAATGTGCATTCAGAAAAAAAATCAATAAAGAATTGATTGACGCACGTTTTTTTTTGCTTCAAAACACGCATCGCTTTGTTTTTGATAGCGTTCTAAAATATGTACAACATAAATAAGATTAATCAAAAAAATTTCTATTAGTGCATATAAATTGATTTATCTATTTATTATTTCTACCTTTGCTGGTCCATCCCGCACTTTTTTCATTTGTTCTTTATATTTGGATAATTCCGCATCAAGCTTCTTTATCTTTACTTCAACTGCACCGACTCGATCATCAGTCTTTTAAATTGAACGTTTTAATGAGTAATTTGTCATTATACCGATAATAATAATAATCAATAATAAATAATCATCATAATCATAATAACCAACCGCCGATATAGCATCGTTTAAAGTAGGTTTGGGTGTCTTTTTATTAGTACCAAAGATACGATTCATGATTTAATTTATTAGAAGAGGACGTTCAATCCAAATAGGGTTAAAATGAATGAAATTTATTCAACTCGCGGATTGGTATCATGTGATCGGGATCTATATATCTTTACATTTATATTTTCCCACGTTACATGCAAATTTTTCGACCCTGCGTATATTGGTCAACGAGATCTTTATATTTTCCCACGTTATATTTCTATCACTGCGTTTTAATGAGTTACGTTGGAAGATCTTCGTGTGTTAGGTGAGAAATGTTTCATATACATCTCACGAAGTAAATTGTTTAGTTATATACACTTGGAGTCACTGTAGAGTCATAAGGCGGCAGATTACGGGAAGCGCGTCGTGGCCATTTTAGAAGTGAACGTCCTTCTCTGCTTAGCCTTATTACTTGAAAGTCTTATGGCAACAAAAAACTGGAAGCACATCGTGGCCACTTTAAGAGTGAACGTCCTTTTCTGCTTAGCCTTACTACTTGTTATATTTCTATTCTTTCTTACAAATTGTCTTTTTGTTTTTCATTTTTATTTTACCAATATAACTAGTGCCTTATTATTTGAAAGTTTTTGAATTTTCAATAAAACATATTAAGTGAAAATTTTTGCTTGTGAAGATAAATAATGAATAAATAATTATCTTTAAAAAAATCTAGTATCCAGTGCGAACATAAATATTCATCATAAAAAAATAATAACGTATATATTTTCTCAGTTTATTCCCAAGGAAAGTTAAAATGTAAAATAAATACTTGTCAGAACAATTATGGCATTTCAAACGTTGATACCAATTACCATAGAACTTGTGGAGGAGGCTATCGAGGTTGTGTTGGTGCGTGTGGCAACTACGGTGATTGTTGCAACTAAGACAACAGTAAGTTCAATCGTGGATACTTCCTCTTCTAGCTTTTATTTAGGAGAACGAACTATTTTCGATTTTGGGAAAACGGTCTTAGTTATCAAGAACGACAAAGGCTACTTGAATTAGGACACAGAGATAAGATCGATTGTTTTACTTTACAAGAGTACCATCTGTTATTTTGACAAAGCACAAAGGTAAACCAGGAAAAAGAGCATGGATACGAACCACCCAAAGGTTAGGATGGTAAATTGAAAAAATCTCCTTAACGGTAATGGAAAAGGATATCCTCATAAAGATGGATTCCGACGAGCAAAGGAGGATGACAATCCCGAAGGTAAGAATAACAAGAGCGGTAATTATGAGAATGTTTATCCCGATGGAAAAGTTAGATGAAGCAAAAAATGAACAAAGTTCCATTTTTTATTCAGAGGTATATAGTAGTTTATGACCTCGGCTTCCTTTCTGGTGGAATAATGTTATACATTCATCTCATTTCGCATCATAAAATAAGTGTTTTTTTTATCTGCTCTATTTTTTTTCGCGTCTCTTCAATAGCTTCTTCCTTTCCTCTTTTGTTTGTGTTTTTCAATAAACTCGATATCTTGATCATTAGGAAAAATTAAATTAAAATACTCCTCGCCGATACTATAAATGAGATAATAATAACTTACTGTTCCATCAATTTACTTGTATAAATTAAATATCATAAGTATATATATATATATATTTATTTATTATTATTATTATTGTATTTGAACAGAAAATATAAATAAATATTATTTTTAATTTTTATTAAAAACCACAACATCAATAATATGATAAAATCGATTGAATTATTATACATTAAATTCTAATAAGAAAATTAAATAGCTAAATCCAACGAAAATTAATTAAATAAACAACTAATAATTTAAGCCAATCCTGCCTTCTCCATTTCCTATTATTATTATTTAAAAAAAAAAAAAAAAAAAGTGATTTAGTTTTATTAATGTACATAATGTAAAAGAAAATATTTAAAGAAAATATTTTTTTAAAAAAAAAAAAAAAAGTGATTTAGTTTTATTAATGTACATAATGTAAAAGAAAATATTTAAAGAAAATATTTTTTTAAAAAAAAAAAAAAAAAAGTGATTTAGTTTTATTAATGTAAATAATGTAAAAGAAAATATTTAAAGAAAATATTTTTTTTAAAAAAAAAAACGTACAGTTCTTAAACTAGTTCCCAATTTTGCAGGACTTTTTGATACAAAAACACCAGCAGATTCTAAAGCATCGATTTTATCAGTTGCAGTTCCTTTTCCACCAGCAATAATAGCTCCAGCGTGACCCATTCTACGACCGGGAGGAGCAGTTAATCCGGCAATAAAAGATACAACTGGTTTTGGTTTATCACGTTTTAAATTATGTTCTTTAAGATATTCTGCTGCTTCTTCTTCAGCCGAACCTCCAATTTCTCCAATTAATATGATACCTTTAAATGATAAATATTAATGGTAAAATATATTATAATGATGATAATAATAATAATAATAATAATAATAATAATAATAATAATAATAATAATAAAAATAAAATTACCTTCAGTTTCATCATCTTCCAAAAACAATTTCAGACAATCCACAAAATTGGTACCATTAAATGGATCACCTCCAATTCCCACGCACAAAGATTGTCCAAGATTTACTTGAGTTGTTTGATTAACTGCCTCATAAGTCAAAGTTCCGGACCTTGAAACAATTCCTATTTTACCTTTTTGATGAATATGTCCCGGCATAATACCAATCTTACATGAATTGGGAGCAATTATACCAGGACAATTGGGACCAATAAGGCGAGTCTTATTTTGAGATTTTAAAGCTTTTAAAACCTTGACCATATCTTTCTGAGGAATTCCTTCAGTGATAGCAACTACCAAAGGTATTTCCGCCTCAATACTTTCTAAAATGGCTGCCGCCGCGAAAGGTGGAGGTACATAAATTACAGATGCATCAGGTTTTACTTCACGAGCAGCCTATTTATTATTATTATTAGAATTATTAAATAATATAATAAATTAATTAAAAAATTAATTAATTATAACTTACTTCAATCACACTATTGAATACTGGTAAATTTAGGTGAGTCTTGCCACCTTTTCCCGGAGAAACACCACCCACCATATTTGTACCGTATTGAATTGCTTGTTGGGAATGGAAAGTACCCTTTTATAATTTTTTTTTTTTTTTTTAAAAAAAAATGGAATATTATAAATTTTATATATATATGATATTTTATAAATGTTAATTTATGCTAATGCAAACAAAAATTATATAAAATTATTAAAAAAAAAAGTCCACTTGAAAAAAAAGGGTCAACCTTTGAGAAAATGCGAATAAAAAAGAAATTTTATTTATTGTTAATGCAGGAGTTTTTTTATATATATTAATATATTCCCTGCGATGAAAAGACTACTTTATTCAGTCCATTCAAATCTATAAAATATATATATATAGAGATATATTTTTTTTTTTTGAATCTTACTTGTTTCCCGGTAAAACCNATTAAAAAATTAATTAATTATAACTTACTTCAATCACACTATTGAATACTGGTAAATTTAGGTGAGTCTTGCCACCTTTTCCCGGAGAAACACCACCCACCATATTTGTACCGTATTGAATTGCTTGTTGGGAATGGAAAGTACCCTTTTATAATTTTTTTTTTTTTTTTTAAAAAAAAATGGAATATTATAAATTTTATATATATATGATATTTTATAAATGTTAATTTATGCTAATGCAAACAAAAATTATATAAAATTATTAAAAAAAAAAGTCCACTTGAAAAAAAAGGGTCAACCTTTGAGAAAATGCGAATAAAAAAGAAATTTTATTTATTGTTAATGCAGGAGTTTTTTTATATATATTAATATATTCCCTGCGATGAAAAGACTACTTTATTCAGTCCATTCAAATCTATAAAATATATATATATAGAGATATATTTTTTTTTTTTGAATCTTACTTGTTTCCCGGTAAAACCCTGACAAATTAACCGAGTTTCTTTAGTAAGTCGCATATTCTTAATAGTATCTTCATACGAAAGTCGAACAGCGCTGAGAGAAAACCCTCTTTTGCTGCAACATACTAAAGAAAATATATATATGCGTGTATATAAATGAAATTATGAATTGAATATGAAATTTTCGATTGGAATTAAGAATAAAAAACTCACAAGTCTGTAATTTTGGTTTTAAAGAACGAAATGAAGTTAGACCCATAGACATGTTTCGAAACAAGAAAGAATTCGATGTTAAACAAGATTTTTGATTTAATAGGGATCATCTTGACAATCCATCCAAATGATAATCTTGGAATTGAAATATAAAAGGATCTGATTTCAAGATTTTACTTAATCGATCGATCGCGTGATTCATATAGAAAATAATTTAACATCCGTTGTTTTTTTATCAGTTGAACTTACAATTTATCTTTAATAATTTCTATAACTTTTTTACTCCAAGACAAAGTTATTATTACTTTCTTTGATGTATACAATATAAAATAATAATAATAAATCAGTTAAAATTAAATACTTTCATTAATTAAAAAAAAATAATCTATAGAAGCTTTATTTTCAATCTTTTGTTTTTTCAAAATTATTTCATATCTGGTTGATATTATATTAATCTCTCTTTTGATATACAACAATTGATTCTATATGTAAGCATTGTTATTAAAAAAATCTTATAAATCTTTTTATATTCTTGAAGTTATTTTTTTATATCCTGTTTGACTCAAAACATCCGTCAAAGCTATACTTGCGTGCAAAATTATTTTGGAATCCCAAAATTGCAATTTTGGGAAAAAAAAGTTAAAAAAGTTTTTAAATTCCTTAATTAAAAATACATATTACCGAAGCACTTTACTAAAACGAATTATATTGAAAAATGAATCATAAAATGCACATTTCCCCTGGAAGTAGTAAGTCTAACCAAAATGTTAATTCATGAATATATGATCATCCTCAATATGTTGTATCGCCGTATATGAATCAGTAAAGGTTTTTGAGCATGAGGAACAATGGAATGATACGGGTTTATGTGGTTTAGGTTGTACCAATTCTTGCTATAATTAATCCAAGAAATATATGAATGATAAAATTGATTGTATGTATCAAAAAGTAAAATAACAAAAACACACCTTCGAAATTGCATGTTCAATTTTCCGTACTTTTAAAGTAAATCTTGGTAAAAATTTCCCTCCATCAACATCTTTCCAACCACGATTCCAACGACGTTGGCCCCTTCTATAGACATGGATTATTTTATTTTCTGGATCAATTAACCACCCCACTTGCACAGAGGTCCCCTCTGCGAAATACACATCCTTGAATTTTTTATCAATTTCATTAAATTTTGTAAGGGTTGAAATGTTTTCGACTTCAACAACCAATAGGGGGGTAAACGAATCTCCTTTAAAAGTCCAATTCTGTCGTGCATCCAACTGACGATCTATTTCTTCCGGCGTATAAGCGATCTGATTGTTCTACTACCTCCAACATCAAAATTAAATCCTCTCTGTGACGAGGTAACACCCCCATTCAGGTGATTCTGGATATTCCAATTACGAAGTTGTCCAACAATCTCGGCGACAACTTTTTCTCTTCTAGAATAAGGTGTTTGTGGAATAGGGATAAGCCTTCCTTTTTTGTCGAGTTCAAAGAGGTTTACTGGTTGTCCGTCAATTTCTAAAGTGCGTGTCTTGAGTTGGTCATTTATAAATTCAAATTCTTCAAGAGAATATGAACGATTAAGGTCTAAGTTATCAAAATCTATTTTATTACGATTGGCTTTCGACATATCTATAGCGGTTTTATTACCATTGGCGTTCGACATATCCATAGCGGTAGTTAAAAATATTTTTTTAAAAAAATGAGGGATGGTATTAATAATCTTACGTTACACGAATTCGTTGGTAAAATCTAAAACTCCCCCATTATTCCGATAACTTTTATACCTGGGTAATGTTCTTGATGATGAAATAACCGATATAGTTGTTGATTGCAATGAGAAGAACAACACCAGAAATGGGAAAGAACTAAAATAGTATATGAGTTATCTTAAGTTATTTGCGTAAATAGATAAGGTCAATTTGGCTTGTTGCATACTGCAAGTCCAGCAATAATCATATTAATACGAGAAGGATAATCGGAATGTTGACGAGGATAGCATGAACAAACGAAACAAAACACATTTTTGTTGTAAGAAATAGTTTTAAAAATGGGGAACATACTTGTATGTTATAAAAAAATTGTAATTCGTCAGCAATGTCGGCAGATAAAATAAAATTTTCTGGAAAAAAATTAAATACACTACGTATGACCTATATGACATATTATGACAATTATGGTTATGACCATATGACCATAATGACCAATTTATGATAAGATATGTTCATCACCGCTACCCGACAACCCTGCAATCCACGTGAAATATCATGAAAAATTTCTGATGGGGAAGATTATATTTGTGCGGAATTTTATTAGTCGCGAAGTAATGAATTATAACTTTATTGATAGTAAATAGTAATATTTTTTAACGTCATTTTTACAAATGCAAAAGGCTATCCGGAGGATATAAGTATGGAATATGAACAAAGAGGGAGGAATAAAACATGAAAACATGTCTCCCATATTATATGCAGTGAAGTGATTGGTTATACATTTCATACTCGAGGACCACTCTGATAAGAAATATAGCGTCAACATGAGCCAGATAAAAGCTGAGCCTATATCATTAGAAGATAAGGAGGTCAATGATTTCGTAGATTTAAAACATAAGGAACAAGTTAGTAAAGAAATAATTCAGAGCATTAAAGAGAAGAAACTTCGAGAGCAAGACTTATCTTTGGTTAATCACAATGGTTCTTTGAAAATGATCGACAAAAAGTTAATAAAATTAACAATTTTTCAAGTAGCAATATATCTCAAACTTCGGATAACAATGATCGCATGATGATGATCAGAACATAGATTGGGAATTAATGGAACAATTGTCTGCATCGTCTATTAGAAAAGATACGGTGGTTGCTATAACCTTATCTAGAGATGTGGAAGATAATGAAAGGTAACAATTTCCAATTACAGTGGAAAGCATAGTTTGTGTATTTCGAAAAGCTATCAAATCTGGACAAGATGAAATTTTATGCTGGTATTATTTTGCGGAAAGGTATGACAAAAGAATTGAAGTTTTTGTTGATGGTAAAGTTAAGATTGATAGTAGTTTTTTCCTTATTTTCGATTTCGATAATTACATTATAATCATCTTTATCATTATGGAGTTCGATAAAATTTTGAGATAGCTTGTCAAAAAATTTTACAGACATTTTTTTGTGAATTAATAAATTGTTGGTTTATTGTATAACAAATAGAAGAATTTAACTTAATTTGGAATCAATGAATTATATATATATATATTATTTTATGTAGAATTGCTCTTCAGAAATAATAGTTCTTTTGATCTATTCACAGTGAGATAATTTGTAACTAAGAATTTTTTAAAAGTATTATGGAATTAATGTGATCGTTAAATATTTGCAAAAGAACCAAAACAATTTGAATATATAATTTTTTTAATTTTATTTAAATAAATATAAATACAACTTCAATATAATAAAATATAAAAAATAAAGGAATAAAAAACTAAATTATAGTTTTCCTATTGACTTTGAAAATTTCATAATCAATAATCAAAAATTTTGTATTTGTTGTTCTAGTTAGTTTTTCAGAATTATTAATAAAAGACAGATTCATTATCTATAGTAAAATTAGATTGATAACTCTGCAAATAAAGATGGATTCCTCCAAAATTAGGATCTACTACGATAATAAATTTTCAAATTTCTTTACTAAGAATTGAATTTTGAATATTATTATTTTTCAATGAGAAAATAAAACTATCCCTCGCTTGTATAAAAACAGTATTATTATTTGTATTACTCCATATTAAAGGATTATAATCACCTAAAATTTTATCAGTTTCTTTAACTTTTATAATAACTACTGTACCAGCGTAACCACATGTCCGAGGAGCAAATCCATCGTAAAATCAGCTGAAATTCATATAGATGATTTGTTAAAGAATAAGTAGTAATTTTATGATCAATCCAAGATGAAATTTCTGCTTTATGTTCGTCCGAAATAATAGTTGAAAAATATACTTTGGAGTGAACAGGCAATTCTTGAATTAAAATTGATTTTGCTGGTAAAATAACTGATTCTAGTGGTTGACAAGCATCAGCAAACATATTAGATCAGAGGTTTTCGAAATTTTTCTGTACGATAAAATTTATTCAAAATAGTAAAAATTGAGTCTTCAAAATAAATCGATCAATTTTTTTGAAATTTATTATATAATAAAAATTTTCAAAATACGTCGTACCAAAAGTTAACGAAATATTTCGAAAACAAAATATTTTGAAAACAGAGTATTTTGAAAACAAAATATTTCGAAAACAGAGTATTTCGAAAACGGAATATTTCGTTAACTTTTGATATGACTTCGAAAAAAATTGATCAATTTATTTCAAAGACTTTCAATTTTTACTATTTCGAATAACTGCGATGGACTTGAAGGTTTTCGAATTTTATCGTATGGAGAAATTTCGAAAACCTCCGATCTAATATGTTTGCTGAAGGCCTAGGAAATATTAAATGTTTTGTTATATCTTTCCAGAGTTGCTTATCAAGAATTTTCTTATAAGGCTCGACTTTTTCCAAGATATCATCACCAGGAATATTAAAATAACGAATATGTGATAAGCATTGTTGTAAAGTATTTTTTGAAGTTAAAAAATTCTCTTTATTCCATTCTTCAAGGTTTTTGGGCAAAGTAAAATTTTGAGAAATTCCCCATTTGATGGTATTTCCCAAATTTTTCCTTCTTCCATTTGTAAGTTATCTTGTTTGAGAAGAGATATCAAGGCTGTTTCTTGAAGAGATGTAAAATCTTCAGCATCAAAAAATTATATTAGAATACTTTGCAACGATGTTATTACAAAAATTTTCTAAATCTTTAAAGCTAAGCTATTATTAATAAAAATTGAATGATAAACAAGGGAAAAGCATGTTTTTAATTAAGAAGCTTTATCCTCGATAAGAATAGTTTCTAGTCTTTTAGTCAATTCTTCAAGTTTAAATTCATTAGCTGCTAACATTAAATTAAAAATAATTGTTTCGATATTCTCTAAATTAACAATACCACCATAAATATATCTATATAAAATATATAATAATTATTAATAATTTATTTATCTTATTAGATAAAGTATAATAGCATTTTTATTATAGTTATGAATTGAGAATAATATCAATAGTTTGAGATAAAATATTTGTTTAATAATTGTTTTGACATTATTCTCATTTGGGTAATAGTATCCAATTCTTTACGTAACGTGACCGACATTTTAATACGTCAGAATGAGCCGTAAAAATTGTAAATTGCGTGTCAAAGAAAACAAGATTTTGTAGTTATTAAGAAAAGTTAAAGATTCTATTCCTGCATATTTTCTATTCTTATAAATCACGATATCGATATTTGGATTTCAACAGCAAGTTATAATGAGATTAATGAGATTAAATGACAAAAAAGTTAGATTAAATGTGAAACATGAAAAATTGGAATAAGTCTTCCATAATATAAGCTTTGTAACAAAACAGTAATTGCAAATACGTAGCTCTTTCTCTATTGCTAGTTATTTGTTTTTTCATTTATATAGAGGACAAGTTTTATTTGAAGAAATAGATAAATTAAAAACTAAAATATTCGGATTACAAAAGGAAATTGAAGAATATGAATACAACGAGAATTTTGGCGAAGTTCAAATAGATAACTAATTTTATGATGAGATTTACTTTTAGCAAATATTTGGGGGAGTTTGAAAAATACCAGTTTATTGCTAGTTCTCATAACAGTTGATATGATTTATAATAAAGTAATGCTAAGCTAAAAGTTTCGAGTGTACCACAATCCATGATAAAAATATTCTTGAAATGGTAATTTATATCATGGATTAATTTTTTAGTTGAATATTAAATAAATATGGATTGTGTTTTTTAACGCATGGCTTTACTGAGTTTTTTATCATATGACTAAATGCAAGGGTTAGGGTAAAAATTTGTCACAATTTTTATTATAAATCCTAATGTGAAAACCATGTTTGTCACCTGTTATCTGTCACCAATAAACCCCACATTTCCGGTAGAGTTTCTTTTAGCTCTCACTAAAGAAATAAAAATTTATCATTCTAAAATTGAATGATTTGGAATTAGGAATTTCTTCGTAGAATGATTACATTTATCAAATTTCTTTGTTATACAAATGCCTGGCAGCCATCCAGATAAAACCATAACAGTAGATTCTAGTCGCATATAACTAATTATTTTGTTGTTCAATTTGTGTGTCATTTTAAGTTTCAATAACAGCTAAAGAATCTATAAATATACGATCAATTCTTTATTTAACAAAAAAAAAGCGTGGTTCCACTTTCTTGAATTTTATTTTCTGGAAAATCACATTCAATTCACTTGTTCCACTAGCGACGGCATCGATAGTGAACGAATCTTATTCATCTCACAGTTGAACTTGAGCTACGCGATCTTGGCTCACGAAAAATAATTTGTTGCCATTACTGGATGACATATTATATAACACAGTCACTTGAGTGATTCCACTGACAGTTTCTTTTGTCTATGATGATTTTCCAAGTGTAAAGATATTTTCGATTGTAAACATGTGTTTACATGGTAATCGCATTGACTCAAAACAAGAGAATTTCGGATGTCGGTAATGCTGGTGTTCATATAGATTAAATATATTCTTCAATATCGTTTTGTGTCTGATTTCCCTCACAGTTGTAATTATTCCAACAGACTGGACCGTTTAATTGCTACAAATTGCCATTTGTTTGATTCAATTAGTATATTATTCCCTACATTATTTGGATTATTGTTAATTTCATTTGTTTTAATACCTGTTTATTTCCTATTTACCAAAGATATATTTTCTTTTTTTCAGATTGACCATACGGATCTCTTTTATAATATTTTTTTATGCCTGCTTTAATTGATCTTCAAGCTGATAAATTATTTTTTTTTCATTGGCTGAATGAATATAAACAAAAATATTAATTGTTTTACGTAGTACAAGCTTTTATTAACGAATAATATTAATTCAGTTACTCAAAAAAAACGACACTCAAATTGAAAATAAGAAACATGAGTGCTAATAAATCATCTTTAAAGGACAAGTAAGAACCTTGGCCAACTATAATTATTGATTTTTTTTATAATGAAATAAAATTTTAGAATAAAATTAACATTATCATATTAAATTATGGCACGACATTAGTCGGTAAGATTTAGATTAAAGTTTAAAGCTAATCCAATATCAAATATCACCCAACCAACAATCAATTTCCTCAATCAATTACATGCACATTATGTGATAGAACACTTTATTTATTGAAATCAAAAAAAATCAAATAATATTTAATAATCAAGTATTGTTATTGTGTGCCTTTGTCATACAAAAGACACTTTTAATCAATTATTAATCAAATACTTGTATATTTTGCTAATAGCGGGTGAGTATTTAGATTCATGACCAAATTTCAAGCCAATTCAATATCAAATAACACTTCTCTAATCAATTATCAATCAACTGCGTGAATATTATATTATAGATCGTGAGTGTTTCGATTTGTAATCATTGAAACTAAAATTTCAAGCTAATTCAATATCAAATAACACTTCTCTAATCAATTATCAATTATTTGCATGAATATTTAATAATTAGGGAGTAAGTATTTATATTCATAATCATTGAAACTAAAATTTCAAGTTAATTCAATATCAAATAACACTTCTCTAATCAATTATCAATTATTTACATGAATATTTAATAATTAGACCGTAAGTATTTAGATTCATAATCATTGAAACCAAAATTTCAAGCCTATTCAATATCAAATAACACTTCTCTAATCAATTATCAATTATTTACATGAATATTTAATAATTAGTTTGTAAGTATTTAGATTCATAATCATTGAAACCAAAAATTCATGCTAATTCAATATCAAATAATACTTCTCTAATCAATTATCAATTACTTACATGAATATTTAATAATTAGGGAGTAAATATTTAGATTCATAATCATTGAAATCAAAATTTCAAGTTAATTCAATATCAAATAACACTTCTCTAATCAATTATCAATTATTTACATGAATGTTTAATAATTAGGGAGTAAGTATTTAGATTCATAATCATTAAAACTAAAATTTCAAGCCTATTCAGTATCAAATAATACTTCTCTAATCAATTATCAATTATTTGCATGAATATTTTATAATTAGACCGTAAGTATTTAGATTCATAATCATTGAAACCAAAATTTTATACTAATTCAATATCAAATAACACTTCTCTAATTGCTTATCAATCAACTGCGTGAATATTATATTATAGAATGTGAGTATTTCGATTTGTAATCATTGAAACCAAAATTTCAAGCTAATTCAATATCAAATAACACTTCTCTAATCAATTATCAATTATCTACATGAATAATTAGGGAGTAAGTATTTAGATTCATAATAATTGAAACCAAAATTTCATGTTAATTTAATGTCAAATAACACCTCTCTAATCAATTATCAATTATCTACATGAATAATTAGGGAGTAAGTATTTAGATTCATAATAATTAAAACCAAAATTTTATGCTAATTCAATGTCAAATAACACTTCTCTAATCAATTGTCAATTATTTGCATGAATATTTAATAATTAGGAAGTAAGTATTTAGATTCATAATCATTAAAACCAAAATTTCATGCCAATTCAATGTCAAATAACACTTCTCTAATCAATTATCAATTATTTACATGAACAATTAGGGAGTAAGTATTTATATTCATAATTATTAAAACTAAAATTTCAAGCCTATTCAATATCAGATAACATTTCTCTAATCAATTATCAATTATTTGCATGAATATTTAATAATTAGGGAGTAAGTATTTAGATTCATAATTATTGAAACCAAAATTTCAAGCCTATTAAATGTCAAATAACACTTCTCTAATCAATTATCAATTATTTACATGAATAATTAGGGAGTAAGTATTTAGATTAATAATCATTGAAACCAAAATTTCATGCTAATTTAATGTCAAATAACACCTCTCTAATCAATTATCAATTATCTACATGAATAATTAGGGAGTAAATATTTAGATTCATAATCATTGAAACTAAAATTTCAAGTTAATTCAATATCAAATAACACTTCTCTAATCAATTATCAATTATTTACATGAATATTTAATAATTAGTTTGTAAGTATTTATATTCACAATCATTGAAACTAAAATTTCAAGTTAATTCAATATCAAATAACACTTCTCTAATCAATTATCAATTATTTGCATGAATGTTTAATAATTAGGGAGTAAATATTTAGATTCATAATTATTGAAACTAAAATTTCAAGCTAATTCAATATCAAATAACACTTCTCTAATCAATTATCAATTATTTACATGAATATTTAATAATTAGGGAGTAAGTACTCTTATATTCATAATTATTGAAAACAAAATTTCAAGCTAATTCAATATCAAATAACACTTCTCTAATCAATTATCAATATTACTTGCATGAATATTTAATAATTAGACCGTAAGTATTTATATTCATAATCATTGAAAACAAAATTTCAAGCTAATTCAATATCAAATAACTTCTCTAATCATTTATCAATTACTTGTATGAATATTTAATAATTAGAGAGTAAGTATTTATATTCATAATCATTGAAACCAAAATTCCATATCAAATAACGCATCTAATCAATTATCAATCAACTGCGTGAATATTATATTATAGATCGTGAGTATTTCGATTTGTAATCATTAAAACTAAAATTTCAAGCTAATTCAATATCAAATAACACTTCTCTAATCAATTATCAATTATTTACATGAATATTTAATAATTAGACTGTAAGTATTTATATTCATAATTATTGAAATCAAAATTTCAAGCTAATTCAATATTAAATAACACTTCTCTAATTACTTATCAATTACTTGCATGGATATTTTTAATTAGTTTGTAAGTATTTATATTCATAATCATTGAAACTAAAATTTCAAGCTAATTTAATATCAAATAATACTTCTCTAATCAATTATCAATTACTTGCATGAATATTTAATAATTAGGGAGTAAGTATTTAGATTAATAATCATTGAAACTAAAATTTCAAGCTAATTCAATATCAAATAACACTTCTCTAATCAATTATCAATTATTTACATGAATATTTAATAATTAGTTTGTAAGTATTTATATTCATAATCATTGAAACCAAAATTTCAATCCTATTCAATATCAAATAACACTTCTCTAATCAATTATTAATTATTTACATGAATATTTAATAATTAGTTTGTAAGTAAAGTATTTATATTCATAATTATTGAAACCAAAATTTCATGCTAATTTAATGTCAAATAACACTTCTCTAATCAATTATCAATTATCTACATGAATAATTAGTTCGTAAGTATTTATATTCATAATCATTGAAACTAAAATTTCAAGCTAATTCAATATCAAATAACACTTCTCTAATAAATTATCAATTATTTGCATGAATATTTAATAATTAGTTGGTAAGTATTTAAATTCATAATTATTGAAACCAAAATTTCATGCTAATTTAATGTCAAATAACACTTCTCTAATCAATTATCAATTATCTACATGAATAATTAGTTCGTAAGTATTTATATTCATAATCATTGAAACTAAAATTTCAAGCTAATTCAATATCAAATAACACTTCTCTAATAAATTATCAATTATTTGCATGAATATTTAATAATTAGTTGGTAAGTATTTAAATTCATAATTATTGAAACCAAAATTTCATGCTAATTTAATGTCAAATAACACTTCTCTAATCAATTATCAATTATCTACATGAATAATTAGTTCGTAAGTATTTATATTCATAATCATTGAAACCAAAATTTCATGCTAATTTAATGTCAAATAACACTTCTCTAATCAATTATCAATTATCTACATGAATAATTAGTTCGTAAGTATTTATATTCATAATCATTGAAACCAAAATTTCAAGCTAATTCAATATCAAATAACACTTCTCTAATCAATTATCAATTATTTACATGAATATTTAATAATTAGTCGGTAAGTACTTATATTCATAATCATTGAAACCAAAATTTTAAGCCTATTCAATATCAAATAACACTTCTCTAATAAATTATTAATTATTTACATGAATGTTTAATAATTAGGGAGTAAGTATTTATATTCATAATCATTGAAACTGAAATTTCAAGCTAATTCAATATCAAATAACATTTCTCTAATCAATTATCAATAATTTGCATGAATATTTAATAATTAGGGAGTAAGTATTTAGATTAATAATCATTGAAACTAAAATTTCAAGTTAATTTAATATCAAATAACATTTCTCTAATCAATTGTCAACTACACAAATATTATCACAGACTGTGGGTGTTTAGACTTATAATCATTGAAACCAAAATTTCAAGTTTATTCAATATCAAATAATACTTCTCTAATCAATTATCAATTACTTACATGAATATTTAATAATTAGGGAGTAAGTATTTAGATTAATAATCATTGAAACTAAATAAAAAAAAATAGGACAGTTTTATCTTGAATAGAATTCCAATTAATGGCTAAATTTATTAAGATTTATTAAGTATAGGCAGTTGATTTTTTCTGATTTATGAATAGGAATTTCTGATTTATGAATTTTCACAAATAGGATGTCCGATTTATGCATATTTGCGCCATCAATAGGATTCTGATTTTTGTTCATTCGACCAGTGTAAAATTTCAAGCTAATTCAATAACACTTCTTTGATCAATTATCAATTATTTGCATGAATATTTAATAATTAGGGAGTAAGTATTTAGATTAATAATCATTGAAATTAAAATTTCAAGCTAATTCAATATCAAATAACACTTCTCTAATCAATTATCAATTATTTACATGAATATTTAATAATTAGTTAGTAAGTATTTATATTCATAATCATTGAAACTAAAATTTCATATCAAATAACACTTCTCTAATCAATTATCAATCATTGCATGAATATTTAATAATTAGTCAGTAAGTATTTATATTCATAATCATTAAAACCAAAATTTCATATCAAATAACACTTCTCTAATCAATTATCAATCATTGCATGAATATTTAATAATTAGTCAGTAAGTATTTATATTCATAATCATTGAAAACAAAATTTCAAGCTAATTCAATATCAAATAACACTTCTCTAATCAATTATCAATTATTTGCATGAATATTTAATAATTAGGAAGTAAGTATTCATAATAATTGAAACCAAAATTTCAAGCTAATTCAATATTAAGTAACACTTCTCTAATCAATTATCAATTATTTACATGAATATTTAATAATTAGTTTGTAAGTATTTATATTCATAATCATTGAAACCAAAATTTCATATCAAAAAACACTTCTCTAATCAATTATCAATTATTTACATGAATATTTAATAATTAGTTGGTAAGTATTTATATTTATAATCATTGAAACCAAAATTTCAAGCTAATTCAATATCAAATAACACTTCTCTAATCAATTATCAATTATTTGCATGAATATTTAATAATTAGTAAGTAAGTATTCATAATCATTGAAACCAAAATTTCATGCTAATTCAATATCAAATAACACTTCTCTAATCAATTATCAATTATTTACATGAATATTTAATAATTAGTTGGTAAGTATTTAGATTCATAATTATTGAAACTAAAATTTCATGTTAATTCAATATCAAATAACACTTCTCTAATCAATTATCAATTATCTACATGAATAATTAGTTCGTAAGTATTTATATTCATAATCATTGAAACCAAAATTTCAATATCACGTAACACTTCTCTAATCAATTATCAATTATTTGCATGAATATTTAATAATTAGACCGTAAGTATTTAGATTCATAATTATTGAAACCAAAATTTCAAGCTAATTCAATATCAAATAACACTTCTCTAATCAATTATCAATTATTTGCATGAATATTTAATAATTAGACCGTAAGTATTTATATTCATAATCATTAAACTGAAATTTCAAGCTAATTCAATATCAAATAACACTTCTCTAATCAATTATCAATTATTTACATGAATATTTAATAATTAGTTTGTAAGTATTTATATTCATAATCATTGAAACTAAAATTTCAAGTTAATTTGATATCAAATAATACTTCTCTAATCAATTATCAATTACTTGCATGAATATTTAATAATTAGGGAGTAAGTATTTAGATTAATAATCATTGAAACTAAAATTTCAAGCTAATTCAATATCAAATAACACTTCTCTAATCAATTATCAATTATTTACATGAATATTTAATAATTAGTTAGTAAGTATTTATATTCATAATCATTGAAACCAAAATTTCATATCAAATAACACTTCTCTAATCAATTATCGATTATTTGCATAAATATTTAATAATTAGACCGTAAGTATTTAGATTCATAATCATTGAAACCAAAATTTCATATCAAATAACACTTCTCTAATCAATTATCGATTATTTGCATAAATATTTAATAATTAGACCGTAAGTATTTAGATTCATAATCATTGAAACCAAAATTTCATATCAAATAACACTTCTCTAATCAATTATCGATTATTTGCATAAATATTTAATAATTAGACCGTAAGTATTTAGATTCATAATCATTGAAACCAAAATTTCATATCAAATAACACTTCTCTAATCAATTATCAATTATTTACATGAATATTTAATAATTAGTTAGTAAGTATTTATATTCATAATCATTGAAACCAAAATTTCATATCAAATAACACTTCTCTAATCAATTATCAATTATTTGCATAAATATTTAATAATTAGTTCGTAAGTATTTATATTCATAATCATTGAAACTGAAATTTCAAGCTAATTCAATATCAAATAACATTTCTTTAATCAATTATCAATAATTTACATGAATATTTAATAATTAGTTGGTAAGTATTTAGATTCATAATTATTGAAACTAAAATTTCATGTTAATTCAATATCAAATAACACTTCTCTAATCAATTATCAATTATCTACATGAATAATTAGTTTGTAAGTATTTATATTCATAATCATTGAAACCAAAATTTCAAGCTAATTCAATATCAAGTAACACTTCTCTAATCAATTATAAATTATTTGCATAAATATTTAATAATTATAATTAGACCGTAAGTATTTATATTCATAATCATTGAAACTAAAATTTCAAGCTAATTTAATATCAAATAATACTTCTCTAATCAATTATCAATTACTTGCATGAATATTTGATAATTAGGGAGTAAGTATTTATATTCATAATCATTGAAACCAAAATTTCAAGCTAATTCAATATCAAATAACACTTCTCTAATCAATTATCAATCAACTGCGTGAATATATTATAGATCGTGAGTATTTCGATTTGTAATCATTGAAACAAAAATTTCAAGCTAATTCAATATCAAATAACACTTCTCTAATTGCTTATCAATTATTTGCATGAATATTTAATAATTAGACCGTAAGTATTTATATTCATAATCATTAAACTGAAATTTCAAGCTAACTCAATATCAAATAACACTTCTCTAATCAATTATCAATTATTTACATGAATATTTAATAATTAGTTTGTAAGTATTTATATTCATAATTATTGAAACTAAAATTTCAAGCTAATTTAATATCAAATAATACTTCTCTAATCAATTATCAATTACTTGCATGAATATTTGATAATTAGGGTGTAAGTATTTATATTCATAATCATTAAACTAAAATTTCATACTAATTCAATATCAAATAACACTTCTCTAATCAATTATCAATTATTTACATGAATATTTAATAATTAGTTTGTAAGTATTTATATTCATAATAATTGAAACTAAAATTTCAAGCTAATTCAATATCAAATAACACTTCTCTAATCAATTATCAATCATTGCATGAATATTTAATAATTAGTCAGTAAGTATTTATATTCATAATCATTGAAACCAAAATTTCATGCTAATTCAATATCGAATAACACTTCTCTAATCAATTATCAATTATTTACATGAATATTTAATAATTAGACCGTAAGTATTTAGATTCATAATCATTGAAACCAAAATTTCAAGCTAATTCAATATCAAATAACACTTCTCTAATTGCTTATCAATTATTTGCATGAATATTTAATAATTAGACCGTAAGTATTTATATTCATAATCATTAAACTGAAATTTCAAGCTAACTCAATATCAAATAACACTTCTCTAATCAATTATCAATTATTTACATGAATATTTAATAATTAGTTTGTAAGTATTTATATTCATAATCATTGAAACAAAAATTTCAAGCCTATTCAATATCAAATAACACTTCTCTAATCAATTATCAATTATTTGCATAAATATTTAATAATTAGACCGTAAGTATTTATATTCATAATCATTAAACTAAAATTTCATACTAATTCAATATCAAATAACACTTCTCTAATCAATTATCAATTATTTACATGAATATTTAATAATTAGTTTGTAAGTATTTATATTCATAATCATTGAAACTAAAATTTCAAGCTAATTTAATATCAAATAATACTTCTCTAATCAATTATCAATTACTTGCATGAATATTTGATAATTAGGGAGTAAGTATTTAGATTAATAATCATTGAAACTAAAATTTCAAACTAATTCAATATCAAATAACACTTCTCTAATCAATTATCAATTATTTACATGAATATTTAATAATTAGTTTGTAAGTATTTATATTCATAATCATTGAAACAAAAATTTCAAGCCTATTCAATATCAAATAACACTTCTCTAATCAATTATCAATTATTTGCATAAATATTTAATAATTAGTTTGTAAGTATTTATATTCATAATCATTGAAACAAAAATTTCAAGCCTATTCAATATCAAATAACACTTCTCTAATCAATTATCAATTATTTGCATAAATATTTAATAATTAGTTCGTAAGTATTTATATTCACAAGCTAATTCAATATCAAATCATACTTCTCTAATAAATTATCAATTATTTACATCTACATTAAAAACAATAAGAATGTGAGTATTTTATATTTATTGAAACTGAGATTTTAAGCCATTTCAATATTATCTAATATTTATCTAATCTATTTTCAATTATTCGCAACGCATGTACATTATATACAGGTCGTGAGTATTTTGATTTGTGATCAAATTTCAAGTCAATTCAATTTCAAATAATACATCTCTAATATATTATCTATCAATTTGTATATTACAGTGGGAAGTGAGTATTTTGGTTATTTTTATTAATGGTCAAATTTCAAGCCAATTCAACATCAACTAATACCTTCTAATAAATTATCATTCAAATGCATGTATATTTTATGAATAGCGTGTGAGTATCAAGATACTTAGTTATTAAGATAAATATTTCAAGTTAATTTAATATCAAATAATACATCTTTAATAAATAACTTGTCAATATATTACAGGAGGTAAGTTTCAAGATTTTTAGTCATTTAATCGAAGTCAAATCTAATTCAATATCAAATAACACTTCTCTAATCAATTCAATCAATTATCAATTAATTGCATGAATATTAAATCGATAAGTTTGTAAGTATCTCGGTTCATAATTATGAGACATTATTTGCATCACTTAACTAAGCAATTATCAATCAATTACAAATTATCAGGGAGTGAGTATTTTAATTTATAGTCAATTGGAGCAGATTCCAGTTAATTAAATATCAAATAACACTTCCCTAATTCTATTATCAATTCTAACTTTATGTTAGTTTGTAAGTATCGGATTTATTATTTGTAAAAATCAACTCAGTTCAATCTATAAATAAATATTCACTCATTGATATATATTATACAGGTCGTGAGTATTTGGAATTTATATAATAATCAAAATCAAAGTTTCAAACCAATTCATTATAAATAACACTTTAATAAAACCATCAATAATCTTGAATATAATAAATAATTAGTCGGTAAGTTTTAAGATTCATAATTGTTAAAGTTAATTTTTAAACTAATTAAATTATCAAATAACATACATAATTTATATGCACGTTTTATAATCAGCCTGTGAGTATTAAAATATATATTAATATAACACAATGTGATTTAATTATTAAATTTTACTTTTCTAATTAATTTACATCAATCAATTAATTAGTGGGTGAGTATTTATATTCAGAATTATTAAGATTGAAGTTCTGAGCCAAGCCAATATTAAATAACATTTTTTAACTCAATTGCATACACACATTATATTGCAGAGCGTAAGTATTTTGATTTATAATCATTACAACATTAAGATGATAATTTAACATTTTATAATCTAATTTCATTATAGGTCGTGAGTATTCATATTCATTATTATTATTCTAACAAAATTTCGAACTATATTAAAATCAATTCACTAATCAATTACGTACACATCCAATAATTAGTCAGTGAGTATTCTGATTTATATCATTAATTTTAAATTATCAAGCTAATGTTCTTTTCTCTATCCAATTACCCAATTACATTTTGTTTTTATATTTTACAATAATTGATTGTTAAATTATTTATAATTATTAATTTCAAAATCTTTAATTAATCAATATTAATTAACACATCTTTAATCAATTTTTAATTAATTTTATGAAATTGAATAATTAGTCCGTGAGTAATTATGTTTATGATCATTTTAATGTAGAAATATCATGATTGCTTATTGTCAATAACATTTTTAGTAATGTTGTCACGGATCAATATGCATGTGAGGAATGCCAACGACATACGGGAATATGGTGCAAATCATGTAATGCCGAAAGATTTAGAAGAGAGTTTGAAAAATGGTCAAGTGGAGATACAGAGATTGATGAGTTCATTAAAGAAATGCAGCTTGATGCAAATAAATATGAAGAAGTTATTGAATGGATTCCTTTTGATAGATTTGACAAAGTGGAATATCTTGATAAAGGAGGTTTTGGTACTGTCTACAAGGCAAAATGGCGTGATGGATATATTGTTTCTTGGGACTCTAAAGAAAAAAATTGGTTAAGAAAGTCTGAATGGAAATATGTTTGCTTAAAAGGTCTTAATACCCTTGAACATACGAGAGAATTTCTACAAGAGGTAAATGATATTATTCAGTCCGTATTGTTTAAATATTCATTTAATGTATTTAAAAATTTTAGATTAAAAGCCAACTCAAATTTCGGGGTGGATGGGCAATTGCGGTATACGGTATAACCAAAGATCCAGAAAAAAATGAATATATGATGGTTATGCAATATGCACAGCATGGAAGTCTCCGAAAAATGTTAAATAATGAATTTAGTAGATTAGATTGGCATGCAAAATTAAAAATTATATATTATATAGCTTTTGGACTTGCAAAAATCCATGAATGTGATTTGATGCACAAAGATCTTCACTCTGGTAATGTGGTTCTTGAATCTTTAACTGATCCTTATATCACTGATTTTGGATTGTGCAAGCCAGTTTTACAAAATTTTACAGAAAATGAGCAAAATAAAATCTTTGGTGTAATTCCATACACAGCACCTGAGATATTGATAAGAGAAGAATATTCTCAAGCATCTGATATATATTCTTTTGGCATGATCATGTTAGAAGTATTTACAAGTTATCCACCNATCCATGAATGTGATTTGATGCACAAAGATCTTCACTCTGGTAATGTGGTTCTTGAATCTTTAACTGATCCTTATATCACTGATTTTGGATTGTGCAAGCCAGTTTTACAAAATTTTACAGAAAATGAGCAAAATAAAATCTTTGGTGTAATTCCATACACAGCACCTGAGATATTGATAAGAGAAGAATATTCTCAAGCATCTGATATATATTCTTTTGGCATGATCATGTTAGAAGTATTTACAAGTTATCCACCGTACTATAATACTCCGCATGATTCAAATCTTATTATGTTAATTTGTAGTGGACAAAAACCCGAAATTAAAATTGAAATTCCCCAATTGTTAAAGGATTTAATGGAAAGATGTTGGAATTTTGAACCTCGCAATCGGTCAACTGCTAAAGAATTAGAAACTCAGCTTAATGAATATTATTGTCAAGGCAATGATGAATTAAATAAACAAATTAAAGATATTGAATCAAATAAGAATTTAATTCAATATAATCCAAATGAAGTACATCCTCAAGCAATTTACAAAAGTAGATCTTTACCAGTTGTTGGTAAGTATATTCTATACTTAATAAATCTTAGCAAATTTAGCCATTAAGCGGAATCCTATTCATGATAACACCGTCCTATTTTTTTCCTAATTATTTATTTAGATTCAAATCAGATATTTCTGACACTTCCTAGTGACTCCGAGATTGTAAAGATTACGAATGGTAATATTTTTTTTTAAAATTAGATTCAATAATAAATCAAATTTAATATTAATTAATCAATCAATTACCATTAAACCAATTTATAGCTTCAGATTTTGCAATCAATAGAAATGAAATCAATGAAGGAAATGAAATAGATATTGAAAGCATCAACAATAATGAAATTAACAAAGAAAAAGAAATTGACGAAAACAAAAAAAATAAAGTGGCCAATGAAGGAAATGAAATAGATATTGAAAGCATCAACAATAATGAAATTAACAAAGAAAAAGAAATTGACGAAAACAAACCTAATTTATGTTTAAGACATTGTGCATGTAATATTTCTTGAAACTATAAATTAATAGCAACATTTATATATATATATATATATATATATATTTTAATATCAACTTAAAAAGCAGACTATTATTTAGCCATTGAAAATAAATATTCTTTTAAAAATGACCTTATCATGTGAGGATATACTATTTACCAAATTTGCCAACATTTATACATCGCATCGGAGTAATAAAACATGATGCAACTAAACTTAGTTTCTCGTACGATATTAATCAGAAAATATTTATAATTAAATTAAATTATACCGAGATTATAATTCAGCAAAAAAATAATAAATATTTATATTTAATCAAAAATATTTAACCTAAAAAAGAACTTTTTTAAAAACTGGAATAATTAACAATTCTTTAACAGTAAAATTCGATCTCTAAGATAGAATAAAGAAATTTAACAAAAATTTTTTTGCGTTCCTCTGCTCTGCATTTTCAGTTTGACTGATAACACTNTTAAACCAATTTATAGCTTCAGATTTTGCAATCAATAGAAATGAAATCAATGAAGGAAATGAAATAGATATTGAAAGCATCAACAATAATGAAATTAACAAAGAAAAAGAAATTGACGAAAACAAAAAAAATAAAGTGGCCAATGAAGGAAATGAAATAGATATTGAAAGCATCAACAATAATGAAATTAACAAAGAAAAAGAAATTGACGAAAACAAACCTAATTTATGTTTAAGACATTGTGCATGTAATATTTCTTGAAACTATAAATTAATAGCAACATTTATATATATATATATATATATATATATTTTAATATCAACTTAAAAAGCAGACTATTATTTAGCCATTGAAAATAAATATTCTTTTAAAAATGACCTTATCATGTGAGGATATACTATTTACCAAATTTGCCAACATTTATACATCGCATCGGAGTAATAAAACATGATGCAACTAAACTTAGTTTCTCGTACGATATTAATCAGAAAATATTTATAATTAAATTAAATTATACCGAGATTATAATTCAGCAAAAAAATAATAAATATTTATATTTAATCAAAAATATTTAACCTAAAAAAGAACTTTTTTAAAAACTGGAATAATTAACAATTCTTTAACAGTAAAATTCGATCTCTAAGATAGAATAAAGAAATTTAACAAAAATTTTTTTGCGTTCCTCTGCTCTGCATTTTCAGTTTGACTGATAACACTTCATCCTACATGTAATCTTATCAGTTGTAAAACTAGTGAATTTGTTAATATTTTTATCAGGTTAGACTATCTACAATTTTTTACAAGGGATTTTAATAGTTGTAAATCAATGTAGTAAATATAAAGATATAGTAGAGAAATACACATGTACTGCTGGATTTTTAAATTTTTTTCAGCCGTGGATAATACCAACTACTTAAGAAAGTACTAAGAGAGACTAATTAAACCAATCATAAATTAATTCTGGAAGAGTATTCATTCATTATAAATAGTGATACTTCCAGAAAATAGAAAAGAATGATAAAGTCCCAAGAACATAAAAATTATCGCCTTTTTGTATAATATTTTACTTTTATTTTTCAGTTAATAAAAAAATACTATTATTTGAAGTAACATATTTAAGTGTTGAAAGATTACCAACCAAATGGTGGAAATTTTCGTTTACTTGATGCGCAAGTAAACAACAAAATGGTGTAAACAATATCTGATATTACAACTTGAATTATAGACAAAAATATATCAACTGTTTCGTAGTACAAGCTTTTTCAATATTTATAATTCAATTATTCTGAGACAAAGTTAGACAACTGAAAGAAAACGAAACTCAAATTGGGGGTGTCAGGAATGTTGATTATTTGCATAATGTCATCGACCGTGGGTGCCAGTAAGTCATCTTTGAAGGATTAGCAAGAACCATTATTATTTGAAACTATTTTATCAATTAATATTATAATTCATAATTTTATTCATGATTTTTATTTATAGATATATTTATACTGGTCCTATTAATTTGGAAAATAATCGCTGCAGATGAATTTGAGAAGAATTAATTGAATAAATTCAGGATCATATTATTCAGAATGAAGTGGCTTCGCGTAATATTCAAATCTATCGAACATTAACTAAATATGAAGTCTGTGGATATTAGTGAATAGGCTAAGCCGATTTTTGATCATTCGACGTGTGTAATTCGTAAAATGCTTCATCGATATTTCAATATCACGAATTTGCATTTTTAGAAGAATCTTGTCTTAAAAAGAATTGGAATTACAAGAGATTCAAGTATGGGATTATTGTGATAAAATGGATGTTGGCTCAAAATCTCAGTATTAACTCGGATACTAATGGACTAGCGAAGACGTGGAAAAACTCCACAAGAATGTATACCACACATTAGATTACACCAAATCAAGGCTTCATATTATTATCATAAAGTAAGGCCATACAAAAAGTATTATACTTTCGTGTCAGTCTTTCCTGTTTTCCTCTACAATTTGAAGGTAGAACCAAAAGTGAAATTCTGTACGCATTCAAGAATCATCAATTATTACAGCAGCATTAATTTCTAGATCCATGAATGTGATTTGATGCACAAAGATCTTCACTCTGGTAATGTGGTTCTTGAATCTTTAACTGATCCTTATATCACTGATTTTGGATTGTGCAAGCCAGTTTTACAAAATTTTACAGAAAATGAACAAAATAAAACCTATGGTGTAATTCCATACACAGCACCTGAGATATTTATAGGAGAAGAATATACTTGGGCATCGGATGTATACTCTTTCGGCATGATCATGTTAGAAGTATTTACAAGTTATCCACCATACTATAATACTCCACATGATATAAATCTTGTTATGTCAATTTGTAAAGGACAAAAACCCGAAATTAAAATTGAAATTCCCCAATTGCTAAAAGATTTAATGGAAAGATGTTGGGATTCTAAACCTCGCAATCGGCCAACTGCTAAAGAATTAGAAACTAATATTATTATCAAGGCAATGATGAATTAAATAAACAAATTAAAGAAATTGAGGAATTAAATAAGAATTTTATTCAATATAATCCAAATGAAGTACATCCTCAAGCAAAATACACAAGTAGACCTTTACCGGCTTTTGATAGAACATCTAGTAAGTTTGTCTTGTAAGAAATAATTTTATTTGAAAAAATCTACTAATTATTTATTTAGATTCAAGACAGATATTTATGACGCTTCCTAGTGACTCCGAAATTATGAATGTGAATGGTAATATATTTTTTGAATAAGATTCAATAATAAATCAAACATAATATGAATTGATCAATCAATTACCAATTTATAGCTTCAAATTTTACAATCAGTATAAATGGAATCAACGAAAACGAAGAAGTAAATGAAAAATAATAAAATTGTCGGGAACAAAGAAATCAACGAGAACAATAAAAATGAAAACAATAATGAAAACAATAAAAGCATCAACATCAATAACAAAAACGATCGAAAAAGAATTAAAAAAACATAACTCTAATTTGTGTTTAAGATATTATATATGTAATATTTCTTGAAGCTATAAATTAATAGAAACACTTAAATTTTTGTTTTTTTAATATTAACTAGTATGTGACCCGTCGCTTTGCTGACGGATTAATTTTATAATTAAATATTATTTTTATTACTATATTAAATTAAATTTAGTTATAAGTAAATTTATTTTATTTATTTTATTAAGTTTAATTTATTAATTTATTAATTATATATGTAATATTAAATTGATAGCTTAGTCAGAATTAAATTCGTATTATGGAAATTTTATTAAATCAATAGTGTTAGCCAGAATTAAATTTGTATTATGAGAATTTTATTAAATTGATAGTGTTAGCCAGAATTAAAATTGTATTACGGGAACAGCATAGGGAAAGTCTAGATTTTGATCGGCAAGTTACACAACTATTTATATTAATTTTATAATAACGTTCAATTGATTTACGATCGTTCTTGTGACAAGTCACTAAAATGACTAAATAATTGGTAATGAAATTTCGCAGGTATACTCTTTCAAGTCCTTTCTTTCGTTTGCGCACATTTGATCCCACCTGATCTCACTGCTACTGAAGTTTATATAGAAAGTATTTTTTATATTAATATACTGAAATCGTAATGAAAAAAATACTTAAAAACTTATTATATAACTTTTATTAAATTTTTTGATCATTTTCGCGCGAAAAAATTATTTTATTTATTTATTAAAATTTATTATAGAATTATTAATACACCATATATTACCAAGTATTAACATTGTTAAGTGCCATTACAAACTTCGTATGTATATCTTGATTTCTATTTGTTTCTTCATTATCTGTTATCTCATCATCTAATGAAACTTCTTCATATTCATCTATTTCTTCTGAAGTTAGAACATTTGGACCCTTTTCTAATCGATTTAAAAAAGATTTCACATTACTATAAATTCCACGTTTATAGTATTCCTCACAATATCGACAACCATATTCAACCTTTTGATAACATTCAAAGTGATAGCCATGTCCACAGATTAATACCTCACCATTATCAAGTTTTTTGTGACAAAGATCACACTCATCAGGTGATGGAGGTACACTAGTACTATAACCTGTTGGAAGACATCTTGAATCAACTGTTTCTCCTAATGTAATTAATTTACATTCTATTTTTTTTTTTTTTTTTTTTT
>PQFF01000156.1:724697-745631 GCA_003547095.1 Diversispora epigaea
TTTTTTTTTTTTTTTTTTTGTAATTTACTTTTTCCACAATTATTAAAAATTTCTTGAAAATAATTTAATAAAAATAATGCTGTTTTTTCAGTAAGTAAGTTTAATGATGATAATTTGTAAGGATAAGCTTTTGTTTTTTCAAAAATATCTTTAAATTCACAATGGTTACGGGTATCTATAAATATTAAAATTAAAATAATATTAATAATATTACAAATTAATAATGTAAGTAATTTAAAATTTTACCTATTACATAAGCTTGTTTTATAATATTATCTACATTATTGTTTGGTGATGTATGTGCTCTAATTTTACTATGCATGTTTTCAACATAATAATCATTAAAATTGACTAAAAATAATTTTATAACTTCTGCAAAGGGATGTTTAACATCTTGCCAATAAAAAACATCTGAAAGAAAAGCCAATGGTGCTTTATTATAATTATGTCTTTTCCAACGAAGGGCAAATGTCCAAATTCTAAAAATAGTTTCTATATATTCTTCAAATGATCCAAATCTGAAAAGAGTAGCATAAATATCTAATGTTGTAGGTATTATATTATCCAATAAATCAATTATCATTCTATATTCAATATCTTTATTAATTCCAAATTTTGTTAAAACTATATTTCGTATTTTATTCCAACCATTATAAGCCAGGTCAAGAAGCAAATTAATTCTCCATGGTTTTGGTTTTTTTGCTAATACTTTTCTTTTTCCAAATACAAAATGAAAAAGTTTTTCAAAAAATGAATGATATATTAATATAACATGTTCTCTGCTATTAAGTGAAACATGTAATGGTCCCAAAATAGGAATAAAAGAATTAATTTCATCTGGTATTATATATTGTGAATTTGTTTTATGCAAATTTGTTATTGCTTTTCTAACAAACAACTGTCCTGGCCAATCTGCTACCAATGGGGCTATTCTATTACATAAATGCCCAGTATCTTTATCAATATCCAATATCATTTGTAATGCCATTATATAATCATTCATTGAATGCAGATTTTTTTCTTGAAGTCCAATTAATCGTACTTTTTTCATTGAACGTTCTTCTTTTCTTTCTGCAATTGCATCATCATAGCAATGTACAGTAAGTAATTCAATTTGATCAAAATTATTAATATCTGACTTTCCATTTGTAATCCATTGTTTTTTACGGTTGGTATAAGCAATATCAAATATTCCATGATATTCATTTATTAATCGAAAACAAATATTACTAGCATCGATATTTACTGAATTGTGTACTGGTATATTGTTAAATACAATAGGTATAGGTGCACATGCAGAAACTTGTTTACAAATGCAAGTAGCCATGTGTTTTGCTGTAGATAAAGTTACATTATCAGGACGTCTTTTTTCATGAATATTATGGTAATTATCCAAATTATAGATGTACAAGTAATTGTTCTAATTGTTAATTAAAATTAAATTAAAATTAATATTGAATTTTATTAAAAAAAAATTAAAAATTTTATTATTATTATTACTTGTTCTCTAAAGAACTCTCTAATTTTTAAAGGATGTTCATTTGCAAGTTTTCTTTTAAAATTATTAACTGTTGTATAACATGCAGAAAGTCCAATGCTATTCATTGTATCAATTGCAGTACGTGTTGTACCTGATGCTGACAAATACAACCCAATTTCTAACTTAAGGTCATTAGCAAACTTGTTTCGCAATCCTGCCATAATGTAACATAAACTTACAATTGTTTTTTGTGCTTCGATCTTATTGTGTTCAGATCTTCGATTAGGAATTAATGCCTTCATTAATTTATTGAAAAAACCTTCTAAACGTGGTTCAGCTTTTATAATCATTTGTTGAAAACGGAGGGGGTCAAGCTCTATATTACCACGTTGTACATACAAGACTTTTGTAAGCATAGCAATTTGCTCAACAAAAGAATAATTTTTTGGTTCTATAAAATAAAAAAAAAGTTAAACAAATAATTTTACATTAAAAATACATATAAATAATTAATATTACCTGGTGTTCTTGACTTCTGACCACGATCGGGTTCAACTATGCGCAAATAATGGAGATAACATAATTGTTGTCCAATTTTTAAATATGGATAAGTTTTATAAGTTCCTTTTTTTTGAGCTTTATTATATGCTAGAGAAGTAAATTGATGATAACGATCTCGTGGAAGATTACAATTTTGTACAGAGCAAGGACCATAGTTTTTTGGTGCCATAATGTATAAAAGTTATTTTGTAAACGAAGTTTTTTAAAATTGTTTTTACGTGTAAAAAGATTTAAAAGTGTAATCGTATAAAAAATATTTAATCAGATCACGGTCAATAACGACCAATCACGATCAACCATAACAAATCACGATATTGTTGATCACAGCTAATAAAAACAAACTTTCTCTATGCTCGATCTGCTAACCATTCTATTTAAAATCTTTCAAATCACCTGTTCCCGTAACACAAATTTAAATTCTGGCTAACACTATTGATTTAATATTTAATTCATATCGCGATCAGGTGACTCATACGATCTGCTAACCAAATCTTTCAGGTCACCTGTTCCCGTAAGCATAGAGAAAGTTTGTTTTTATTAGCTGTGATCAACAATATCGTGATTTGTTATGGTTGATCGTGATTGGTCGTTATTGACCGCGATCTGATTAAATATTTTTTATACGATTACACTTTTAAATCTTTTTACACGTAAAAACAATTTTAAAAAACTTCGTTTACAAAACAACTTTTATACATTATGGCACTAAAAAACTATGGTCCTTGCTCTGTACAAAATTGTAATCTTCCACGAGATCGTTATCGTCAATTTACTTCTCTAGCATATAATAAAGCTCAAAAAAAAGGAACTTATAAAACTTATCCATATTTAAAAATTGGACAACAATTATGTTATCTCCATTATTTGCGCATAGTTGAACCCGATCGTGGTCAGAAGTCAAGAACACCAGGTAATATTAATTATTTATATGTATTTTTAATGTAAAATTATTTGTTTAACTTTTTTTTTATTTTATAGAACTAAAAAATTATTCTTTTCATCAGTAATTTTTATATAACGTTATATAACGTTCTATGGACGGAACGTTCGTATTGCGTTCTAGAACGACACCTACGTACTAGAACGTAACGTTCTAGTACGCTATAAATACGTACCGTTTATACTACATTTAATGAACGGTGTATATATAACGTTATATATCGCCGTTTTAGAACGTATAACGAACGTTTCGTATTAATAACGTTGTATATCGGTGTTTATTATCGTTAGTCAGTATGGTACGAAATGTTCATTTTTACACAATATATAATGATATTTAAAGCATCGTTTAATAACATAGACGAGCAGAACGTATTTATTGTGATCTAGAACGTCGGATTAATTGCTTTAATATTTTTTTTATTAAATTTATCGTTAAATAACGTTTTTTAATTTAATTTATTCGTTTTTTTCAAAAATTACACTTTTTTTGAATATAAAATTTAATTTCAATCTTTATTATTTTCTTTTATTAACTATTATTTTACTTTTATTATAATTATTACATGAAATATATAAAAAAATATTATTTCGTTATGAATTTTTTAAAATATTAAAGTAATAAACANGATCAAAAGTGTTCAAACGAAAGTAAGGGCTTGAAAGAACATACCTGCAAAATTTCAGTACCAATCATTTAGTCATTTTAGTGACTTGTCATATGGACGATCATAAATCAATTGAACGCTATTGTAAAATTAATATAAATATTTGTGTAACATGCTGATCAAAATCTAGACTTTCCCTATGCTTCTCTATGCTCATCACTATGATGTTGTAATCCTTTGGAATAAAATCTCGCTTTTAACATGTAAGTAAAGTTTTTCATTGGTTTTCTTTAGATCTGGCAACATAGCACTGCTTAGGGGTTCTGCTTCCTCCCGGTTACTCGGGTGTCGAATTGAAAACCTGGAAGTCGCCTTTATGAGCGCGTTCCTAAATCAGTGTCGAAGTTTCGTTTTGCTCATACGCGAACATGCTTAGGGGTTCCGCTTCCATCAATTATTTGGTGTTGAATTGAAAACCCGGAAGTTTTCTCTTTCCGTTTACGTTCCTAAATCATGAAGAAGCTTCACGTTCCTAATTTGTGTGAAATTTCATTACATATTCTGATCATGATATAGTATGACTAACCTATTTATTCTATTTATTTCTATTTATTTCTATTGTTACCTTTAATACTTGAGTGAAGGAAATCAAAAACGTAAGAGTTATCGTTATTAAGTGAAGTGATTTATATTATATTAATCTACGTACGCTCTGTAGTCGTAGGCAAAAATATAGAAAATTACGCAGAACAGATTTGTCCATTATTCATTCGAAAATGCAACAAAATCGAACGCTCGTAAGCAGGATTGTTTTCTATCACGCCGAAATTGTTTGTTATATAAGTGATGCCAGATAATTCCTTTATTCTAAATTCTCTGAATTTGTACACGCAAATAGTTACGTCACACGCGCACCACCCTCAAAAATGCCAGTTCTGAAATATTAGATTATCAAAAAAAAATGACGCAATTAATGCAGGATGGTCCATTACCTAAAGATGATGAAGCTCCGGTATAAAATTGTTACCTTGAATTTTTTCTTGAGTTTAATTTTTTAACGATTTTATTATACCGACAGCATGAAGAATTAACAACGGCAGCCAAGAAGAGTGAAGAATCAATAACGGCAGCCAAGAAGAGTGAAGAATCAACAACGGCAGCCAAGAAGAGTGAAGAACCACGAGGGGAAGTTGCCATAGCTAGTGGTACGTTGCAAATGAATGGCTTGTACTACAGGTTCGCCATAAGGCTGACATATTTTCGAATTGACAGATTCAGGGAATGATTTGAGAGAGGCATCGGAATCGATGGTTGGAAAGGTAGAGAGAATTCCATTGATGGTAAACAACATCGACCTGGAGAGAATTTTCACAGATTACCGTGATCAATGCGAAGACATCTTTGAGTGAGTAAAATCGGCTCTCATAGTTAATATAGAATCGAAATAGTAATCTTATTCATTTTTTTAGTCTATGTCATAGCGATATCATGGATATGCGACCGACTTCACGCTTCACGAATGAAATTTCAGAAGAATCTTGGAGCGAATTTGTGTTAAGTACATATCCCGAACATAATCTACCTAAAGATTGGGAAAGTTTTATACAAGAATTCTTCAAGGTATGTTTTAATCATGGGAAAGGTGAAATGTTTTTAGTTTGATTATCTTTGTTATTTATTTTGTCCGATGATGGTAAAATAAGCCAAAGGTTAGTCTAGAAGAATGGATAAGCGATTGGCGTGAACTCCATAACCAAAAAATCAACGGAAACAAAATTCACAAAGACTTGGCAGATGCAATCTACCATATACTTGCACCATAGTATGTTTTCCTTATTTTATTGTCCTTTTATCGTTGTAAGTGAAACGTTATAATCATTGAGTTCTTTTTAGTATTGAAGCCTTTGAAGCGCCTTACAACATATTGAAGTCAGGAGACTTACGAGAAAATCAATATAATGCTCAGTTCGTTAGTCCTATATTAAAGAATACACTAAAGGCCATATGTAACATTGATTGGAGAATGTAAGTTCTGATTATCCACTTTGGGAAGTATTTACTTGCATTTATTAAGTTTACGAAATTACACTGTTATAGTCTTGAAGTGCCAGTAAAAAGTAGCAAAGATCGTCGTAACGCAAACATCAATCCAATCATTGATACAGTCTTAGAGGCGAAATGTGCAGATGGGCTTGCTCGTCTTTGGCTAAGTCGTGAGGAAGTATTTCTATACGAACAAACAGGACCCCCGAACTTCGATGATATGACGCAACTTTACATTCATGATTATAAGCTGATTAGAACAATGAGAGATGTGCTGAACCAAAGAATAATCCTTCACCTTAAAGACGGAATATATGATCACAAAAACCTTGCAAGTTTCAGTGCTTTCGGTCATCGCACTGAAGTATCTTTATTTTGGCTAACAATACATCAGAAATCATATTGTCTTCGCGAATACGGAACTTTCAAGATCCCCACAGCTTGGCAAGATTTCCCTGTTTTTTCCGAAGCAATCATATCATGTCTTAAGTTCTTTGTGAGTATAATAGTGTTTCATTCACTTATTCACCGCCCTTTACTAATGCCGGTTTATGATCAGTCCTTCATGAGAGAAAATATCGAAGTGAAAAGATCATATGTTGAACAAAAGCAAAAGTTGCTGACCAAACGACGGGTACATACAATAAAGCAGAACCAATCAACACCAGATCGACCCAAAAAGCAGAAGAAGTCGAAATGAATACATGTTTACTTGAATTAGGTAGAAAAAATGCTATATATAATGATTTTAACTCATCTTGCAAGTAATCTTTTAATACATAGTTTTAACCTTGAAAAAAATGTAAAATGTGTATAATATTAATAAAGTAAATCTGTCCACACCTGGTTGAAAAGTGCATAATAAATTTTTCTTGATTGGTGTTTCGAAACAGAATGTACACGCGATTTTTTTATGTACCTGTATATGGAATATAATATAACACGAGCATAAATGCGATAGGGCAGAAACGAACCCTATTTATCCAATTTTAAGGGCGTATCCCAACCTAATCTAATTGCGAGAGGATCATCAGTTGCTTTAGTAAAATCGAAGACCACAAAATTCCGATCTCGCAAATGTTTATCAATAATTTTAGATGCTTTTTTGGGATTGTCTGTATATTGGCGTACGATTTTGCATATGTCTTCTCTAGAGCCACTCCCTCGGAGCATAACTAGGCATGAAATATTTTCACGAATGATTTTAGGCACTGCTTGATATTTCTGGGTCACATATATTGGGCTTATGTTTGAATGCCGACCACTAATAAAATAAGGAACAATCTGATCTTGAATTTTTTTAGATTCAGCACATAGATCCTCGAATACGACAACTGTGCTTCGATCTGATGAGAATTTGGTTATATCGGGGATCTTATCTGGTACTATTGTTTTAAATGTAATATCTTCTTTATAAGGTTTTGGTCCATTTGCAAAGATTCGGTATGCATTTTTTACTAACTCCCATTTTGGTTCAGAATGTCTTCCTATTAATACCAGATCATCATTTTTGATATACCGCTCACCTTTTTTCTCCTTAAACATGCGCTGAAGTTTATTACCGAGCATAAGGTTTACAACCATATTCGTTTTTCCACTATGAGACCCTCCACAGACTAGAAGGCGAAAAGGCCAATCCGGCGCAAATCCATTAGATTTCATATGCTTCAAAGATTCTTTGGGTATCTCATCAATGGCGTATACGTATATAGGCATACTCTTCTCTTTCATTCTAATTAAACTAACACTAAATTATTATATCAAAAAAATAAGAATTTTAGTGAAACACAAACATTTAAAGTTTCATCTTATTCTATAAGATCCAATTCTCGAAGATGTTTTGGAATAACTATTATGGGTCTTCGTAATACCAGACATACCTTAGGACAATCTGATTTTCTTCACATAATTCTTTCTTGAGTTGATCCCGTTCTTGCTGTCTGATAAAATTATTGGGATCATCTCTATGAAAGAATTTTATATATTTATCATGCTGTTCTCCTTGTACTTCGATTGCAAACCCATAGTGATAATAAGGAATGTCAAGTTGTAGCCCCATCGAATGCTCTGGTGTTTTTAAGAAATCAGGCTTACGATTTTCTGATGGAGGGCCCAAATATTTTGTTAAGATTTGACGACAGAGATTTTCACGTTTATACTTACTAAAATACGTACATCATGAGCATTTATTCACAATATTATCAAATTTCGCATACCATTTATGTTGATTTTTACAGATCCATAATAAAGGAGATTTATTATTTTTGTATTCTGTTGAAAGACACTTACCCCGAGTGAGAGCAATTTGTTTAGCATCATCAGGGCCATACCTGCACAGTATGGACACCATGTATCAGAATGTTTTACACTACTAAGTGAGGACCACCATTGATGATTATATTGACAAGCCCATAGAAGTGGTGCGCTTATATTCTTGTATTCCACTAAAAGGCATTGGCCCTGTCTCGATAATGCAATTTGATTAGCAATTTCAATATTATGTTTTGCAGTACCAGCACAGTATCGACACCAGCTACCTCTCAGAATAGTTAGTGGAGGAGCTTCCCATATATGTAAATTCTTGCAACGCCATAAAAGCTTTGTGTGTGCATCATAATACTGATCTGAAAGGCATTCTCCGTTATTTTTTTGTGCTAGAATTTTCATATCAAATATAGTCCGATTTCGCCCACTACAAGTAGGACACCACTGGTTGTAATCTTTTATTTTATTTAAGTTCGCAGTCCATATATGCCCCTTAACACACTTCCACTGTAAAGGACTTTTGTTATCCAAATACTCTGAAGAAAGACATTCTCCATTTCTAGTATGAGCTAATGCTTTTGCAACTTCAACATTATTATAATTGCATCTGCGACACCAATGTTCAGAGTCTTTAACTTGAAAAAGAGGCGAATACCATTGATGTTGATTTTTGCATATCCATAGCAAAGGAGCACGATTATTAATGTAATTCTCTGAAAGACATTTTCCACCTCGACTCAAAGCTAACTCTTTAGCAACTGAAATGTTTAATCGGGTATCTTTGCAAACTGGGCACCAAGTTTTATTATTTTTTATACTATTAAGACTGGTGGTCCAAGTATGTTCTTTTTCACAGATCCAATCCATTGGAACCATGCAATTAACATATTCTTTGGAAAGGCAATCCCCTCCCCGCTCCTTTGCAATCTGCTTTGCAATTTCTAAAGATAATTTGGCAGGCACATTTATTTTTTACATAATTCCATTTTTAATATCAATTAATGTAAAAAGTCATTAAGGAACATATATTTCGGCTCTTTGAGATGGTGACCGATAAGTATAACATCATCACACTTAATATCTCGGCTTCCTCCTTTTTTCTCATTAAACATTCGATGGAGTTTATTTCCGAGCAAAAGATTAACAATTTCAGTGGTTTTTCCTGAATTAGTTTGTCCAGTGATTAACATTGTGAACGGCCATTGAGGAGTTGAGTTTTTCGAGTTATATTTCTCAGGCCGTTTATACTCATCGATATTGTATACAAATCTCTCAACCGGTTCAAGCTTTTCTATTTTCATACTTATCTTTGCGAATTTATTCTTTATCACATAAATAACCTTTTTCAATAAGTGTACTTTTAATAAATTCATACAAATCGACATCAAAGCCAATTTCGATGAGATCTATGTCTTCTCTTTTGCATATTTCCGCTTTTTTTGATCTCTGATTTTTTGTTCTTCCAAATCTATTTGTCCTCGCCTGTGGAACATTGAATTTTTATGGTAATGTTGTATGCCCTGGAATTCGAATGCCAATTTTAGCTCTTTATTGTACCCATCGAGCCTTAATCCACCCAAAAATTTATCTGAATATGGCGGGAATTTCTTATCTAACAAATCCTCAAAAATATATCGACCAGATCTTTCTCCTCTAAAATGTGGACAAACTGGGCACCATTCAAACTTCTTTGCTATCAATGGATATGGATACTCAAATTGATGCTTACCATTACTACATGACCAAAGATATACATTCTGGCCAGACTGCAAGTGTTGAGTGTTACTATAAATTATATAGAATAATATGAGTTTCATTAATCAATTCTTCGTGCAAATGAGACAAAAAATTTACCTTTATATTATCAACCAAACTGAAAGCAAGTTTTTGCAGACCAAAACTCCATCACATTACTAATTGGATGCAGACCAGAACTTCATCACGTTGCTAATCGGATGAAGTAAAAAGCTATTTTTAGTGCAATTGAATTAAAACATAAAAATATATCTCAATATTTATTTCGCAACATATTCCCAACGATACTTTCTTGAAATCCTTGACATACTAGTCCGATATGATTAATTCCAGTAACACGTTGAGCTTCAGCTATGGATGGAAATTCTCAGGAAAAAACATTATTGAAGATCCGTTTGACAGCACATATAAACGATCAAAATACATATTATACTCCAAACCACGATTTTCTAATACATAATTTCCCATTCGCCCGTTTAGTTATATGGACGGCGGACTTACTTGAAGTGCGAAGAGGAGATCACCACTTGTCATATGAATCTCTTCTTCGTATCGCCTGCCGGCTGGTTTAATATATTGTGATCAGACTGGTGGAGGTGTGCGTGAAAAGACCTTACGTGCCATATGGCGGTAAACTTTTCATGCATAAAGGTAGGCCACATATTTCGCTTAACCATATGGGTGGCGAGAGCTTTTATTTTTTATATATCATCTGGGTGTCTTAATTTATTTTTATATATATTATAGATAACGTTTTAACCTCAACCAACAAATATGAGACAGATATGATATATCATAAAAATGAGGTAAATTCTATGGTGTTTGTAACATCATTTATCTTACCTTTACATTTTCTTTTGTACTTCACATATAATTAATCATATAAAATAACTATTGAAACCAAACTCGCCTCCTTATTTAGGAACGCAAAAACAGAAACATTGAGAGGAAGAAGAATTTATTTTGGAACAGTATTTTGAACGTTTTAATACCTTGTTAGAGACCACAATGCAAATGGTGCAGGTACCGGCTGAAATTTCAGTCATGTGATTCCGTTCTGAGAAGTATCTTCTGGCACTTTGCATCATCCTTGATTCCATTCCTCTACTCCTTTTTTTCTTATGACTATTTTGAATAATTCTGAATTCTAACGGTTTTTATATCACATGATAAATTAGATTGCTAATGATTAAATATCTTAAATATCAAAGATTATTAGTTTTTATCATTTTAATAAATATTGAATCGCTTTCATCAATAAATATGAATTTATTAATAGATAAATTTATAAAAATTTAATCTCACACTAATCGTTATTATTATTATTAATATATTATATTCATTATCATCGTTATTATCATATAAATATCACCATCATTTTATCATTAAAATATTCATCATTATTATCCTCATCATCACATCGAAATTTGAAATTCGCACAAAAAAAAAAAGTTTCCGCACAAATTTTGCACATCAAACACTGTTATTCTCCTATCTTCGTTACAATATATGCTTTTCAAGTTAAAATAAGCTTTTAAACTTCAATAGAATATTTTAATGCTTATATCTTCGATAATTATTAATTGTACTAAAATATCTATATGTATATATGTCTTCGATATTATCTTAATTTAAAATGTTTAAAACTCGTGCTAAACATATTATTTTATAAAAATGAAAATATATATTAGATAATATTGTAAATTTCAATTATTATTGTTATGATAAAATTCACAAAATAGAAAATAGAAAAAATCCCCTACACCTATATAATATTTGATAGATTTTTCCATTATACCAAATATTAAATTAAGATTCTTTCCATAAATTTTCGTTAAAAAATAAATCAATTAAAAAAAGTATAAAATAGAACTAAAAGACAAATTGCGTCAAGTATTTAACACTTTAATATCGTGATTCTCATCATTCTCATGATGAGAATGTTTTTAAATTGGGTTATCCATTTTCCTTTAATTTTATTAATTTACTCATTATAATTTTTCTATAAAAAATCACCCAATTCAACCTTCGCAAAATGACAAAATCTAAATCACGAAACCCTAACATAGTCATTGCTCTATACATACCACAACCTTATCAACAAATGTTCTACCAATAGCAACAATAGTGAAATAACTTAATAATAATAATAATTATTATTATTATTGTTGTTGTCATTATTTCAGCATAATTATTATAATTATTTTTCTTGTCTTTTTCTAGATGTTTAGTAGTTTTCGTACTTCTGACAGAATATAAAAATAAATTATAATTTATAGAAGACATATGGAATCAGCTTTTGACAGGTCATTATATTCATTTCACTTGTTAAATATAAGACATTATAAAGACATTTGCTCCTTCCTTCATAATCTATAATCATCTATAATCATCTATGCATGTGGATCAGACGTACAGCAAATGCAAATGCAAGATAAAAAAGGAGTTTTTGATCGTTACCCTTTAAGGTAAATTAAATCTATAAAAGCTCGATCTCCTCAACCCTTTAATAAATTTTTCCCTTAAATTTCCCAGTTAAAAAAAATGACAACACCAACACCAACATCAACACCAACACCAGTGTTAACGTTAACAGCAAAACAAATGATATATTGTGGGGGTAAAGTATAAATATTAAATCTATTCTTTTGTTAATTTTGTTAATCTAATTTTATATTATTATAATATTTTATATATATATATATATTTGATCTCTACGATCTCTCGAACAATTAGTATGCACGTTACCTCCCGAGGTAAGTTGGAATATTCTTTTTTTTCAATGAGAAAATATTATAATTTAAACAAATGATTTTTTTTTAAAAAAAAAAAATAGTATTGTGAATTTGGACTAACACCCGAGAAATGCAAGAAATGGGTACAAGAAAAGCACACTGATTTATACGAAAATCTTTATTCTCAAAGTACATTTTTTTTATATATACTTTTTTTTAAAAAAAAAATAATATTACGTTATGTTATATTATTATATCATATTATATTAATTTTTACGATTATTGATCAGCACTTGCAGAAAAATTAGGCAAGACTACATTGGAGAGTAAACCAAGTAATGAAGCAGAAGATAGAAAGAAAGCAAAAGGTTTGATTATAGAATTTTATAAATGTTTTATATATTTATATATTTTATATTTTATGTGATTTAAACATTTTGAATTTATAACAAATTTACAGAAGCTGCAAAAATAGAACGTGAATTGCAGAAAAAAATGGTACTTTGAAAATTCAGATTTCTATATGATGAAATTTTTATTTATTTTTAATATTATTAAATTTTTTTTTTTTTTATTGTTAGGCCTCTAAAGTAATTATTACACGTATTGCACGAAATAAACGAAAATGTGTTACGAGCATTTATGGTTTAGAAAATTTTGGTAAATTTATCTTTTTCTAAAATATTAAAATCATCATCATCTTTGAATCCAAAATGTATTTTTTCAACATAAATTAATCATTTTTTAATCATTTTTAATATTTTCTATAAAGATATTGATTTGAAGAAAGCATCAAAAACTTTTGCTACAAAATTTGCGTGTGGTTCTTCGGTGGTTAAAAATAATCAAGGAAATGACGAGATCGTGGTACAAGGGGATGTCTCGGATGATTTATATGATTTTATATTAGAAACTTGGCCAGATGTAATTATAAATTATTATTTATTCTTGTTATTTATTATTCACATTTATTCATATTATATTATATTATTATCATTTTTTTTTTAAAAAAAAAAAACAGGTTCCGGAAGAGAATGTTGAACTTACAGAAGAAAAGAAATCCAAAAAATAATATGTAATGTTTTTTACCTAAATAGATAGTTTTGATTTTTAATTTTTAATTTTATAATCTTATTTAAAAAAAAATAGAATTTGATAATTAACTTAATAAAAAAATAAAAAAATAAATAATAGAACATAATAAAATAAAGAGGGGCTTGTATAACAATTTTTTATTACAAAACAATTTCATTTTTTTTTGGTAAAATTGGTAAAATTTTGTGTTAAAAGGTCGTCGCAATTCCATTCAATGATTGTTCTTTGACACAAGATTTCTTGACAATTATGATTTGTGACGGTTTTGACATGTGATTTTCTTAATCGAACTTTTGAATATTTGTATCTTTTATCAACAAATCTAATTCAGATTGAATGTTTTCCATTGTTTTATACAAGAGAATGAAGCCAGATTTATAAAATTAGAACAGAGTGAGGTCAGATTAATGAAACTAAAGCAGAGTAATATCACTAAACTAGAACGTGATGTTGAGAAAATTAGAAAAAAAACTCAGGTCATTATTAACTTGCAAGAATAAATCCAAGAAAATTTGTAAATTTCGAGAGAAATGCATTTTATTAACCCAAATAATTATTGGAATTTCAATGTCACATGATTGCCGTAATAGGTAATTACAAATTACCGTATATTGCGGGCCATAGTACCTCGGGATATTAGCAACATTACAAGGACCTGCATCAGTAATTGTATTGACCGGAACATTTATTGTATTTTGAAGATAATTTAATGTAGAAACATGCAGTGGTGTTGTTCTGAATGATTTTACGATCATAGGTATGATTGGATTTGCATTAATGCAAGCGATGCAACAAGATTATTCTGACGACGAGGATATAACTTGATGGTCAAATATAATTGAATCGTAGTATGTAAAGTAAATATCCCGCAACCTTTTAAATGATTGAGACCTTCCGTATTGCCAATTTCCACTACTAAAGTTGGGTATGAGTTAACTGTCTGAGGTAGTTGACGATTTAGTGGTTCAACACAAGCGTCACAACGATAGACATTTCTTATATTTACTTTCATATCATTTTCGCCCAAGACTAGCAATTGATTGCTCCAGTTATCCATGATACTAATTATTTTTGCATGAGGTTTGGTAGGGATTTCATAGACTTCAATCTTTCCATCGATTAGATATTAATTAACAGAAACACGGGGTTCGTTTAAACAAAACTTTCTAGTGATGTTTCTTTGTCGATAATAATTCCTATACGTTTTACTTCTTGACTTCCTTCCTGTCGATCGATGGCAAGCAAGCGGTGCCTTGCGAGATCAAATTCTGAGCACCATTTAAAATACAATTTTTCCTCATATTGCGAATAAAAATAAATGTTATTTTATTTAGAAGTTGAGATGACGTAATTGATTAAATTATAATTCCGTATGTCACGTGAGAAATCTATTATTTTTGTGATCTTTCGCTTTCGCTTTTCTCTTTACACCTTTCTAACTCAAAATATGTCTACAGAATTATATATCAAAATTTACAATTTCTTGAATAAATGCTACATTCAGTTGTTTATCAAGGAATCCGCTGGATTTGCAAAAATGAATTAAGAATAATTGTCGTAATATTATTTCCGAGCCTAAGCAAAACAGTTATGAGAAAAAAATACACTCTAAAAAAAACTGTTTGAAGGAAGAAATTATTGGAATTATTAGAGAAAGTTTCGGAAGACTTCAATACGATTACATAAAAAAGTATGCTATTTTCAGTTGTGACCATATATTTGCAAGCGACTTCAGAGCTTGCAAACTAATATCTAGTTGTCATTCCAGGATTTTGAGGATCTCGTTATCACGAAAAAAACAAACATGAAATGGATTATGGAAATTTTATGTTATTTTTGTGTAATTGAATAATTCAATGTTTATCATATACTATTGCATTCACGTACTCCTTGACATACTAGTCCGATATGATGAATTCAAACAACACGTTGAGCTTCAGCTATGGATGGAAATTCTCGGGAAGAGCCATCATTGAAAATTTGCTTGACAACACGTTGGCATCGAAGCCCGAGATGTATAACATGTTGATTATTATTTTTTTTGATTTACCCATTCGAGATTTGATGCTTTATTAAAATCTCCATCAATATGATTTACATATTCTTTACCTTCTTCTTTGAGAAAAAACGTTAATGCAACCAAGCGATAAACATGATATTTTTCTCGAGCGACTCTAAGATATCCTGCATCCAGGGATCCTCAGGATATTAAGCTATTCGGAAACTGAATCCCCCTTAAGGATGAAACTCTGAATTTTCAGGAATTAAACTTTATTTCTCTCCATTCTTCATTGGAATCTTCATTGGAATCTTCATAATACATCCAATGCCACCCTCCAGAAATATTCAGCTTTCTGCTACAACATGACGAAATATGAGTTCCTGAAATCTTAAGAGTATTTAATGCGAGAGTGATAGAATCCCAAACTTCCGTCCAAAGTCATTTGCACAATTTTTCTAGAACTAGGATTTCGAAATACTATACGTTCAGCATTCTCTTTAGGAATTACGTTTGATATTATGAAGACAAATATATAGTTATTCCAGAGTACCTTTATTAAATGTAAGGCTACATGTGAAATATAATTTCGAAACTTCAATGCTAGGAGAAATATTGTGATACGAATAATAATGATCAACAAACTATATCATCATTTGTTAGTTGTCTTCGTCTAAATCTTGCATGTTTAACTTTAAGTAAATAATCTTTTTTAAAAAAAACTCTAATGCAAATCTCATATGCTAGGATCGGAACACTACCCCTAACAAATCAAATCGTGAAAGAAGAATTACAGCAACAGATCTCTATGGCTATTAGAGATAATAGTATATTGGATAAAGATGCAATACGAGATATAAACATTTTTACTAATGATTTCAGCACAGACTATAGTTTGTATATTTCGAAAAGCAATTCGATACAATTTTATACTGGTATCACTTTTCCATAAAATATGACAAAAGAATAGATGAAGTTTCTGTTAACAACAAAGTCAGTAAGAAAAAAGCAACTAGCTTAGTATATCGTGAAATTAAACAGCTTCTCCCTGATATCACGGATGCAAACCTGCGTCGTATAAATTCTCAAGGCTTAGAAAAATAACAGGTCTCCTATAGTACAAATGCAATTTCCGGCCTTTCTTATATCCAAATTCAAAATATTATGTGAATTGAGTTCTATTATTTCTAGCTACAAAATTACCAGATGTAAAGGTAAGTGAGGAAGTAAAGCTCATGAGAAGTCAAGGTAGCTACACGATAATCTTGTACACCTTGTACACCTTGTACATCTTGTACATCTAGAACACTACCATAATAATTTTTAATGTTAAAAAATTTTTCGAGCTTTTTGTTTTTTTTTTGATATGAAATGACTTCTAAAAGCCTTTCAAGACAAGAGTTAAGATCTCGATTTCAAACTTGGTTTGATAAATCGAATGAAAAACAAGCTGCACGTTCATTAGAGTATATCAAAATAAATGACAAAAAATCAAAAATCAATAAAGTTAAACTTCCTCCAACAAATAAAGGATTAAAGAAACTTAAAGAAAAGTCAAAATATGAAAATCAGTTGAGAATTGAGGAACGAAAGAAAAAAATGAGTCGTGAAGGTAATTAAAATCAACTTTAAGGTCTAGATAATTATCATATAATCATATACACATCTTTAAAAATACATTTAAATAAAATAGAATCCTTGGAAGATGAAGAATCTAGGGAAACCAATTTATCACGAAATCTCAAATATTTCAATTTTACGGCGTAACTTCATCCGAATTAAACTTCAAGTAAGTAAATATTAATTATAAATGCCAACACATGATATTTATATTTTTATTGAATTTAATGACAAGTTTAAAATGATTGATATGTATAAATATATATATTTCTTAATAATAATTGATTATATGCATCCCGAAAAGTAATGAAGAGATTAAAAAAAAAAACAAATGATAAAAAAATAAAAATAATAATAATGTATTAAATCAATCTATGTTTTTGAACAATGACAACTCTTCACACACTAATTAATGAGGATGATCATGATTTTTCTCTCTTTCTTCCGCAAATTTAACAGAACTATATAACGCATCAATCTTTCCTGAAGGCGCTTCAACCTTTCCAGTCAAAATATCTTCAACAGAAACTTGTTTTCCATAGAATGCATTATTGGCATCCTTACGTTCGATAATAATTGTACCTTCAAGGGAAACACCTATTATATTAAGATATTAATTAGATATTAATTAGATATTAATAAGAGATTTTTTTTAAATGTGAATATCAAAAAAAAAAAATGATTCGAAGATTATATATAAAGAAGGATTAAAAAAAAAAAAACCTACCAGCAAATAAGCCCTGGGACTTGCTNAGTAATGAAGAGATTAAAAAAAAAAACAAATGATAAAAAAATAAAAATAATAATAATGTATTAAATCAATCTATGTTTTTGAACAATGACAACTCTTCACACACTAATTAATGAGGATGATCATGATTTTTCTCTCTTTCTTCCGCAAATTTAACAGAACTATATAACGCATCAATCTTTCCTGAAGGCGCTTCAACCTTTCCAGTCAAAATATCTTCAACAGAAACTTGTTTTCCATAGAATGCATTATTGGCATCCTTACGTTCGATAATAATTGTACCTTCAAGGGAAACACCTATTATATTAAGATATTAATTAGATATTAATTAGATATTAATAAGAGATTTTTTTTAAATGTGAATATCAAAAAAAAAAAATGATTCGAAGATTATATATAAAGAAGGATTAAAAAAAAAAAAACCTACCAGCAAATAAGCCCTTGGACTTGCTGTATGAATAAAGAGGAGCAGCTTCAATGACACTTCCTGAAATCTCACCCCCAATATCAACGGGACCAGCAATTACTATTTAAAAATAATAATAATAATAACAATAATTTTTAATTTAATGATAGATACTTAAAATTATCAAAAAAAATATATATATATATATATATATATGTATATTCCAAAATTATTGTTTACCAGATAAGCTTCCACCCAAAGTAAGATTTTCACCACGCGAAAATGCTTTAACTGCTTCTTTGGTATTTAGAATAATTACAAAGTCGGTAACATCAGCACCAATTTGTGGACCGAATCCTACACCACCAATATTAATGCAAGATGGAGGGGACCAACCTAGAAGATTATTATTATTATTATTATTATTTTTATGTTAGTGAATTGATAGAATAATCCATTGAACAATTAAAGGAGAAGTAATATTTTTTTTTTCATTTATACTTACTTCCATCTTCAAGTCTACACAATAATGGAAATAGAAAAGAAATAGAATAGAATATAATAATTAGAATATATAAATTAGATCAAATAAAAAAGAAAGAAAGAAATATATTGGCAAAATATTTACCTAGCAATAACTAAACCTGATCCTACACGTCCAGACCAAAAGAATCCAGCTTTGACAACAGTAAAAATAGCTAAACCCAGAGCGTTTTTAAAAATTTCTTTGGGAATTGCATGTTGATCAACTCCCTCAACTTTACTTGAATCTTAAAATAATAAAGTACAAGGATTGAATTATTAATATTATTTTTTTTTAATAAAAAAATTCACTAAAATCTTAAATCGAATTGTTAAATAAATCAAATAATAAAATCAAATCAAATTTAATCTGTTCACCTGTAAAACTGTTCAAGATTTTTGAGGCTTTATTTAATTCCGAAGCAAAATCAGAAGGTAAAGGATTATTTAGATTATTGTTAGCGGCAGTTTGTTGAATTTCTGTGTTAATTCCTGAAGCAGCTCTCGAAATTTCTCGTGTACCATCTTGAATAGAGGACTTAATTTTATTAAATACACCAGAAGTTGCCATTATTATTAAATTAAACTTTTTTTGTAATGGGTAAAAAAAAAAAATTAATTAAATTAATTGGAAAATTAAATTGTTATTTTTTTAATAATTTTTTTAATAATTTTTTTTTTTTTTTGTTTTTTTTTAAGAAAAAATGGTTCAAATTTATTTCAAAATTATTTCCCACACTACACGTGATGATGAAATAATCAACAATTCTTTGTGAAATCGAAAAGTTAAAAAAGGGATATTTCAACACCATATCAACTGTCAACATCCTTTTTCAACATTTAGGCATTACATTTTCACAATGACATAATTTCATTTCCACCTGATTTCTGTTTACGCCTTCTATTTAGCCACTTTAAATATTTCCACTTTAAACTTTAAAACTTTAAAAATAAATAAATCTTTTTTTTTTATTATATATTTTATATTATATTTTATATTTCATTTATTCTTTCATATATAGAGTAAAAAGGTATCACGGTGCATTATTAACATTATTACTAAATATTATTTATAATTATTATTATTATTATCTATTATCTCATTTCATTTTTTTTTTCAAGAACAATAAGTATAATACATAAACTTTTTTGCACTTTTTGAAAATTGGAATAATGCCAGTTCCCTTTGAAGCCCTTCTTCCCTTAGGTAATTTAGAACCGAAATGAACTTGAATAAACAATATAATTTATAATTTTTATATATACTTTTTTTTATTTTATTATTCAAAAAAATTTTTAATTCTTTTTTTTTTTTTTTTTTTTTAAAAAAAAAATTCTTATAATTCTTTACTTATAATATATCATAATACAAAATATATATAAATGGTTATAATGGTTATTAACAGGTATCGTTACTTTAATGTTCGGGGTAACTGGCACCTTACTTCATGCCACAAAATCTCATTATCGTCATGAAGGAAAGGTAATTATAGTATTCCTAGGATTTTTTTCATTTTTTTTTCACGTTTATTTCTTATTACTTCCTTATATGGGATTAATCAACGCATGCATTTCATGCGATCATTCATTTCATATGTTTAAAAAAATTACCATTATTTATTATTATTATTATTATTATTATTATCACCACACCATTTATTATCATCATTATTATTATCATTATTATTATCATTATTATTATCATCACCATTTATTATCATTATTATTGTCATTCATTATTATTATTATTATTATTATTAAAAGCCTCCAAGGTATAATTTAGACAATTGGGATACAGAAATGATGGAACGTGATCGAAGATTAATGGGAAGTCCTCATCGTCAAACAGTTGAGTGGTTTTGATTTATGACATTTGACATTTGTGACCATTTTCATTTTCTTATTCTTTATTTTTCATTATAAAGTCTGAACCCCTCGCATCAAAAGAATTTTCAACAAACAGTGTTTGGTATTTGACAACAAAGAAAATCCTATGGCAATAAAGTTTGGAATTCATGTGAAAAAAAAATTTTTTTTTTACCAAAATGAGAAATAAACTAATTTAATTAATTAAAGTCTGAGTAACTTTTATGTCGATCACATCATGGCATTCTTTTTTTATATTTATAATAAGAAACCCCCCCCCCCCCCCCCT
>PQFF01000156.1:751606-797608 GCA_003547095.1 Diversispora epigaea
AAATTTATTAATAAATTTGAAAAAAAACAACTGTCCGGATACTTTTGGCAGGTTGGTGTATATATACAAACTTTATTAGAATTTCAATTTAATTTTTTACAAGATATTAGATTTTTCTTATCAATATTAGATTTATTACATGTATCATTAAATAGTAAAGAACAAGTAATATTAATACACCATTATTTTTTTTGAAAGATTATTTTATTTTGTTTTTGGTAAAAATAAAAAATTAGTTAAAAAACTTTAACTTTGATGAATAAATTTTCTACTAAAATTGGCAAAATGTGATTGGATTAAGATGAAAAATCAAATTATACAAAAATTTGGCAAAATATATAAAGATATAAAATATAGAACTACAATTAATTTACTAGATAATTTAATTTCCGCAGTATTAGATATTTATGTTATTTTATTTAGATTAGGTTTATTTAAAAAATATATAAAAATAATTTTTTATATTTGGATATTTGCTTTACACTGGAAAAGAAAAAATTATAATAAAGCACCTTTAATATTTTTATCTAATCTTTTTTATTAGAAAAATTATAATTATTCCTTTTATAATATATTTCAAACCTATTTATCAGAGTTTAATAATTATTTTATAAAAAATACTTATAGTAAAATTAGAGTTAATATATCTTCAAATGCAACTACCACTAGTCAAATGGAAAAAAATAAAACAGTTTTATCATAAATAAAATTTCAATTAATGACTAAATTTACTAAAATTTATTAAGTATAGATAGTTAATTTTTTCTAATTTATGAATTTTCACAAATAAAATATCTGATTTATGCATATTTGCGTTATCAATAGAATTCTGATTTTTGTTCATTTTTCTTTTTCAAATATAATAATATTTTATTAAATATTTTAATTATTTTACATAATGAATTAAGATCTTATATTTAAAAATACATATTGTAAAACATTATACATCATCAGGAAATTTTACGAGGCGGAAATTTGCGCAAATTTCCAAAGGTGTTGAAAATTTCCACAAATTTTTGTGCGTTTTTTTCATTTTTTTAACTTCGCTCGCGATTTTCGAAGCACAGGGCGATTTTCTACTAAGATATTTCTAAGATAAATAGAACGGCCTTGTTCTTGGCTACAAAATGATATATATTTCATCCTTGTAGCATCGATATTCGCGAAGTTATTCCAGTTTAAAGAAAAAGCGTTCGTGAAAAAATCGTGCAAAAATTTCCGGAAAACTTGCGGAATTTTGCACCACGAAAATTTCCGCGAAAATTTGCAAAAATTTGTGCAAGTTTTCCGGAAATTTTTGCACGATTTTTTCACAGACGCTTTTTCTTTAAACTGAAATAACTTCGTGAATATCGATGCTACAAGGATGAAATATANAATACTTATAGTAAAATTAGAGTTAATATATCTTCAAATGCAACTACCACTAGTCAAATGGAAAAAAATAAAACAGTTTTATCATAAATAAAATTTCAATTAATGACTAAATTTACTAAAATTTATTAAGTATAGATAGTTAATTTTTTCTAATTTATGAATTTTCACAAATAAAATATCTGATTTATGCATATTTGCGTTATCAATAGAATTCTGATTTTTGTTCATTTTTCTTTTTCAAATATAATAATATTTTATTAAATATTTTAATTATTTTACATAATGAATTAAGATCTTATATTTAAAAATACATATTGTAAAACATTATACATCATCAGGAAATTTTACGAGGCGGAAATTTGCGCAAATTTCCAAAGGTGTTGAAAATTTCCACAAATTTTTGTGCGTTTTTTTCATTTTTTTAACTTCGCTCGCGATTTTCGAAGCACAGGGCGATTTTCTACTAAGATATTTCTAAGATAAATAGAACGGCCTTGTTCTTGGCTACAAAATGATATATATTTCATCCTTGTAGCATCGATATTCACGAAGTTATTTCAGTTTAAAGAAAAAGCGTCTGTGAAAAAATCGTGCAAAAATTTCCGGAAAACTTGCGGAATTTTGCACCACGAAAATTTCCGCGAAAATTTGCAAAAATTTGTGCAAGTTTTCCGGAAATTTTTGCACGATTTTTTCACAGACGCTTTTTCTTTAAACTGAAATAACTTCGTGAATATCGATGCTACAAGGATGAAATATATATCATTTTGTAACCAAGAACAAGGCCGTTCTATTTATCTTAGAAATATCTTAGTAGAAAATCGCTCTGTGCTCTGAAAATCGTGAGCAAAGTTAAAAAAATGAAAAAAAAACGCACAAAAATTTGCGGAAATTTTCGACACCTTCGGAAACTTGCACAAACTTTTCGCAAGTTTCCGCCTTATAAAATTTCCTGATGATATTGCTTAAATTATTTTTCAAAAATCCAAATTCAAAATTCAAATCCCAAATTCCAAATTATTTATATAGTGCTGAGATCTCAAATTTCAAATTCTGAATAATTTGAATAACATATATATAAAATATGAAATTATCCTTATAATAATTTAACACTTAATTTTTTATTTAATAAGATTAGTATTTTTTTATTACAATACTTTCATAATTTGTATAATAATCTTGAAAAAAAATACACCAAAATTAAATAAAAAGATTAAAAAACAAAATTCTAAAATTTATATATTAACTATTTTAAAAGAAAAAATGGATTTATAATGATTATCAACTGGATATAATATATCATATCCACCTAAACAAGGATTATATGATTATACAAACTTCTATTTATTAATAAGGAAGATGATGTTATATTTATTTGTGATCATGATTATCACACAGATTGTTATAATAAAAAATATATATATTGTAAAGAATATTATAAATAAGATATTTTTGAAAATATTAATTTATTTTTAAAACAGATTGAAAAAAAAACAGACACGCTTATACAAAAAACCTTGATAATGAAAAAAATGATATAGAAAAAAAACAAAAACAAACTAAGAAATAAAAATACAAAATATTTCAAATAGATTAAAAATAAAAATTAATCAAATAAAAAATTAGTAAAATATAAAATATAATAAATATAATAAACATAATAAAATAATAAATATATTTTCGTCTAAAATATTTTATTTTTTTTAAAAAATACTTGTGAAGAAATAAAAATATTTTTAATAAAAAAAATAATTATAAAAATATATTATTCTATTTTTTGTAAAAATTTAATATATATTATTTTTAAAATTCATCTTTTAAGATATTTTATATAGACAAATGATACCATTTGATTATACTTGCACGTTAAATTATTTTGAAACTATATTTACACGCTAAATTATTTTAGAATCCTGAAATTGCAATTTTGGGAAAAAAAGTTAAAATAGTTTTTCATAGAACATCAAGAATTATTTAGAAGCGTTCTAATACACTATAAGAACGAAACATTTATAAAACGCACTAGAATGATATGTTCTAGTACATTATAATATGAAATATTTATAAAATATACTAGAACAGTGTGTTCTAGTACACTATAAGAATGAAACGTTTATAAAACGCACTAGAACGGTGTATTTAGTACGCTATATAAATGAAACATTTATAATATATACTAAAACAGTGTATTTAATACGCATATAAATGTTAGTAGCGTTCGTAAAATACTATAGAACGGTGTTCATTAAATGCACTAGAACATTTATATTTAATTCCTAATGATATAAATTACATTTAAAAAGTAGTAGAAGAATATTCTGGTAATATATTATGGCTATACTTGCACGCTAAATTATTTTAGGACTCTAAAATTACAATTTTGAGAAAAAAAGTCGAAATAGTTTTTTATAAAAAACGAAATTATTTTACTTAAAACTTGAAATTTTTTGATCACTCAGATAAATTCCTTAATTAAAGATACATATAACTAGGTACTTTTTTTACTTCTATATATAGAATAGATTCTGCATAAATTTCAAAAAGTCGAAATACCTCAAAAATCCAAAATCAATTTTGGGAACATGTATAATCTCAACAATTCCTTTATTGAACACAGAATATGCAATGGTACTATAGGAATTATAACAGATATAAATTTCTCAGAACAGTTAATTTGAGTTGCATTCTTTGTTAGAGGATCTATAATTGATATAAATATTACAAAACAAACTCATTATTTTGAAATTAATAGAACTAATTACCAATGAACTCAATACTTTTTACAAAACTATTTTGCTTGAACAGTTTATAAAATACAAGGTTTAACCTTACCTAAAATATCTCTTGCATTAGATGGAAATATTTTTTCATCAGGACAAATATATGTTACTCTTAGTCAATGTTCCACTTGGAACAATATTGAAATATCTGTAACGGATTATGTGTTACCCCTCTATTTTCTTTTTTCTTTCTTTTTCTTTTCTTATTTAGCCTTTGTGCGCGGATATGTATGATAATCTATGTGTATTACATTAATCTGATATCAAATGTATTACCGATTTATCTAATGTTTCAGATTACATAGATGGGAAATTAGGCGTAACCGACAATCAATTAGGATTGATTGTATTTACATTTTTGTTTATATTACATTTATTATATTTATTATTATTGGTACTTTGACCTGTTGTAATAATTAGCTTATTTACTTTATTTGGGTCAAAGGATATATATTTATATTTCATTTATATTTTATTTATATTATATTTATATTTCTATGAATTTGCCTTGTCCGGACCTGGTTCTATGAACCTAAGTTATACATGTCATCAAAACTATTGAATTGAGTCAGACGCAATTAAAATTGAGAAAAATTGGAGTTGAGTCAAGATAAATTTTGATTTTTACTAGTAACTGACGCAATTAGTTGAGTCAGACGCAATTAAAAATTGAAATTTTAAGAGTTGAGTCAAGGTCAAATTAGTTTTGACAACATATATAACCTAAGTAATATGTATTTATATTTATTTTTATTTATTAATAATTATATGTATTTTTATATAAGGCATAAGAATTCAATAAAGCGGGGACAGGTTCTCCTATTAATTTAATCAATTAATATCTTAAGTCTTGCTCTGGATTGAGCGTATAATAATTATCTTTGCTTCTATAGTTTTCTGCCGTAAGAGGATTCTTACAATATCTCATCTAAATCAGTTAGCATTTATGACTGATTAAAATGTAATCCCGAAATATTAAAGATTAACTGAAATCTCAAGATTAAATCCTCATGTATTTTCTTAAAAATAAAATTTCAATATTCATTTTTATTTTTTTTTAAAAAAATTTTTTTTTAAATTAAAAATTAAAAAATGTATAACATGATACTGATTAACATTTTCACATCATATTAACTAACTTAATATAATGTGAATATTGGAAAAAAAAATATTGGCTAGTTTTATAATTANGAGTTGAGTCAAGATAAATTTTGATTTTTACTAGTAACTGACGCAATTAGTTGAGTCAGACGCAATTAAAAATTGAAATTTTAAGAGTTGAGTCAAGGTCAAATTAGTTTTGACAACATATATAACCTAAGTAATATGTATTTATATTTATTTTTATTTATTAATAATTATATGTATTTTTATATAAGGCATAAGAATTCAATAAAGCGGGGACAGGTTCTCCTATTAATTTAATCAATTAATATCTTAAGTCTTGCTCTGGATTGAGCGTATAATAATTATCTTTGCTTCTATAGTTTTCTGCCGTAAGAGGATTCTTACAATATCTCATCTAAATCAGTTAGCATTTATGACTGATTAAAATGTAATCCCGAAATATTAAAGATTAACTGAAATCTCAAGATTAAATCCTCATGTATTTTCTTAAAAATAAAATTTCAATATTCATTTTTATTTTTTTTTAAAAAAATTTTTTTTTAAATTAAAAATTAAAAAATGTATAACATGATACTGATTAACATTTTCACATCATATTAACTAACTTAATATAATGTGAATATTGGAAAAAAAAATATTGGCTAGTTTTATAATTAATCTAAAGATTTTTTTTAAAAAATGATTTTATCAATATGGATGTCGATCTATGTCGATCCTCTAATTAAACCAACTCCTATGATAATCACTGACGATCACTGACATGTGAAAATTTAACTGATGATTCTGAAAGCCTAAATTTTTATTTCTATATTTAGAAAAAACACTCTTTGGATAATTTGAACAATTTGAGTAATAACCCTTGATAAATAATGAACATAAAGTTTTCGTCCACAAAGTGTGAGATTTGGAGGAATGGGCGTTTATCTCACTTTTCTCGGTTCCTATCAGATAAATCATCTTTGAAACCTCTCGAAATATTTTCAACAGGGTCATTTGTTGATCTGAAGCAGGAAGGCTGTTATTATTTGGACAAGACTCACTTCATCCCTAAAATAGAAGCTCTTCGTGCTCCTGCCATCCTTTCCCTACGTCCTCGTCATTTCGGAAAAACACTATTCCTCTCCACTTTGTCATCTTATTATGACATAAAGAACAAAGGGGACCGATTCAAACAACTTTTCAGCAATTTATACATCGGCAAAAACTCTACAAAATTAGCATCTTCATTCCTCGTTTTGAAATTCAATTTTGTTGGGCTTCGCACTAGTGAAACATACGACATATTCATAGCGGACTTTCACAAAAGATTAAATAGATTCATGTCAATATTTATGAACCAAAATCGACAAGAGTTGGGTAATTGTTTCCAGGATATTGACGAAAAAAATTGTGCTTTGGACAATTTCTTGAAGTTAGTGAAAATAGTACTATCTAGTGGCCACAAAGTATTTTGTCTTTTGTTTAATTAATTATTTTTATTTAGAAAGTACAAAACTAATATTCTGTTGTGTCTTCAGCTTTATATCTTTATTGATGAATATGATGCTGGTATGAACGAGGCCCTTAAAAACGAAACCATTTTAAAATTTTTTACCACTCATCATGAAAAAAAAAGTGAAAAGAAAATTAAAACAATACAAAACTCATTTAAAGAATTTTACAGTCTTTTAAAGTTTGCTTGTGATGAAAGCTTAGTTCGTATTTTTCAAACTGGCGTGACCCCTGTCGTTCTGTCTGAGTTCACTTCGGATTTTAACATTTCGAAAGAACTAGCATTAAAAGAAGAATTTTGGGACTTGTATGGGTTCAAGAAGTTGGAAGTTGAACTTCTCTTAGACAATGCTCTTGGTCCGGGTTTGTCACCAGATGTTAAGAGGGGAATAATGGAATGGTTAAAGGAGGAAAATGATGGGTATTTTTTTAACCTTGATCAAACTGAGGGTATTTTTAACCCTGCTTGTATCTTATACTGTATTGAGATGTTGATGGAAAGAAAAAAGAGACTTACAAACGATGATTATCGGAATACTTCAACTACTATCAAAAAACTTCTTAGGTTTTCTCCTGACCCACAAACATTGCCTTCTCAAACAACTTTGGACTTGATTATTAACAATCCCTTTGGCAAATATGTCCTTTCTGAAGTACTCAGTCAACATTCCCTTGAATTAACAAAGAGCATCGAACAACGATTTCGGCTTACCAATATTTGTGAGCTAGCAACTGATCGTACCCCGTTATTATCATTTATGTTTTATACTGGTGCTCTCACATATAAACCAGATCCATCAAAATACAAACTTCAGATTCCAAACCGTATTGCCAAAAGAGAGTTTATTGCGGAGGCACTTAAAATTTATGACTGGAAAGAAGAGGATCTAATGTCTGTACAGAAATGTTTGCAGATTTTAGAGGCAGATCATAACATTGAACCTCTTTGCCGATTTATAGAAGAGACTTTACTTAAACCATTGAAGGACTATAGTGTTAAGTATTCAAATGAAGAAACATTGAAATAAGCTTTCATGGATGCTTTAATTCTCACTCTTCATGCAGACATTGAACCAGAATTTCAGGTTAATACTCAAAATTTAAATAGAAAAGCAATCGATCTAGTAAAGACAAGTACCGGAAAAAGAATAGCAATTGAATTTGATAATATTAAGGTGGAACATATTAAATTGATCAGATTCCCAGACCTAGATGACTGGCAGAAATTAACTCAAGTGTCACAATTATTGTCAGAAAAATCAGATGATGAAATTTTAAGTCTTGAAATCTGTAATAAATACCAGCCAATACAAAAGACAGTCGGTGAAGCTTTGAAACAGAAAATTGAAGTGAAAAAAAAAGCATATTTAAAGAATTTAATAGATCGAAAAGATGCAACATTGAGTTGTATGTTTATTGTTTTGAGAGTAGGTTTGTATCGTCTAATTAGCAGGAGGGTTTATTGTATTGATGAATAATTTGTAGAGTTTATATTTTTTTATATAATATATATATAGTGTAGTAGGTAACACATTGAAAAATAATATTATATATGTGAAATCACATTATTACAATCTAGAATTCTGCCAAATTGATTGATTTAATTGGTTAAAAAAGAACATCCATTTTTTTGAAAAGTTTTTGTAGTTTTTTCAAAAATCTAATAATTAAATTAGATATATTCAAATACATAGTTAAAGAATCTATAAAAAATTCACAAAAATTCATCTTTATTAGAAGTATATGTTAATTATACTTGTATACAAAATTATTTTGAAATCTGAAACTTGAAATAAAAATATCTTTTTAAAATCCTGATATTTCAAAATAAAAATGAGTCAAAATTAAAAATGAAAGTCAATCTATAGTTCATTAGATTTTTTTCATTGAGATGAACATTTTGATAGTTGTTTTATTTAAATTGAACTTTTTTATACAAAATTATTAATCAAAATATTTATTCTATTAATTTATTAAGGTTTTCAAAGTCAGATCAGGTTAGATTTTATCTATATTCAAATTCAATCTGATATTATTTTTTTAACTTTTAAGAATTCAAATTCAATTTTAAATAAATTTGAATCCAATCCAAATCCACATAAATATTTGAATATTTTTTATAAATTTTTATAAATTTAGATTAAAAAAAATTTTTTATTATATTTTTTCTTTTCCTTTTTCTATTTTTTCTTTCCCTTTCTCCTTTTTTTAAAATCTGTTGAATCTATGTCAAAATATTATAAATCTGATAAATATCTGGTATCCAGTGATGAACTATGACCTAAATTATACATGTCGTTAAAACTATTGAATTGAGTCAGACGCAATTAAAATCAAGAAAAATTGAAGTTGAGTCAAAGCAAATTTTGATTTTTACTAGTGATTGATGTAATTAGTTGAGTCAGATGCAATTAAAAATTGAAATTTTAAAAGTTGAGTCAAGGTCAAATTAGTTTTAATGACATGTATAACCTAAATCATACAAAAATTTTTAAAATGATCTTGATCATATGTTTATAACTGGTGGTCATATGTCATTTGATCATAATTATATGACTTTCATTCATATGATTGATATAATCATTAGTTATATATTAGTAGTTATAACTCATATGACTTTCATTAGTCAAATAAAAAAATAGGACAGTTTTATCATGAATAAGATTCCAATTAATGGCTAAATTTGCTAAGATTTATTAAATAAAAGTAGTCAATTTTTTCTTATGAATAGAAATTTCCAATTTATAAATTTTCATAAATAGTATATATGTTGTTCAAATCCCAAATCATTTGGAATTTGAAATGCCAAAATACACAAATTACTAATATTTGAAATTTGAAATTTTAGCAAAAAATATTAATTATAATTTGAAATTTGGGATTTTGGATTTGTGCATTTGAAATTTCAGCATTTGGATTTGAATTTGGGTGGCAAGTATACAAATAGGATATTTGATTTATACATATTTGCATCATTAATAGAATTTCGATTTTTGTTCATTTAATCAGTATTTTATATATATAGTCAGACCTCTATATAGTCACACTATCAGTAAAAAAAATAAATAGGTGATTATAAAGAGGTTGTGACTATATAGATATATTTTTATAAAGCATTACTAAGTATTGGTTTCAATGGATGTGACTATAAAAATTCTGTGATTATAAAGAGGTTTCTTTACATAGCATTAATAGGTATTAGTTTTGTGAAAAAAGTGACTATAAAGAGGTTTTTATATGGTGTGACTATATAAGGTATGATTATAGAGAGGTCTGACTGTTGTTGACCGTGATTTACCTTCTAAATAAATGACGGAAACAGACAACTATTAGCAGGGATTAATTTGTATAAGACACACAGTACTATACTTAATTTACTAAAGCTGAAAGATTTATACTACTATTAAAATATAATTGGAAAGGAATTAAGGTATTGCGAAATTAAGGCAAAAGAGGCAGGGGTGAGATTTTATAAGGGTAAACACTAAGTTTAACAATAATTCACTAAGAATTCAAGCCCAGAACACTAAGCAAGACTAAATTATACAAGATAACGAGATCACACAGCAAGTTATCTAACAAATACCGAGATCACTAAGCAGGATATTTAAAAGGATTTCACTTAAGAAACTATAAACTAATTATTAAGATCACAAAGCAAAATAACAGTTTATAACAAAAGAATAATACTAAGATCACACAGCAAAGTATTAATAAAAGGTATTTTTACAAAGAATTAAATAATAATTTAATAAGAGATATATTATTTAATTATAAATCACAGAGTATTTTTATTACTGAGTTATTCAAGTTTTCAGAATTGATTGATTAACTGATTAACTGAGGATTGAGAGAAGAGAAATTCAATCCTTTATATACATAATAGATTATGCTATTGATTATGCTGTACTCTACGCTATTCACTACGCTGTGCTATACACTATTGATTACGCTAATGTATACGCTATTAATTACGCTATCTATTACGCTTTCGATTACACTATACTATACACTATTGATCTACAGTCATAATACATATTTTGTTGCACTAATTTCTAAATGATTTACATTAATATTTATAAATATAGAAATAATATACTAATAGTTAATAAATGGTAATAATAAATAATAATAAGTAATAAATAATAAATATGAATTTAATAATAAAATATAATAAAATATAATAATAAACTACAACTAATACTGTATAATAATTGATTAGATTTTGTATTTGTGATTTTAATTAAAATAGCTTTACATAATTTTTGTATATATTTTACTTTAATAAAAAATTCCAATAACTTTACAAATGCACTTGCAGTTTGTAATTTTTGTATAAGAAAATATGATAATTTAAGAATAGTTCAAGTTAAATCTGAATGTTATACTTTAAATCATATATATTTATGTCATAATTACATCAGAAAATTTTAAGAGGCAAAAATTTACGAAAATTTATGTAATTTTTTCAAAAATTTTTAAAGTAGAAATTTTCAGAAAATTTTTATATAAAATTTGTGAAAATTTTACTAAATGATCTTATTTTAAGCTCTTTCAAAAATTATTATTCTTATGAAATTTTAAAATAAAAATTTCTGAAAATTTTCAAAAACTTATTTATTTCTCAAGTAAGTATATTGGTTTTTAATGAAGTTGAACATTATTGTTATTTATAAAATCTTTATTTGATGTTATATTTTCAGATCGTTTAAGACTTTAATAAAACTTCCACTGATCAAAATATAAAATATCAGACACTTATTAAATATCTATTGGGTATTTAATAAGTATAAGATAAGTGTCCAATATTTAACATATCAGATACTTGATTGACAATATAGTCGTCCTGAAATTCAGGCACCTATTGGGTACATATCAGATATCTATCGGATACTGATATTTTATTATTTTTTTCAAATTATTTATTTTTTATTGGACACCTATTATTTATATATCGGGTATAGTATATTGTTGTATATCGAGTACAATATATTTCTGTATATTAGGCATCTATTATCCATATATCGGATATAGTATATTGCTATATATCGGATACAGTATGTCTTTATATATCAGGAACTTTTTTTTTTCTATCAGGTACCTATCGGTATCTTTTATTTTATATATATATATTTTTTACTTTTTTATTTTTAAAATAATCATATTTTTTAATTTATTATAAAAAAATAATGAATTATTTATTAATAAAAAATATAAAATGAAATATACTATATATATAAAATATTCATATTTAAATTTATCTAATTATTTTTTTTTATTTTTTTTAGATTTTTTATTTTTTATTTTTTTTTATTTTTATTTTTATTTTTATTTTTCTTTTTCTACTACTTGTTTTTATTTTCTCATTATTATAATTATCTTCTTCTTTATTCAAATTATAAATTGAAATATTTTTGTTAATTCAATTTAAATGTTCAAGTGCTTTCCTACTCAGTGTCCAAATTGAAACACCTTTCGAAATTTCAGCCTCTGTTTTGTTTTGTTTATAGTATTTGAATCTGATTCTAGTTTTTTGTACTTTTTCTGTATTTGTTAGTTTACACACAATATCAATTACTGGGTCAATTCTTTTGTGTAATAATTTTTTTAATTATAAAATATAATTTATTAATATCATGTCCAATAGGTATAAAAATATATTAATTAATCTACTTATCAAGTCAGATCTCCACTATTTATTCTTAATATATATAAATCAATGTCGTTTTTTATCTTGTTGAGATTGCAGAAGTGACAACTATAGTATCTTTATTTCTATTACTGCTACTATTATTACTATTATTATTATTATTATCATCATCATAATTATTATTACAATTATTATCATCATAATTATTATTACGATTATCATTATCACAATTATTATTATGATTATTATTATTATTACTATTATAATTATCGTTATTATTATTATTATTATTATTATTATTATTATTATTATTATTATTATTATTATTATTGTTATTATTATTATTATTATTATTGTCATCATTAACATCTATTATGCCAAACACTTCTCTAAATAAATCTTGTTTTATAAATTTAATAATTAATTTAGTTACAAATTAAAATAATAATAAATATAATTTATAAATATAGTACTTTTACCATATTTATATTCTTCATCTGTTATTTTTCACTTTTCAGAATGGTATTTGGTTTTATTTAATATTTTTTTAACCTTCTTTTGAAAATACAAGGTCAATTTTTCGTCACCTTTTTGAAACAAGTATTCTGCTACTCTGTTTCTCTGTTTCTTCTTCTATTTAAAATAAAAGTATATCAATAGTATACTTGATAGCTATATTATTATATTATTATAAAAATCCTACTTTTTGCATATCAGTATTTTTTCTCAGTTTCCTTAATTCTGTTTTTCTATTTCCTTTTATTATAGTTCTATGTATTTGATACCTAGTTTCTTACCTAGTGTGTATTATTTTTAATAAATCTGTATTTGATACTGTATATTTTTTATTTATTATTTTATTTAAACAAGGTAAAAGTTTTGTAATTATAAAATCACATTGTTCTATCTACATATATTCTGGTTTTATTAAATATTTTATTTTGTATTTGGAATTATAAATCAAAAATAATTTTTTTTATAATTAGATAAATTTGTATTAGTTATTCTGTGTCCAGTATATGTATAATATAAAAATCAAAAAAAAAAATCAATTTATCCTAACTCGTTTATATAATTTAGAATCTAAATATTTTATTGTTTTTTTTTTTTCTTCTTCAGATGATAAAGATTCAGATTTATTAGGTTCATTAGATTCATCAAATTTATTAGAAAATGATGAAGATTTATTATCTATTAGTAAATTTTTTTAAACGTAAATCTTTGAAATATTTCATTTTGATAATTTTCAAATATCTCCAATATAAACATAATATTTATAAAGGTTATTGATATTGAAAACCTTTATTTTTATTAATAAAACGTAATACTGCAAAGGTTATTAATATTGATAATCTCCAATAACTTTCATTTTATCATAATAAATATAATATTTGCGAAGGTTATTAGTCCAATAACCTTCAANTTATAAAATCACATTGTTCTATCTACATATATTCTGGTTTTATTAAATATTTTATTTTGTATTTGGAATTATAAATCAAAAATAATTTTTTTTATAATTAGATAAATTTGTATTAGTTATTCTGTGTCCAGTATATGTATAATATAAAAATCAAAAAAAAAAATCAATTTATCCTAACTCGTTTATATAATTTAGAATCTAAATATTTTATTGTTTTTTTTTTTTCTTCTTCAGATGATAAAGATTCAGATTTATTAGGTTCATTAGATTCATCAAATTTATTAGAAAATGATGAAGATTTATTATCTATTAGTAAATTTTTTTAAACGTAAATCTTTGAAATATTTCATTTTGATAATTTTCAAATATCTCCAATATAAACATAATATTTATAAAGGTTATTGATATTGAAAACCTTTATTTTTATTAATAAAACGTAATACTGCAAAGGTTATTAATATTGATAATCTCCAATAACTTTCATTTTATCATAATAAATATAATATTTGCGAAGGTTATTAGTCCAATAACCTTCAATAATTTTTGAAAATGAAATTATTACAATAACTTTCGTTATAAAAAAATTCTTAATGAATAGTTATATGTTTTAATATATTTTTGCTATGGTAATTCTATCCAGTAACACCGTCTACACTTTTTACCAGAGGTACTAAAACCAAACCATAAGCAAAACTTCACATATTTCTTATCAACTATCTCCAATAAAGCAGCTTATCCAGTCAGAGCTTATAACTTCCACTACTTTTCTACTAAAAGAAATATATTAATTTTGTTATTGCAGATTTTGAGAAATTAACGAAAGGAGAGAAAGAGTTTTTTTTTTTTTTTTGACATTTGATTAGTAATTAAAATGCTTTTATATGTAACAATAATCGATACTTATTTTATCAAATTTTATCAAATTTAATAATAATAATATTTTTTTTGCTCTTATTTAAAGTCGAAATGCTACTTCATAATTGTCAAAATGGTAATAGCAAACATTTTTTCACATAATAAATTCTACATTTTCTATTATTATTTTGACTAGCTCCAATCAATTTTCAAGGAGATAATTAAAGATAAGATAAAGAGTAAATTTTTGTAAAATCAGTATTTTATTAAAAAGAGGATCCTTAACCTGTGCACCCCGTACAGGTTTTTATCCTGTGCGCCTTTGCCTTTCGAATTTCATTGGTTCATAACTTTGCAGGTGATCCGATTAATTTCACGTGTAAGTTTCATGTGACAAATGTTAGGTGACAAATTTTGGGTGACAAATATGGTTTCCGCAAGCAAAAAAAATTCTAAGTCCCTGAGATATTTAATAAAATTTGATATTCGAAAGGTGTGACACGCGGTGATAAATACACTACCCCTGATAACCCAAACCCTAACCCCCCTGTCGGCATAGGATAAGAATCTGTTACCCTACGCACAGGTTAAGATTTCCCTATTAAAAAATAGTTGATTTTCAAACGAGAAGATCATGTGACTTTAATATTATGATTTGAAAGTTTGAAGTTGGATCACGTGTTATTAATGATNTCATAATTGTCAAAATGGTAATAGCAAACATTTTTTCACATAATAAATTCTACATTTTCTATTATTATTTTGACTAGCTCCAATCAATTTTCAAGGAGATAATTAAAGATAAGATAAAGAGTAAATTTTTGTAAAATCAGTATTTTATTAAAAAGAGGATCCTTAACCTGTGCACCCCGTACAGGTTTTTATCCTGTGCGCCTTTGCCTTTCGAATTTCATTGGTTCATAACTTTGCAGGTGATCCGATTAATTTCACGTGTAAGTTTCATGTGACAAATGTTAGGTGACAAATTTTGGGTGACAAATATGGTTTCCGCAAGCAAAAAAAATTCTAAGTCCCTGAGATATTTAATAAAATTTGATATTCGAAAGGTGTGACACGCGGTGATAAATACACTACCCCTGATAACCCAAACCCTAACCCCCCTGTCGGCATAGGATAAGAATCTGTTACCCTACGCACAGGTTAAGATTTCCCTATTAAAAAATAGTTGATTTTCAAACGAGAAGATCATGTGACTTTAATATTATGATTTGAAAGTTTGAAGTTGGATCACGTGTTATTAATGATCAGCTATTCGTGATAAAAATTTCATAGCACAAACTTAAAGTTTTATATAATTGCCTGCCGTTTAAGGAATAGAGTAACGTAAAATCATATGTATTATATAATTGCCTACCGTTTAAGGGATAGAGTAACGTAAAATCATATGTATTTGATATACAAAAATTTGTGTAACGGGATCATCAAAAGAGAAATTCTGTCATGCTATAAAAGGGAAATTCTGTCATTGCTATTATCAATAAAACAATGTTTGGAATTCGAAGATATTTTCAAAGTTTTAATGGTCAACGTTTCTTGGTCAGAACGTTCGCCACGAGTAAAACCGAGCCACCGTCTTATAAAGTCGTGGTTATTGGTATGCGATAGAGAAATTTTAGTTATATAAAACAAGTTTTTTGTTTTATTTTCAAACGTTTTTACAATTTTTTTTTTTAATAAATTAATTATATATATATATTTTTTATATCTCCGTTAGGTGGTGGAACTGGTGGTTTAGCTGGTATGAAAAAACCATCGAAAATATATAAATTTGTTTTTTTTTTGTTTATAACATGTTCCGAATAATTTCTTTCATTTTTATCAGTATCGTCGACACTTTCCGGAATTCTCGGAAAACATTCGGTAGCCATTATCGAACCTTCGAGTGTTCATTACGTATGTAAAAATCAATTCGGTTTGCTTAATTCATTATTTGTCAATTATTGATATTGACTTCTTTAACGCGCCAATAATAATAATCATAATAATCATAATCATAATAATAATAAATAATAATAATAATAATAATAATAATGATACAAGTATCAACCACTTTGGACTTTCGTTGGTGCTGGCATTAAACCACTTTCCGAATCTGCCAAACCTATGGAAGAATTAATTCCTCCAAATGCAGATTGGGTTAAAAATAAAGTTGAAAAGATTGACCCGGAGGATAATTCCGTCATTTTACAAGATGGAAGTAAGGTATAAATGATATGATATATATATATATATATTTATTTAAAAATCTAGATAATAATGATAATAATAATAATAATAATAATAATTTCTGTAGATCAAATATGACTATTTGGTGGTAGCCCCGGGAATTCAAATGAATTGGAATAATATCAAAGGTCTTCCCGAAGCTATTGGTAAAAATGGTGTCACAAGCAATTATTCGGTAGATACAGTCGAAAAGACATGGGATTTCATAAAAGAATTTAGAGGAGGAAATGCGATTTTTACTATGCCTGGTACCCCAATTAAGGTTTGAACGGAATTTGAATTTATTCATTCATTCATTCATTAAAAAAAAAAATGAAAATCATTTATGATTTTTCTAATTAAATTTTAAATTTAAATAAATAAATATATATATATATTTGATAGTGTCCCGGTGCGGCCATTAAAATAGCATACTTGGCCGAAGATTATTTTACAAAAAATCTAGTTCGTTCTAAGTCTAATATTATTTATAATACAGCAATGGGAAAAATATTTGCTATTGATAAATTCGCAGCTAGTTTAAATCGCATTGCCAAGGAACGTGATATTGAGGTCAATCTTTTCACCAATCTCATTGAAGTTCGAGGAGATAAAAAAGAAGCAGTTTTTAAAAATGTTCAAACCAATGAAGAAAAAGTTCTTAATTATGATTTATTACATGTTGTTCCACCCATGGGACCTCCATCATTTATAGCTGCATCAAAGATTGGTAATGCGGCGGGTTGGGTAGATATTGATCAATATACGATGCAACATTTAAAATATTCCAATATTTTTTCATTGGGAGATGCATCCTCTGCTCCAACTTCAAAAACCGCAGCAGCAATTTCACCTCAATCCGGAGTTTTAAAGAAAAATTTATTAGACATGATGGAGGGTAAATTTAATACTGGGAACGCGGCTAGATATGATGGATATGCTAGTTGTCCATTACTTGTTGGTCGTAATAAATTGGTTTTAGCGGAGTTTAGTGGATATACTGCTCAACCAATGGAAACTTTTCCTTTTGATCAAGGAAAAGAACGAAGTTCTATGTATTATCTTACCAAAGAAGTAAGTCAAAAAATATTTATATAATTTATATTCCCATATGATTTGAACTAAATTTATTTTTTTTTTGTTTTTTTTAATAGGTTATCCCCGACATCTATTGGAATCGTTTATTGAAAGGTTCTTGGGTTGGTCCGGCTAAAGTTCGACATTGGCTTTCATACGTGCCATAAACTATAAACTTTATGTCCCATTTATTTATGTACTTTTATTATTATTATTATTATTATTTATTCTTTTTGGAAAAAAAAATGGAAATAATTGTTTTAATAATAATTCAAAAATTACCCAAAAGTAATTATAAATTATTTGCTTATCAGCATCATTATTTAATTGTTAGTTTTATTCTCAATCAATTACATATAAATTAAATAAGTCTTCTATTTCATAAAAAATAAAAATAGAAAAATAAATAATAATAAATAACTTAAGGATTATTTATATTATCAATAATAAATATTTCATGTGCCATAATAACGATCTATAAAATGATAAAAATGATAAAATTTATTGTTAAAGGATTTACCTAAAGGAAAAAGAAGAAAAGGAAAGATAATTTACCGCCAAAATTTCCCATTCCAGGCTCAATAAACAATGTGTCTTTATTAACTTTTGGATCAATCATTGAAGTGCAGATTTTAACTGCGGGGAAAGCATTATTAAGTACGTGAAGCCCTGAAAACGTTGAAAACGTTGAAAATGTGAAAAGTTAATATTATCATTTATTGTATTTATTTATTTTATTATTATTAGATGATTACCTAATGGAGTTGCTAGGAACGTTAAAAAGATGATGCGATCCTATTAAAGAAATTTAAGAAATTAAAGAAATTAAGGAAATTAAAGGAAATTAAAGAAATTAAATTAATTAGAGAAAAATTCAAAAATCTATAATATAAATAAAATTCAAACCTCAGGAACGTTATGGTCAAGTAAAACGCGTATAGCCATCAATGCTGAAGCACCAGTCGATATTTGAGCATCCTATTTTATACAAATAGAAATTATAGAAATTTATAGAAATTTATTGATGAATAATAATAATAAAAATAATAATTACCATAAGCAAAACGTAGAATTTGCTTATGTTTTCTGGGAGACTTGTGAAATGTAACTAAAAAAAATAAAATAAAAATAAAATAAAAAATAGAAAATGTTAAGAATATGATAAAAAATTTTCATACTTGCATAAATAATAATAATAATAATAATAATAATAATAATAAAATACTTACTGATGGTTCGCCAGTTTCTAAATCGGTTTGAATTAATATCTTACCAATTGATACATCCTTAACAGCTCTTCGAAGACCAGCTTCCATTGTTCCCCCTGCGCGAACAATAGAAGTACCACAGATCTATCATATCATATTATATATTATTGTTGTTCTCAAAAGAAATATATCAATAACGCATATAATAATTGATTCATGTGATTAATGATTACCTGATTTTCAAATTTCTTACCAACGTAAGGTAAATTAAGTGGGGTTATAATTTTATGTACCTTACATTCAACTTCGGACAGACCTCTAAAAAAAAAATTTTTTTTTTGAAAAACATTCGATTTTACGAGGACAAGTAAAAAGTTTTATTTAAAATTATTGGGAAAAAAAAAAAAAAAAACTCAACTGTTCAACGACTAAAGTTGCGAGACGATCAGCATAAAATAAAAAATCATCACGTAGAGCATTTCGATCCCGAATGATTGTGTGTATTCCCTATTACATAAATTATATAAAATTCCTTTTTTTTTAAAAAAAAAATTCAAATTATAAAAATTATAATAATTATTAATAATAATGCCATAAAATATAAAATGAATACTTTTAATTGAGGAGTCTGTTTGAGAACTATCACATTATTGGGTAATTCTTCACCACATTCAATTTTTGGTAAATCCCATCGAAAATTATACCGAAGTTCATGAAGTTGACGTTGAATGTGTTTGGTAATTAAATCAATTGCTACTAAATTATCAAGTCCACGGGGAACGATCTATAAAAGAAAAATATTATGTATTTTTTTTTTATATAACAATAATTAAAGAAGAACGTAAAGAAGAACGAAAAGAAGGATAACAAACCACATCAGCGTTCTTCACTGTAGGTTGTATATATTGATCGAAAGATGGTTTGACGAATCTTAGATATTGCTATTTTGCCAACAATTAAAATATTAACAAAATGTTTAACAAAATATAAACAAAAAAAAAAAAAAAAAAGAGGCCATTACCTGCAGAACACCATTTATGTCACGACCTCGTTCGCTAATATCCCTTTTCACTATCAATTTTTATCAACTTATCAATATTTTTTTTTTGAGCAATGTTTATTCTAAGTAAAATAAAATAAATGAAATAAATAACATACAACGACGTGCGAGTCGAATATCTGCATCAGTATCTACAAAAATCTAAATCAAAAAAATATAATAAAAATATAATAATAACAATAATAATAGCAATAATAATAATAATAATAATAATAATAATAATAATAATAATAATAATAATAATAATAATAATAATAATAATAATAATAATAGTAATAATAATAATAAAATAAGAATCTAATGAAACCTTCATATCCATCAATTCCAAAATTCTTCTATCATAAAGCGCAAAAATCCCTTCAAATATAATGACATTCGCACCATAAATAGGCGTAGATTGTTGAATCCTTTCATTAAAACCATTCCAAATTAATAATAAATAGATTTATTAATAAATACAAAAAATGAAATAACTTTCTTTACCTAGAATGAGTTACAAAATCATATACTGGAATTTCAACTCTCTTTCTGTTAGATAATATAATTTTTTAGATTACAATTATAAAATAATCTAAATACAATATCTCTTTTAAATTTTCAAATAATAATAATATTATTATTAAACTTGTTTTACCCTTCTTTCAAATCTTTCAGGTTTTGAAGTAATAAATCAAAATCAAAAGCATCGGGATGATCAAAATTGTGATTACTTTTAATAATATATATAAAAAAAAATAATATAAATAATAAAGAATATTAAATGAAATTAAAAAATAATTGATATACCTATTGAGGGCATCTTTTTTTTGTTCAGGTGTTAATGCTTTATAAAAAGAATCCATGCTAAGAAATCCCACCCAAGGTACATTTAGATTCTCAATTATACGTCTTTTTCAAATAAATAAACAAAATAAAAATATTTTAATTTCCTTAAACTTTCTTTCTAACATATATATATATTAAATCTTTTAAGATAATTTCAAACAAATATTCATTTAATTCCAAACAAATATTCATATAATTCCAAACAAATTTTACCTGGCAACACTAGTTTTTCCACTAGCAGTTCCTCCTGAAAAAAGATTTGCATCAATTATAAAAAAAAAAATATATATATAATTTATAGAAAATTTACAAGAAATATCTAATATCTTGAACTATTGTTTCCTTCACACACATATATATATATATATATATTCACCTGCTACTCCAACCAGATAGCAACTAAATTTTTTACCATCTGATCTACGAAATAAATATATTTATTTCACCCATAACATATATATATATATCTTATAATATTTAATAATTTCAAATTTTTTAATACCTATACCAAGGACTAAAAGTATAATATAATAATTTTGAAAAAAAGGAAAATTGGTTTTAACTACATACCAACAATACAAACATACAAATATACAAATATTTGTTACTTACGATCTTCCTTCTGCTGTTAAAATAGTCTTCCTTTTTTCTTTAACCATTCTTTGATTCAATAGTTTCCAACTAACTTTTAATTACCTTAAATGACCTTAATTAATAAAAATTGTCAATTGATCCATCAATTTCAATACATTAAGATTTGTACAATCCAATCTTATCTATATGTATATATAGTACTTGTCATATTAATAATAATAAAAGATGAGAGGAAAGAATGAAAAGAAAAATAATAATAATAAATCTTTAAAACCTAGTGATGGTTCCTTGGTCACCTCGGATCCTAGGTTCGAACATGTACGAAAAGACCCACGATTTGATCGTCCGCGAAAAAAGGATACAAAAATTAAATTAGATAGTAGATTTGCACAAATGCTGAAGAATGAAGATTTCACCGAGACGCGTAAATATTCATGCGATCCTTTCTCTCTCTCTTTTTTTTTTTTTAACCTTATTGAATAATCAAAGAGAAAAAGAATTTTATAATTAATTCATTATATTTTATTGAAGTTAAGATTGATAAATATGGACGACCAACTTTGTCAAAGTCAACGAAAGAATTAGAAAGTCTTTATACACTAGATATATCAGATCATAAAGAAAAAGAAATTTTAAAAGGCATAAATAATAATGAACAAGATATATCACCACAAATTATCGATAAATCTTCCGAAAATTCTTCTTCAGAATCAAATACAGATAATGAAATAAATTTTGACCTTGCTAGAGGAGAAGGGATAATATCATCATCATCATCATCATCATCATCTGAGGGTGAAGGTGAAGACGAAGATAATGATAATGAAAAAACAAAAGTACGACAGGATGATAACGCGATAGAAATTTATCCCGAGGAAGAAATTCCACATGGCGAAGAAACTCATCGACTCGCAGTCGTAAATCTCGATTGGGATAATGTAAATTCCGTTGATTTAATGAAATTGTTTTGTGGTTTTAAACTGGAAGGATCAATAATAAAATCAGTTAGAATTTACCCATCTCAATTTGGAAAAGAGAGATTAGAAAAGGTTTCACTTTTTTTTATTTATTTATTTATTTTATAAAGTAATAATAGAAATAATAATAGAAATCATAATAGAATAATTAACACCAAGAACTATTATGATTTTCCANTTTTATTGAAGTTAAGATTGATAAATATGGACGACCAACTTTGTCAAAGTCAACGAAAGAATTAGAAAGTCTTTATACACTAGATATATCAGATCATAAAGAAAAAGAAATTTTAAAAGGCATAAATAATAATGAACAAGATATATCACCACAAATTATCGATAAATCTTCCGAAAATTCTTCTTCAGAATCAAATACAGATAATGAAATAAATTTTGACCTTGCTAGAGGAGAAGGGATAATATCATCATCATCATCATCATCATCATCTGAGGGTGAAGGTGAAGACGAAGATAATGATAATGAAAAAACAAAAGTACGACAGGATGATAACGCGATAGAAATTTATCCCGAGGAAGAAATTCCACATGGCGAAGAAACTCATCGACTCGCAGTCGTAAATCTCGATTGGGATAATGTAAATTCCGTTGATTTAATGAAATTGTTTTGTGGTTTTAAACTGGAAGGATCAATAATAAAATCAGTTAGAATTTACCCATCTCAATTTGGAAAAGAGAGATTAGAAAAGGTTTCACTTTTTTTTATTTATTTATTTATTTTATAAAGTAATAATAGAAATAATAATAGAAATCATAATAGAATAATTAACACCAAGAACTATTATGATTTTCCATAGGAAAGTAGAGAAGGGCCACCAAAAGAAATATTTAATGATTCTTTTTCGAAAAATGAAAATGAAGAAGAGGAAGAAGAAGAAGATGATGATGATGATGATTCGGATGGAGAAGAAGAAATTAATCCAATCGAAAATAACACAAACGAAGAGTTTGATCAAGAATTATTGAGAAAATATCAATTGGAACGATTAAGGTATTAATTTATAATTATAATTATTATATATAAAAACAATTTTTTAATTTTAAATTTAATTTAATTTTTTTTTTTTAATTTATCATAGATATTATTATGCGGTGGTAGATTGTGGCACTGTGGAAAACGCGCGACATATTTATAATCAATGTGATGGAGCAGAATTTGAATGTAGTGCGAATTTTCTTGATCTACGTTTCATTCCAGATGATACGGAGTTTGATAATGATGAAATAAGGTTTACAATTTAAAAAAAAAATAATACTTTTTTGTATCACAAGTTATGTCATAATAGTTTTTGTATTAAAAGTTTAAATAATATTATCATTATAGGGATGAATGTCATAATGAACCGGAAGTATATAAACCTGTGAATTATGTTACAGATGTAAGTATAATAAATATGTATCCAATCTTTCCAAATCTTCCCAAATCTTCCCAAATCTTCCAGAAGAGATTAAATATTTATTTGTTCGTTTATATATATATATATATATAAAAATAAAAAGGCATTAAAACATTCAAATGTTAAATTAACGTGGGATGACGATGATCCCTACCGTGTAAAACTTACGAAACAAAGTTTTAAAAAAAAAGATCTTGATGCTATGGATTTCAAAGCATACCTTGCTTCATCCAGTGACGAAGATTCAGGGAGTGATATAGAAGTTTCGCGTCAAAAATATAAAAATCTTTTAAATGAAGTAGAATCTAATGATCAATCGGATTTAAATCAAGAAATGGAAATAACATTTGTTCCTGGTATGAGAGAATCCATGGAAAAGGAAGAAGAAGAAGAAGAAGCTTCGAAAGAACAAGTAAAATGAGTTTTATTACATTATTATTATTATTAATTTCTATTGTTGGTATTATTCATTCATTCATTCATTCATTTATTTATTTGTATAGTCAATTAAGAATGAAACTACCATCGAATCATATATGCGTAAGCAACGTGAAAAAAAGAAAATGAAGGAAATAGCGAGACAAAATAAAAAAATGAATGATATTGACATTGATGATGATGATGATGATGATGATGATGATGATGACGACGATGAAACCAATGTTGATATTGATGATCCCTTTTTTTCAAATTCAAAGTCATCAAAATCCAAAAGCAAAACCACTTTCAATAAGTTCAATAAGACCAATAAGAACTCTTCACGGAAAGAAGAAGAGAGACAAAGAGCAGAATTGGAACTTCTTGTTAGTGATGATGATGAATATAATGGTGGACATAAACATTTCGATATGAAAGAAATTATTAAAAACGAGAAAAAGACGAAGAAAAAGAAGAAAAATATTAAAAATATTAAAAATGATCAAAAAGACATGTTTAAAATAAATGTAGATGATCCTCGTTTTGCCGCGTTACATAAGTCCCATCATTTTGCGATCGACCCTTCCAATCCTCAGTACGATGAAATCTCTTATTTTCTTTGTTGATAATTTCGTTAACAATTTCGTTAACAATTTCGTTAACAATTTCGTTAATAATTTCGTTAATAATTTCGCTAACAATTTCATTAATAATTTCATTAAATAGTTTTAAGAAAACAGAAGCTATGACAAAATTATTGGAAGAAAGTCAACGACGGCAATCTGAGACGAATAAAAAGAAAGAGAAAAATATAGTTAATACTCAAGAGGTATTATAATAATTAATCAAATATCAATGAGAATTCTTTTTTTCTCAATTATTTATTTAAATGATCACTTTTTTCACTTTAGGAATATAATAACTTTGAAAGTCCATTCAAAGATCCTTCAATATCATCATTAGTGAATTCGGTAAAGGATTTTTTTTTTAATGTTCATTATTAATGCTTTATGAAAAAAAATAAATCAAGTTTAATTAATCAATTATTTATTTTAAATATGATATAATTAGATTAAAAGAAAAAGTTCACTGATGACACATAAAAATGAGAAAAATGGAAAACGTAAAAAAATTTAAATTTCCCCCATTTTTTTCCAGAAGAGAGATAGAAGTAACGGTAAAGAATGGAATAATTAAATTATTATTATTATAATTTTATTTTTGAATTGTACAATAAGTATAATAAATTAGATTCATACATTAAATTAATGATATTTTAATGTCACACATTATCCAATCGATATGGTTTCACTTCATTATCATTTTCGGGATCTCTCCAAATTTCTTCGAGTGATTCATGCCTAAATACAGTAGATGTTATGTTTTCTTCAATCTTATTATTATCATTATGGTGATGTTGTTGTTGTTGTTGTTGATGTTGCTGTCGTTGTTGTTGTTGCTGTCGTCGTTGTTGATGTTGTTGTTTTGGTTGTGCTGGCTGTCGAATTTTTTCGTTCTTTTTTAAAGGTTTACGTAAAAGAGGTTTTAAGACGCGTTCAAAAATCAAGGAAGCACCTCTAGAACGATCATTCTGTGCCCAATATAAAAATACTAATTTAAAAAAATTATATCCAGGAATGAATTCAAGTAACCAACTAGACCAATGATCAGCAACCTGAAGCCAACCATAAATAACCCAATAAGTTAACCATTGCTTTTGTTCGGATTTTATTAAATCAATATCTTCATTATTCTTATCATTATTATCATCATCATCATCATTATTTTGAATATTAATAGCCTTTATAGAGTTATAAGTAGGATAAATTACTCCCAATAAATTGCAAAGAAGAGAAATGGAATTTTTATACATGTGTCTTACGGTTAGAAAGGAGAATAATATCAAGGTAAAAATTACATAAGAAGGAGGAATTCCAAGTTCTACAATTTTTGAAAATAGCCAAATTTTTGAACACCGGGATTCTATTGTTGATACGCGTGTAACTACTTCTTGTCTAATAAGTTGAGTCACCGGAGAAAGATTGAGAGGACTACTTGTCTCGATGTATAGTAATATTTGTTCCAGATAAGCAGTCGTTGGAAATTTTCGAAAATCCAGTTTCTGGTCCGTTATATTTTCACCAGATTTAATCGAGTCCAGGGCCATCTCTAAAATTAACGAACCAGAGAAATAACGAAAAAAAAAAAAAATTCAAAGAGAAAGAGAAAATAAGATTGATATCCCTCTATTTGTTTATCTTTCTTGATTAGGAAAAATGGGGAAAAATGATTTGCACATTTATGGTCGTCGTACAATGTACAAGTAGATAGTCGCGTTCATTCATTCAACATTTATACATATAATAAAAAACGCGAAAAATGTCTTTACAAAGTGAAAATGATGGTATTCCGATTATTATTCCAACGACCTTATGATATAAAATTCCAAGTTTTACAATTACTTATATCTAATATACTTGTAAATTACTTTGTTCAAAGCTCAAACTTCTTTAATGGAAGAAATAGAAGAAATGGAAGAAATAGTAGAAACAGAAGAATTGGAAGATATCGAGGATACTGAAAAAAACACTAAAGAAGAACTGGAAGCTGATTTTTGGAGGAATCCTTCCCGTACTATTTTGCAAGCAGGTCATGAAAGGTATGTATTTTAAGACAATTAAAGGCAACAGAAAATATTCAACAAGAATAAAACAATAATAGATATTTTGACTGACTCATTTGATTTTTTTTTTTTTAATTCATTTTAAAAATGTTTCAGCCAAGATTTTATACCAGACACATCAGAACTTTTGCGTTTTTTTTATACAAAACTTTTTCCATATAAAATTTATGCGGAATGGTTAAATTATAGTAAAGGTGAGTATCTTGTTAATTTATTATTTTAAATTTAATTTTTAATTTAATTTTAATTTTAATTTTATAGAAATTGATAAAAAGTTCATAAATCGAGAATTTAGTTTTCAATTATCCAACGAAGCAGTAATTCGACATTTATCATTTAATAATCCGGATGAATTGAAAGCAGAAATTGTCAAGCAATGTCCATTAAAAATTGATATAGGAGCGGTCTATTCAGCGAAAGTGAATAATAATAATAATAATAATAATAATAACAATAATAATAATAATAAATTTAATAACAATTAAAATATTATTTAATAAAAAAATTTATTTTGTTTAGCCAAAAGATAAAAGATCTTTACGACCATCCGCATATAAACCTGTTGAAAAAGAATTGGTTTTTGATATTGATCTGACGGATTATGACGATATTCGTACATGTTACAAGTAATTTTTAAATTTATCATTAAATAATTATATTCATTTTATTATTTATTTTTTTTTTATTTTATTTTATTATTATTTTATTTTTTTTTTTAAAAAAAAAAATAAATAATAAAATGAATATAATTATTTAATGATAAATTTAAAAATTACTTGCAACATGTACGAATATCGTCATAATCCGTCAGATCAATATCAAAAACCAATTCTTTTTCAACAGGTGTAAATGCGGATGGTCGTAAAGATCTTTGATCTTTTGGCTAAACAATATAAATTTTTTTATTAGATAATATTTTAATTGTTATTAAAGTTATTATTATTATTAACTATTTACATATTTTTTTTATTTTTTTATTATTTTATTTTTTTTTTTAGAGGTGGAGATATTTGTCTTAAATGTTGGCAATTCATGACTGTCGCTATAAAGATACTTGATGTTGCTCTTAGAGGTAATTAATGAAAAATGATTATTTAAAATATTTGAATTATTTTTAAATTATTGAAAATATTTAAATATATATATATATATATATATATATATAATATTTATAGAGGATTTTGGATTTAAACATTTGCTTTGGATATATTCTGGTCGACGTGGAGTTCATTGTTGGATTTGTGATGAACGCGCTCGTAAATTAAATAATGATGAAAGAAAAGCAATTGTATCGTATCTGGAAGTTATAAAGGTAAGACATTATGAATTTCATGAAGAATTTTCGTTTTATTTTCATTTTATTTTCATTTTTACGTGATTAATCTTATTTTATTTTGACAGGGTGGTGCCCAACAACATAAAAAAGTTTATTTATATAAGAATATGCATTCATCATTAAAGTTTGTACACCATTACTCGAGAAAAAAAAATATAAATTTATTATTATATTTTAAACGTTAACAAATTGTTCATGATTATTAGACGATCTTTGGTCATTATTGAGGATTATTTTGAACAGATAGTTTTGGAAGATCAAGATGTTCTTAAAGATGAACAAAATTGGACTAAAGTTTTAAATTGTATTCCGGATGAAGGTCTGTCTGTCTTTTCTTTTTCTTTTTCTTTTTTTTAATTTAGTTAATTGCATTTTTAATGCATTTGGAATTTATTTTAGATTTGATTTTTTAGGTTTAAGGAAAGAATTAAATAAGAAATGGTTACAATTACCATTAAAACCTTCTATCGATAAATGGCATGATTTGAAATCTGAAATTTCCCATTATAAAAATAAGAAGGTAAAACACATTTATTATTTTTATTAACGAATGTTTTTATTATCTCTTGAATTTCTTCTTTTTTTTTTTTTTTGAATTGATAAATAAATTAGAATCAATGGAGATTAGATTCCAGTATATCAGAAATCATGTTTCAATACCTTTACCCAAGATTAGATGATAAAGTGACAACACAAATAAATCACTTGTTAAAAAGTCCATTCTGCGTTCATCCGAAAACTGGTATAGAATTATTAAAATATTTTATCGTTTCATAAATGTAAAGAATGATATATATAAATCGAATCAAATAATTATTGTTGTCGTTTGATAAAGAAAGAGTTTGCGTACCAATATCACCAGACAATTGTGAAAATTTCGATCCATTAAAAGTACCCACACTTACTACCCTATATCGTCAATTGAATGAAACCAATAATACCGCCAGCGATAAAAGTGGAACGAAAAGAATTCATCATGGTATATTTAATAAATATATAATCTTAATTAAAGTTTTACTTAATAATAATAATAATAATAATAATAATAATAACAATAATAATAATAATAANTTTTTTTTTTTTTTTTTTGAATTGATAAATAAATTAGAATCAATGGAGATTAGATTCCAGTATATCAGAAATCATGTTTCAATACCTTTACCCAAGATTAGATGATAAAGTGACAACACAAATAAATCACTTGTTAAAAAGTCCATTCTGCGTTCATCCGAAAACTGGTATAGAATTATTAAAATATTTTATCGTTTCATAAATGTAAAGAATGATATATATAAATCGAATCAAATAATTATTGTTGTCGTTTGATAAAGAAAGAGTTTGCGTACCAATATCACCAGACAATTGTGAAAATTTCGATCCATTAAAAGTACCCACACTTACTACCCTATATCGTCAATTGAATGAAACCAATAATACCGCCAGCGATAAAAGTGGAACGAAAAGAATTCATCATGGTATATTTAATAAATATATAATCTTAATTAAAGTTTTACTTAATAATAATAATAATAATAATAATAATAACAATAATAATAATAATAATAATAATAATGACAACGACTTTAAAAGAATACGAAAAATGTTCTCTCAAATCATACATGAAATACTTTGAGAATTTTGTTGAAGGAATTATGAAAGAAATTCGTGAAAAAAATCGAGGCAAGAATATCCATTCATTCATTCATTCATTTGTATCTAATGATTTTTAATTTATTTTGCAAATTTTTTTTATCTCTTTTTTTTTGGATTTTTAACAGAAGCAAGCGAAATGTCAATGGAATTTTGACGGAATTTCCAATTTTCTTGTTTTATTTTATATTATATTATGAAATTACATCAAGTGTAGTATTAAAATTATAAAATATGAACTAGTGTAGAAATAACTAAAATACATAATTTTAATGTAAATAAGCAACTGTAATCAAATTACAACAAAAGTAATAATAAAATTATAGAATATGAACTGGGTAAACGAAGAAATTAATTGTAAAATAAAGAATTAAAACTTAAAAATCACTTTTCCTCGTGTATAAAGTAAATTTTTACTTGTTAATTGGAGTTCTTTTTGCTTTTCGAATTTAAATGCCTCTTTTGCTTTAATTATTACATCTTATAAAACTGTTCTCTATATTATTTACAATCAAGTCATCAGGAAATTTTATCCAAAATTTTACGTGCAACTCCAAAAGATTTCCTGGTTCGGATAGAAAAATTGGGAAATTATGACTTTAATATATAATGCACAAAAGATGTGAAATTGTGTAATGTCCTTGATTCATTTGAAAATTTTAATTTTGTTTGTATAAAAAATTCCATATGAATTATACACACATTATCATTTACTATATTTAACTTCAAATATTACGCGATCCTTAGTTCTCTTGCAATCGACATAAACGTATTAACTGACTGAAAAGTTTGACAAGAGCACTGAATACATATACAATAGTAATAGTTATCATTACGGAAAACTTTTATAATAAATAAATAAATAAATAAATAAAAGTTAATTAAAATATAATAAAATACATTTAAAAATTAACTAGATATATAATAATGTGACTACTTACCGCAGTTGACCAATCCATTAAAGCCTTTATTATTTCGTTAAATGCTTTGTAATAAATGTTCCCTTTTGCTTGTTTATTAATGGTGGTGAAATCTTGAGTCATACACGTAATAAACAATCATAAATTTTAATTAAGGAAAATTAATAAAAATTTTAAAATGGATTTTCATTAAATTATTAAAGGATATAATTCCCATTTTTTACACGCAGTTTCTGCAGCTGGAAGTCTTTCTTCAGGATTACATCGATTTATTATATAGTTTCTTGAACATTCAGATCTTAATTGAATTATTTCTAAATTGAAAAAAAATATCAAATGAAGTCTAAATTTCAATAAATAAATAAATGAATGAATGAATGAATGAATAAATAAATAAATAATGAATTGTAATAATAAAAAAAAATGACAGACCTCGTAAATGTTCTTCCACATTTGCATCTATTGCATCCTTAAGAATCCACAAGAAATTAAAAATTATATATAAGAAGGTCACAAGAAAAATCAATGATAGTACTACATATAATATTCTTTTAAACCAAAATTACATGAATTATTATGAATGATTTATTGTTTGACTTAAAAAAAACAAGTTACCTTTTCAGAACTCACCTTCCTATTCTTTTTAATGTATGTAATATGTTATTATTTGAGTTGTCCTTTGATGTAGTAGTAGTAGTAGTAGTAGTATTACTACTCTTTAATCATTTGATTGAAAAGTTGAAAATATTTAAAATTTTAAAAAAATTTAAGTCATTAATTTAAATGTACGTGACAGTGGTTAGTACCCGGTATGTATTATAAAGTGTACGATCTCTTCTTTTTATTGTTCTACGATAAGCATTAGTAGAGTATGGCCTTGTGTTAAGACTGTTCCCTGAATCAGTAACTGGTTCGGGAAAAGAAAAAAGAATGGGAGGACCGTGTGAATCTAAATGACCTAGAGCGATAGTGAAAAAAGAAATAAATTCAAATATTATTCTTAAAAAAAAAAATTAATTATAACTAATAATTACGTTTCTTCGAAACATTTCCATCGTCTTTGGATTCCATTGTGAACAAAACACTGAAGGGAAGTTAAAATGTTACACAATCGATGAAAAATCAATTGCTAATCCGTCACTCTTCATTTTGACGCAGATCTCTATAGTAAAAGATAAAAATTCACCTACACCTTAACGTTAAAAGTTTATTAATTTATCTATTGAATCCGACTGACAGGGATTATCAAAAAATCTGTCTGGGAAGACAGTGTATTGTATGTACTACAAACAACTAGAAAGGTACAATGTACAAAACATTTCAATTTCTATATTGGAAAATAATCCTGTAGTGAATCTCTCTTTATACGAAAAAAGATGTCTTTCCCGAATAACAAAAAAGATTTGACTCGAATTGCAGAAGATCGAAATATTCAAAAATTTGATTATAAGGAATTTGCAGATATCGAACCGGTTGCAGAGGGAGGATTTGGTTCAGTCAATCGTGCCTATTCGAAAATTTTAGAAAAAAAAGTTGCATTAAAATGTTTGCATGATGAAAATCGTGATGATTTTTATAAAACGTTTATGAATGAGATAAATAAATATTTTGTTTACAATAATCAAGAACATTTTTGAGACGAATTTAAATATAATTAATTTAAACTATTAGTTGCAAAATATTAATGCAGTAAATCATCACAAAAATATTATTTAAATGTTATTTATTAAATATTAAATAATAATATCATTATTTAGCAACTTAGTATTACAATATGCTGAAGGTGGCAATTTGCGAACTTACAAAATAACTTCAAAGATCTTAATTGGAAAATGAAAATTAAAATGGCTCAAGATATAGCAAACGGTTTATATTATATGCATAAAGCAAATATTATTCATCGAGATTTGGTAAATATATATAATATATAAGATAATTTGTAAATTTCTAAATTATATAATTTCATATCTAAATTTATTTTTTTAATAGCATTCAAAGAATGTTTTGGTTCATAAAGGAAAATTATTAATTGCGGATTTAGGTTTATCTAAACCATTAGATTCCAATTCTAATTCCATTACTGGAGGAATGTATGCGTATTCAGATCCTGAATATTTATGAAATTATATAATGTATAAAAGAAGCAAAGCTTCTGATATTTATAGTCTGGGTGCTCTTTTTTGGGAGCTATCAAGTGGAATCCTTCCATTTAATAATTTTCTAAGTTTCGAAATATATAAATTTATTATTTCCGATAAAAGAGAAGTACCTATTAATGAAACACCAGTAGATTATATCAATATTTATTCAAATGCATGGAAAGACAATCCAGAGCAAAGACCAACTATAGAAAATATTCGCGATTCTCTTGAAAATATTCAATTCGAAAACATATATAATAATTCTAACAAAAGTAGTCAATATATTCAAGTAGAAATTTATGCTAATAATCAATTAAATAAACTTAAATCTATGGGATCTTACAGTAAAGATTATCTATCAATTGAATCAAATAATCAAATTTCTTTTGGAGATTCAATTAACTTTGCAAATTTAAAAATCTCAGGTATTTCTTTGGTATTAACAAATATAAATTACTTTATATTATCATTAATTAACTGTCATCTATTATATTCCAATCTTTTCAGTTCTAGAAAAATCATCAACTCTTTTTTTTAATTCTTATGATCAAGAATGGCTCAATAATGAACTTAAAAAATATGAATATAATGCTTTTGAAAATATTAAAAATATTAGTGAAAACATTAAAAATGCTACATTAATGAATGGTAAAATAAAAGTAACTTTAAAATCTATTGTTGTTAATTATATAAAATTATTTATTAACAAGGTAAATACTGTTCTAATTTAATATACTATACTAAAAAACTTAAAATTTATTAAATTTATTATATTTTTTTATTGCTTTTTTAGCTTAAAAAGCATTTAAATGTTAATTCACACGAAAATATCATAGAATTCAATGGAATTTCACAAAAAGGTAAGTCGGTTCATAATATATATATATTATAAACCGACTTAGCTTAGATTATAAACCATCATACAACTGAAATGATTTTTGCGACACTGACAGATCATAGTTTACTAATGGGTATCCGCATATTATGAACTCTGCTGTAAAACTCTGAATCCGCTTGATCCCAACTCACTAAACAAATCATAAATCTGAGCCAAGAAAAAAATCACGCGCGCGTTCCGTTTCGGAACGCCGATCACTATGCAAGGGTACGAACTTTACATTATTTATTATTCAGATGTACACCATGAATTAAAAAATAAATTGTGTATTGCAAGATTTGCCTCAAGGTTAAATAAAGCACAACATATATCAAAGTCCAAACACATAATAAAATAATGTATATCACGTTTGATTGTCAATTCGTATGAATTGTATAGCAATATTTTTTCGGATAAACAGCTTTTATTTGTTAATCTGCATTAATACTAAGAATCAATATATGTGATGATAATTAGTTAATTTTAGTGTGAATATTAAATCAGCTAATGTCTACGGAAAATCTATTCTATCATCTGCTAACTTAAATATACAGACTCACTCAAACAATTCATCGGGAATCTTTAATACATGACGAACTGTTGTTCCTTTAGATCGAAGTACAGATCGTTCAATCTCGCCCATTAGTTCTTCTTGTTTTGTTATCTCATCCTAAAGAAAAGGTACCACTATCAAATGAGTATTTTTTTTGAAAAATAAAATATATGAACATAAATCATCAGATACATACATGAAAGATAGCCATCATTCTGAGAAGAGATTTATATTGATTTCGACCATGGAAGCTGAAAGGGATTAAAGCTGTAGCAAGTTCAGAAGAAAGAAATCTTCCATCCGGGAGCATATTCAATGCATAGAGAGTCATTCGTGTACCTGAAGAAACAGGAAACATGAATATCAAAAAAAAAACAAAAAAAAAAAACAATTATACTATTACTTACCGATCACCTGAGTACAGAACACTTTGATTTTAGTGGCGAGTTTTATGTCACAATCAAAGTGATTTCGTAAAATTCCAATTAAATTCAAAACATCCATTCGCATAGTTTTTTTCGTATCACCAAGGGTATATAAGTCTGTTGTTTTGCACGGTCCACCGGCCACTTCCATATGCCAAACTTCTTGTCCATCTAAATACCGAGTTGCCTTGGAATCTACTTTAACTATGCCTGAATTTGTTGCGGATTTTGTTATTTTTGCCGAAGATGCATGGCTTTCAATCCAATCGAAGTTATGATTCAAAAAACGTCCTCTCATAAAATTTTAAAATCGATGAGATTTGATATGTAATAAATTTCCGTTCGCCTATATTTCGGTCCATAGTAGAGTTTACATCAACAAGATTATAACTAAAGAATCAATGGTCAATATTTATTTTGATTAACAACATCAGATACTAACATCTACCTACAAATCAAGAAGAACTTTTTCGCAATACAACCGAAATGGTTCATTCGGAACTTCAACTTGAATTGCAGTTTTGAATTTTTTTCCAGTTTCTTTAAGAGAAGTATCAACGTATTTTTCCAGAGCATGCGACCACACAGCAGGATTGATGTCACGAATAGAGGATAGCTCGATGGCAAGCTCCTCGCCGATTTCTAAGGTCAACTCCGAAACAGATTTATCAAAAGCACATATAACAGAGATATCTTCGGAATATCTGGAGGAATTTGCGAGTTAAGAGACTTAGAATTTCTCCATTTGTTAAGTGATACACAGCGAGTAGGAAATGGGAAACTTACCGCTGAATTTCCTCTTTATTTCGTGGTCGCTTATTCGGAGTTGTTTTCAAAGGAGTTAAATCCCGAGGAGCTTGCGGTGGGGTTCTAGGTTGTGGAGATTCCGTCGATTGCGAATGAGCAGTACTATTTACTCTCCTCATCTTCCTCTCTTTGTCTGAATTATCTTCAGCGTAGTTAACGCGTTTCATTGGTCGAGGCGATCTGCGGACTGAAGGTTCTCCCTGCAACATATTCGCAATTAAAAAAAATTTTGTAGCTTATAACTGATCGTGATTAAGACCTACCTTTTCTTTACCAACGTTTACCGATTCTTCAGCCCACTTATCAACTTCCGCGTTGGTAACTTTAGCGATACCTCCTTGATATTTCGTGACGCACTTTTGCTTATAAAGGGAAAACAGTGATTGTAATGAGCTCATTTTCTATAGTAAAAAATAAGAATCCAACAAATATGCACTCACAAACTGAACTTCGCGACCGGTCTTTTGTTTGTTGATCGCTTCTTCATTTTTATAGAATCGAATGCGTTGTTTTTTCCACGTCTCAAAAATGAAAAGATAGCATTAGTTATAAGACTCACACGAATTAGCTCGAAACGATTGGGGAGGAGTGGTTTAGGTCCAAGCAACCGCAGTCCCCAGACTTCCAAACTTGAGCGACCGCAGTCCCCAAGTTTGCCACCGATCAGGGTCATATGAGCGATCGCAGTCCTCATACGCCAGAAGTAAGCGACACGCAGTCCCTACTTCCTTTCAGATACTTAAGCCCTCTCCTAAACGAGAGGCTCTATCCTCCAATTCATAATATATAAAATAGTTTACTTACAACCCAAGTGTCTCTAATGTCCTTCAGAACACGCGTCGTATCTTCTTTAAAGAAATTTGATTCGAGTACTTCCTCCAAATCTTGGGTTATCACTTGATATACTTGCGAAAGTTTGCTATTTGACATTTCCTGCTGATAGTAGTCGAATATATTATCAGCAGTTATAGAATTAATCGCAGATACGACATCGGGCTGAGTGAGGAATCGGAAAAGTGGTCTTCTGGAGAAATGTTCCACTAAAAACGAAGAATTAGTAAAGTTGCGATGGATCAGACGAAAGACTTGTTCTACATATTTTTTTATTGATGCAAGTAGAAAAAGAACAATTCGTGTAGAGAAGACTTGACAAAGTGGTGGCAACAAAAAATGTGCGGGCATGTGACTACCGAGGTTGTACGATACTATTTGGGTAGAGATTCGAGCGATTGATTAAATTTTTCAGATAATCGTTACGCATTATTTATCGGGCACATGATCAAGTGGTAAATACAACTTACGATTACTTACATTCCCACGTTTTTTTTCGTGAAAGTATAAAGCGGTTAATCTATATATTGATCTACATAATGCATAAATTATAATGTTGATAATATAATTGATATTTATATATGAATGTATCAAAAAGGTAACTCAGATGTTAACTCCGCTTTAGTCAGTTAGAAATTAAAATAAACAATTATAAGCCACATATCATAAACAAACAAACATAATAAATAAACATAATAAAATAAACATAATAAAATAAACAAACATAATAAAAAAATAAACATATGAAAAGTATAAAAGGGATCCATTTTCCCCCTTTTCCCCATTTTCAAAAAACTCGAGTCCTCTTTTTTAAAAACAAACAAAAATAATAAGTATTCTCTCCAAAAGTAAATATTTATTATTATTATTATTATTATTACTATTATTATTTAATATTTTTTTAATTAAAAATACTAAAATCTTCTTTTCTTGATTTAAAAGAGGAGAGAATCCAAGAACGAAATAAACGAATGTGACGAAAGGATCTCTCCAAAGGTGGCTATTATTCTTTTATATAAATACTAACCTTCTTTTCTAGATCTAAAAGGTGAGAGGATCCGAAAACAAAATGATATAAATACTAACCTTCTTTTTTAGATCTAAAAGGCGAGAGGATCCGAAAACGAAATGACACCCATTGAAAAATAATAAACTCCCAAAAGGTAAACATTTATTATTATTATTATTATTATTAATTGAAAAAAAGAAAGAAACAACTGATAATAATATTCATTTCTTTCTGAATAATAGGGAGTGAAAGGGAGGGAAGGGTTGGCAAACTACTTTTTTCATAATTATTTTCTGCTCCAAAGGTGGAAATTAATTATGAAAAAAGTAGTAAGTTTCATTTAATTACTACTTTTCCATAATTATTTTCTCCTTCAAAAGCGGAAAATAATTATGAGAAAAGTAGTAAGTTTTAAAAGGGTGTCGAGGACTCGATTAGGAGAAAGGTGAGTGGGATTGTTGCATGGTGGCAATAACTCCCATCTTCGGTAAGTATTTTTATTTATTATTTTTTATTATTATTTTATTTATTAATAATATTATTTCATGCATTTTTTAGGGTGGGATAATGCCGTACCACTCACCACGGGGAAAGTTCTCCTTCTCCAAATTATACTAGTAAGTTATTATTTATTTATTGATAATTAATTAATTATTTATTTTAAATAATTTAAATAAANAAATGACACCCATTGAAAAATAATAAACTCCCAAAAGGTAAACATTTATTATTATTATTATTATTATTAATTGAAAAAAAGAAAGAAACAACTGATAATAATATTCATTTCTTTCTGAATAATAGGGAGTGAAAGGGAGGGAAGGGTTGGCAAACTACTTTTTTCATAATTATTTTCTGCTCCAAAGGTGGAAATTAATTATGAAAAAAGTAGTAAGTTTCATTTAATTACTACTTTTCCATAATTATTTTCTCCTTCAAAAGCGGAAAATAATTATGAGAAAAGTAGTAAGTTTTAAAAGGGTGTCGAGGACTCGATTAGGAGAAAGGTGAGTGGGATTGTTGCATGGTGGCAATAACTCCCATCTTCGGTAAGTATTTTTATTTATTATTTTTTATTATTATTTTATTTATTAATAATATTATTTCATGCATTTTTTAGGGTGGGATAATGCCGTACCACTCACCACGGGGAAAGTTCTCCTTCTCCAAATTATACTAGTAAGTTATTATTTATTTATTGATAATTAATTAATTATTTATTTTAAATAATTTAAATAAATTTATTATTATTATTTCTAAAAAAAAAAGTTAGTATTTTATGGAGAGGAAGTCCGGAGAATTCAATATAGTGTATGGCTATTCCCGCAAATCATAATGGTGAGCTTTTTTTATATTTCAAGTTTTATTATCATTATTATTATTTTTAATATTAATATTAATATTAATATATTTTTAAAATTTTAGAATTCTTTGGAACCTGGATTTTAGACACGACGATAGCGACGATAATGACGGTGACGACGACGACGGCGACGGCGACGATGAATGGTAAGTGGTTTTGGTAGGTATTTGGTGGCTTTTGTGACTATTTTTTGTGATCATATGTTGGGATGTTATGATGGTTATCGTTTATGTTGGAACGGCAGAGAGATATTATGAAGGTTTATTTGGTTATCGTTTATGTTGGGACGGCAGAAAGATATTATGACGGGTTTATTTGGTTATCGTTTATGTTGGGACGGCAGAAAGATATTATGACGGGTTTATTTGGTTATCGTTTATGTTGGAACGGCAGAAAGATATTATGACGGGTTTATTTGGTTATTGTTTATGTTGGGACGGCAGAAAAATATTATGACGGGTTTATTTGGTTATTGTTTATGTTGGGATGGCAAAAAGATATTATGACGGATTTATTTGGTTATCGTTTATGTTGGGACGGCAGAAAAATATTATGACGGGTTTATTTGGTTATCATTTATGTTGGGACGGCAGAGAGATATTATGACGGGTTTATTTGGTTTATGTTTGGATAGCAGAAAGATATTATGGATTTATTTTGGTTATCGTTTTTCTAAAAACAAAAATAAAAATAATAAAAAAATAAAAAAAATAAAAATAATAAAAAAATTAAAAATAATAAAAAAATAAAAATAATAAAAAAATAAAAATAACAAAAAAATAAAAAAATAATTTAAAAAATCGTGCAAAAGTCATTTAGATAACCAAATAAAATCATAGCATCATCCTTTAGAATTGACAATTGGATTAAAAAAAGGAAGAATTTATTATCTTTTACAAGTTACAAGTTCAGTATAATAAGGGTGATCAACTTTAATTGAGCAATTAATTTTATCATTAATAAAGTTTTATTGAAATGTATCATTTGGTTTTTCATATGAATGTATAAAATAAATAACTTTTTCTTGTCCGATTTGATGATTCAATCCCACGAACTCATCAAGATCCAATTAACAAAAAAGAAATAACAATTAACTAAAAAGAGTATTTAAAACTGCAGCAATTCTAATTCCAGCAATAGCCAATAATTTTTTCATAACTTTTCCTTTAACAATTCTTTCATAATATTCTCCAATACTTAAATCTATTTCGGGGATCATAATTCTTATAAACTATTTGACAATTAAGTTTGTTCAACGATGGTGCCCAAAAATCTGGACAAACTGCTGAATGTGATGAAATTTTTGGATTATTAATGTTATCATCATTATTGTTGTTAATATCATCATCATCATTATTATTATTGTTATTGTTGTTGTTAATATATGGTTGTTGAAATTGTATTTGTGATTTGGAATACGTTTTTATGTCAAATTTTATTTCGTCTTTACAAACCATCCAATCAGAAACATCTTTAATCCATATGGTTTTGATTAATTTGATTATATGTTCAACGTATAAATCATAAGATTTACCATCTCGGCTTGAAGAATTTGAAGAATTCGGAGAATGATCGGATGATGTTTCATTTGAATAAAGTTCACGAATTTGTTTCTTCATTAATAATAATAATAAAATTAATAATAATAATAATAATAATAATAATAATAATAATAAATTAATAGTTATAATTAAATCTTGCCAAAAAAATTCATGACAATAATATAATATAATATACATACATGAATAATCGTAGAATCATAATGTCAAGTTGTCATGTGACCTTCAAAGATTGCTACAATTTAAATAATTAGAATATTTATTTATTTATTTTATAAAATTCCATAAATAAATAAAAATATATATAAAAAATTACTTACTATGTAAAGGTTGATGCAAATCACCAATAAAATGAACTAAAAATCTTAATGCAATAGCTCGTTACCAATATTTTAATCCACTTTTTGGATCAAGTTGATGAGTGTAATTATTTATTGCATTAATGACATCAGGTTCATCAGGTGTATAACTAAATGAACAAGTTTCTGGTGGGAAATCATTAGGTGGTGAAACATAATGAAGTGGTGAAGTAAATTTGTATTTAGGATTCCGTTTGATTTGGTCCGCCCACGCTGCTATACTGTTATATTTTGTCATCTCAATTTTTATTATTATTTTTTTTTTATTAAAAAAAAATATTAAAAATATTTGTTCAATATTTACAATGATAAATTTCCTTTGGCTTCTGGTGGCAATAATTTCATGACACTTGCACGGGCTTTAGGTCTGCTATTGCTGCTGCTATTTCATGTCCTATTATATTTTTTTTTGTTTTTTTAATAAAATAAAATTAATAAATAAATTCAAATTATAATAATAAATTCAAATAGTAATAATAAATTTAAATAATAATAATAAATTCAAATAATAATAATAAATTCAATAAATTCAAATAATAATAATAATAAATTCAATAAATTCAAATAAATTCAAATAAAAAAAGATACGATAAATACCAACATATCCAAAGGAAAATGTAACATCAATAAAAAAAATATAATTAATATAATTAATATACCAAATTTAAGAAATTTAAGCATATTTTTATATTTTTGTTAATAGATAAGGAAGGAAGGATTTATTTATACTGCTTTTATACTTAAGTTTTCGTTTATCATTTTTCGTTATAATTTTTTCGTTATAATTTTTTCGTTATCAATTTTTTGTTATCACTTTTTCATTATCATTTTTCGTTATCATTTTTCGTTATCATTTTTTATTATCATTTTTCTTTTATTCTTGTGTTAATTCAATAATTTTATGAATTTCGACGACGAAAGAGAATAAAATTTTAATAGTAGTTAAAAAAAAAAAGTTGCGGAATTAATTACGTAAGTTTATTAAATTTTACAAATATATAAATAATTAGTGTATAAAATTATACAAATAACTAGTATGTGACCCGTCGATTTGCTGACGGATTAGTTTTATAATTAAACTAGTAAACTCGAGAAAGAGAGATGTCAATAATAATAAGCAAAAAATAAAAATGAAATACAATAAAGAATAATAAAGATCCCTACAGAAATTGAACCTGCAAAATTAAATTTCAAACCATTGGGATCGAAGTACTCCTGTTGAGATAACACTAGTGATACCTGTCGTAATTCAAAAAAAGTGTCGCAATTAATTGCGACATACGGCGTAATTAGTTGCAACTGATTGCAACTCTTGCAAATAATTACGACAGGTATCACTAGATAACATTGACTCCTTTTGTAGAGGAAGATAGCTTGATTCACATACATATATGAAAAATAACCGTTTATCTATATTAACACATTAAAAATCTTTCTGAATTTATTCTCGCACTTTTTATATAAAATATATACTAAATTTCAAAGTCCAACCTTTTATAAAAAATTTTCGCGTAAATGGAGGAAAAAATTTTCTACTGTACTTAAAATTAACTGAATAGTTATGGACGATATTGTTATGAAAAGGGAATTGGAACCATCAAAGATGAAGAGAAGGCATTTTCTTGTTTTTTGAAGGAGAAAATAGGGTGGACAAAATATAAAGTTTCTATAATCAAGAAATACAAAGTAAACTAAAACAAGAGTAATTTTGGCCCTTTTTAAATCTACCATTAATTTAACCAGTATTGAAGATTTGCTAATAGTAATGGCAAACAAATGATTGCAAAAATATTTTCAAAATTTTGGCGGATATCTAAAAATATAAGAATTAAAGCATAGAATAATTCTAGTGATATTAATGGTTTAATTTATGCAATAATTCTAATTACTTAATTAGTTGAGAGTGGGATGGATATATTATAATAAATTTGCAAATATAGAATATTTAGATGCCTGAAGAATTATTTGAATTCTATAATTCAACTCAAGTTGCTTTGAAAAAACTTAAAAATTCACAAGTCAGTTTTGAATTTATAGATGAAAAACAAATAAAAAATGTTTATTATAAATATGTATGTAAATATACATATATATTTAAAAAATTTCAACATATTTTAAAAAAAACATATAATACTTCTTATTAATAATCGTGTAACTATGATTAATACATTTTTATAAGAAAAATCTTTACTAGATTTACTATAAGTTTTTCCTTTAACTCCATAATTTTACTTGAGGAGAAAATTGTTGACTTAAGCTGTGGAAACAATAAATATTATATGATAAATCAAGTGTTAGGTATGTGAATAAACCTTCTGAGTAATAAGTATCACTTTTATATAAAAATTTTATATCTTACTTAAGCCAAATGAATAAATTCATTTTTATTAAATCCATGGACAACTTTAAATACAAAAACAAGTTTAATTTACACACGTTCGCTCACTCACCAAAATATTAATGATAAAAACTTAAACAGCAGTTTAAAATAACATCTAATTTTTGATTAATGTATATATCTTAAACATGATATTTAATTTTATTTATTAATTCTTATATTGTACAAATGTTAAATAAAAATATAATATGCTACCATCAAATAATTTAAAACAAAGAAAAATTTTCCGCTTTTCCTAATAATATTGATAATTTTAAAATGCTTACATTATAGTCGTTTCCTATTCGCTCGCGTTTAAGAAATCTACAAATAGAGACGACAGGCCACGATCAACACGGTCCTATACGCTGCCATTAGTATTGAATAAATAGAAAACGCTTACTTCAAAATCCTAGTATTTTCCATAATCTTCTAAATCTTCTTCTCCGAATTGACAGTTAATATAACAAATAGAAAACTAACAATAATGGAAAACACCCACCTCAGATCCAAGTATATCGTCCTAATAGAAATCCCAGTATTTTCCACAATCTTCTAAATCTTCTTCTCCGAATTGACAGTTAATATAACAAATAGAAAACTAACAATAATAGAAACACCCACCTCAGATCCAAGTATATCGTCCTAATAGAAATCCAAGTATGTATTTTCCACAATCTTCTAAATCTTCTTCTCCGAATTGACAGTTAATATAACAAATAGAAAACTAACAATAATAGAAAACACCCACCTCAGATCCAAGTATATCGTCCCAATAGAAATCCCAGTATTTTCCACAATCTTCTAAATCTTCTTCTCCAAATTGACGGTTAGTATAACAAATAGAAAACTAACAATAATAGAAACACCCACCTCAGATCCAAGTATATCGTCCTAATAGAAATCCAGTATTTTCCACAATCTTCTAAATCTTTTTCTCCGAATTGACAGTTTGTATAACAAATAGAAAACTAACAATAATAGAAAACGCCCACCTCAGATCCAAGTATATCGTCCTAATAGTTGTGAAAAAGAAAAAAAAATCAAGGTTAATATTTGTAATAAAAACTCAAGATTAGGAAAACTCAAGATTAGGAAAACTCAAGATTAGGAAAACTCAAGATTAGGAAAACTCAAGATTAGGAAAACTCAAGATTAGGAAAACTCAAGATTAGGAAAAGCGGAAAGAAATTAAATTAAGAGAAAAAACTAAAAAAAAAAAAAAAAAAAAAAAAAAAAAAAGTGAGAGTTTAAATTCAAGAGTAAAAAAAAACTGATCAAGTTTCTAGTTCCCTAGTCATGTCAGTCGCATCGTGCATTGCATAATTTATGATCTGTGATTGTAACTCAGATTATCTAACAAAATTTCCTTTTTTGAAAAACAAGGTTTCGATGATGATCACTGAATCAGATTACAATTACATTACGTATATAAATCTCGGCTATTTTTTTTCTCTTTTTTCTTTTTTTAGTTTTCTAATTTCAAGTTTACTATTATTATTAAAGAATATTAAAGAATATTAAAGAATAAAATATTAACCTTTATTTTTTTTTCTTTTCACAACCACTTGGATTTGAGGTGGGTGTTTTCTATTATTGTTAGTTTTATATTTGTTATATTAACTAAAGCTCCTCAAAAGCCTTAAGGCTCGCGAGCCTAGCGAGCCGAGCCGAGCCAAGCCAAGCCTGATATTATAGGCTCATAGGCTCGCGAGCCTNCAAGATTAGGAAAACTCAAGATTAGGAAAACTCAAGATTAGGAAAACTCAAGATTAGGAAAACTCAAGATTAGGAAAACTCAAGATTAGGAAAACTCAAGATTAGGAAAAGCGGAAAGAAATTAAATTAAGAGAAAAAACTAAAAAAAAAAAAAAAAAAAAAAAAAAAAAAAGTGAGAGTTTAAATTCAAGAGTAAAAAAAAACTGATCAAGTTTCTAGTTCCCTAGTCATGTCAGTCGCATCGTGCATTGCATAATTTATGATCTGTGATTGTAACTCAGATTATCTAACAAAATTTCCTTTTTTGAAAAACAAGGTTTCGATGATGATCACTGAATCAGATTACAATTACATTACGTATATAAATCTCGGCTATTTTTTTTCTCTTTTTTCTTTTTTTAGTTTTCTAATTTCAAGTTTACTATTATTATTAAAGAATATTAAAGAATATTAAAGAATAAAATATTAACCTTTATTTTTTTTTCTTTTCACAACCACTTGGATTTGAGGTGGGTGTTTTCTATTATTGTTAGTTTTATATTTGTTATATTAACTAAAGCTCCTCAAAAGCCTTAAGGCTCGCGAGCCTAGCGAGCCGAGCCGAGCCAAGCCAAGCCTGATATTATAGGCTCATAGGCTCGCGAGCCTTAGGCTCACGAGCCAAGCTCAACTAAGGCTTGATTCATAAGGCTCGAGCCTCATAGCAGGCTCGCGAGCCTCATAGTAGGCTCGCGAGCCTTAAAAATTTTATCCGTTGCACAACGGATAGAATAATAAAAAAAATTCTATCCGTTGCGCAACGGATAGAATAATAAAAAAATTCTATCTGTTGCGCAACAGATAGAATAATAATAAAAATTCTATCCGTTGCGCAACGGATAGAATAATAA
>PQFF01000156.1:801793-905517 GCA_003547095.1 Diversispora epigaea
TTAGGATCCATTCTTATTTTTAGGATCCATCCTTATTTTTAGGATTTATCTTTATTTTTAGGATCCATTCTTATTTTTAGGATTTTTTTATTGTAGCAGCGGACGTTAATTTATCACACCCAGATTTATTAGTAGATCATCACCCCCGTCGTCATTTTCATAGTACAGGACTGTGACAATTCACTTGTATTGCTAAAAATATTGTCACGTGCGTCACATGCATATATATAATCCGGATGATCCGTATCCGTAATCCATTTTTATTTCGGATAAATCCTTTTAAAATAAACAAATTCGGATTATAGGATTCATCCGGATTATAGGATCCATCCGGATTTATAGGATTAAGGATCGGAACACTATTTGCACAGTATAGTAGTATTTTATTATTTATTACTTCCCACTTGTTTTAGTAATCAATCAATTATTTGACACCATTTAATCACCCAGAGCTAAACAATTGCTAATTTTAGCAAAACTCTCCTAACTAGTAGACAATTAGTCCTTTTTCATTTTGGGTTTGATATTCACCAGGTGCCATATTCAGATCTTCCCAGGTCCCCTTTATACTTTGTCTTTCTCTTACTGCTGTTAGAAAAACTTTTTCCCTTTTATTTTTTTACTTTTATATTTATTTTTATGTTTTTTAACATAATTATTATCTGTAATGTTAGCCTAATTATTATAATTAATATTATTGTATTATTAGTTTATTAATAAATAGACTTAATAATAAGATTGATTAACTATATTAATTATGTAATCACTTTTGTAATAAATTGATGACAGTCATGTAATTAGCCTTAGAGAGATGTCATTAATGTCCTAACTTTAGCATTGAAATAATAACATCTCAAATTGTTATAAATATGCTAAGAAATTCTTTAATAAAGTTGATTAACTTTTGATTTAGAATGCAATCCGTGACATTTAATAAATGATACATGTTTGCTTTTGAATAAACTGTTATTTGTTGTTTACAGTGTTATTAGTTTTGCATAATGTAGTATTAGTTAATTGTCTGGTTATATTTATTGCTTTGTACTTGTTTTCCCACCTATCTTTTGAAAACCATTACTATTTTTAGTAAAGCTCTCACAATCTGGAGATAACACTATCTTCCTACCTAAAGATACCAGTTATAATTATTTACAAGAGTTGCAAGTTGCAACTAATTGTACCATAAGGAAATTTAATTTTTTTTTTATTACAACAAATATCACTATTCCTACCTGAATAGAGAACTTCTCTACCTGGGACAAGTTCTACCCTTTAAACTTTCTTCTTTCTTTACCAGTAACTAATAATGAAGAAGCTGACAATAGTGGTTTAGACCATAGTATATAATAAAAAAATATTATAATTAATTTTTAATAAAGTGGTGCTCATTGTGAACCTTTTCTTTCAATTATGTTTTTATTTACTAACAATGTTTAAACTTCTATTTTTATATTACATCATTCTTTAATCAATCTGTGTGTACCAACCTTCTGCAACACATATGTATCCTTCAACTTTGAAACCTTTTTTTGATTACAATTGGAAGTTGCTTTCTATTGACAAATATAATTGAATTTTCATTATTTAATCAGTACTATGTAAATGATAAAAATATTTAATTAATGATTAATAACATTCAATATATTTTTATATTTTCAAACTTACGTTTTATGTGTATTATTAAAAATATGATCCAGTATTAAAAATAAGTTTCAATTAAAAAGTTAAAATTCAATGTAAATATTTATAGTGTATCTAAGTAAAGTTTTGATTTTGCTAGAAAGTATTAAAATAAAAGTTGTATTTGTTTTAAGCTACAAGTTCATATAAGATAGTTTGTATATGCAATAGACATTTATTGAAATTTGGTTAATTTCATGATAAAATTGATATTTTGAGATATCCGAGTGATATTTTGTGATAAGATTTTGAGATGTCTTGGTAATACTTCGTGATGAAGATTTTTAATTATCGACATTATTAAATATCGAAATAATATCTATTCGAATTGATATTTTTGGGATATCTCAGTTCCGGAAGTTATGGATTGGCCATTTACAAGATTAATTATAACACTATTTGGAATTTTTTCCCATTCTTCACCCAAAAGACTTTCTAATTCGGTAAGATTTTTTGGTTTACGTAACTCCACGTTCCTCTTAACGATTGCCCAAAGATTTCAATAGGATTCAGGTCCGGACTATTGGATTCAATGCCACGACGTTGTAAAGAGGTTATTGAAAAAAATGGGGAAAGAATATATATTAATTTTTTTTAATAAAATCTGCTGAGTTTCGGCTTTAAAATAATACAAAATATATTTTAATTGGTGCGATAATCATTTAAATAACGTGATTTTAAAAATTGTTGAACACCACTGTATGTACTAGTTTATTTATTTTTTTATTTATTTACCTTTATTAAATTATTTTCTTCCGTTTCATCATTCTCAGTGATGAGAAATCGGCCTTCTACTTGAATAACATCATTTAATTCGAACTTTGACAAGTCGCATGGTTTGTTCTCGTCCAAGGAATAAAATGCAGTTATTTGCAAATAGGTTTTATCCTCTTGGTCCTTGGAATTTATCACCCCAACGGCATTTACAATAAAGTTGTTTGGCGAAGTATTTTCGGTTCGGGATTCGATGTAGCAAATTGTAGAAATATGCGCGGGCATTTTTTTTTTAGAGAAAATATTTCGTGTAAATTTGATGCGTATTTATTATTGCTATCTTTTTTTTTGAATTTCCGTAGCTCTACTAATTCTTTATCATTCTTTATAATCCGTTTTTGGTTATTTCCACATGTTATCATTGTATTTCTTTAATTATTTTTATTTAATTAACAAAAAACGAAAAAAAAATCCAAGTAATAAACTGGTTAAATAAATTTACCAAAAAAGAAAATTCTTAAAACGATGAGAAAAGAATGACGTACCACGACATATGAAAAAAAAACATATAGTTAAATTTAGCTCCGGATTCCAGTTTGAAAAAATGAGCCTTCACTAAGTGACTTCGAAAGCGTTGATGCAGCAATGGATAAAAATAATAGCAAATTTATTTAGATAAAAAAAATAAATAAAAATATATACACAAGAAAAATTGAGAATTGATTTTTTATTTTATTTTTTTTCTAGTAAAATTATTCATATTTTAAAATTAATCATTAGACTATTTAAAAAATTAATTTATTGTTCGTATAATGGATAATTTTTATTTGGGATAATAATTCTTTATTTGGGAATAGATAATGATAAAATAATCAGGCGTTTCTAAAAGAGTTTATGAAAAATTGAAAAAGAATAACAGGTAATTAGAAAATAATGAATAAAACGAAAATGGTAACAATGATGGGCTAATAAAGATCATGTGAAACAATATCCGCAGTTTACTGTTCTATTTAACTGATCTGGTTTCGTGGAGGTATCTTTTACCTCCCCTCCTCCTTCCCTTCCTCTTCTCGAGTGAGAACTTGAAATATTTCCAAAAATAATTCCAAATCAGGAGGTTGATCTTTAGATAGATGCGATCGTCCAAAGTGTGAGCAGGAGAAACAAAGCGAGGCATCATCGTCCTCCATCATCTACTCGATCATCCCCGAATTCCTCAGGTAAAGATTGAGCCGAAATGCGTGAAATATTTAACGAAAAATAAAATTATTAATAATAAATCTTTGATTCCAGGTTCTGGACGAAGTCAATATATAACATTACCTCAACTATTTGGTCTCGCTTTAGAGAAGTGTTTGATAGAGAAAGGGTTGCAAGAAACCCCATGTGGTCGCGTATTTGTCAGGTCAAAATAGTACATTTGCCTAATACAAGTTAACTCCCCAGACTACTCTCTCCACCTACGAAAACACTGTTTTTTTTCGGCTTTGATTTCGCACATTTTCACCTACGAAATATGCATTGCATATTTTTTCGGCTTCCACCAATAATCCACCTACGAAACACGTTTTGTACATATTTTTTTCGGCTTCTCCACCTACGAAACACATGTTTCAAGGTTTCTCAACACTTACTAAACACTAGAAGTGTCTTTCGGTTTTACCCGCCTACCAAAACACGAAGAGTGTTTCTCGGCTTCGCGGAAGGGGAAGCTTGCATTATAGTAAAAGTACTAAAGAGCCCAAAAAATGATATAAAATTTTTTCTTATAATTTTAGATGCACCGATCAGATTTCTTCGAATGCTCAATATTGGGATGTACATATCTTCCTCTACATGATATTTTATGTAAATTTCATGGGTTAGGGTTTATATTTCGAATATCAAATTTTAGAATTTTTTTTGCCCAACATTCATCAGGAGCATTCAACAATTCTAATACATTATATACAAAAAATGACCGGAATTGAGTAAATGGATTTACATAAATTAATGTTGGATAATTGGGCCTTGAACAGGGTCTGAAATTAAACATTCATTTTTAGGTATATGGATATCGTCGGATTAGGAACGAATTTGAATTTTTGAGCGTTAACGTTCAAATTAAATGAATTCATTTTTTTTGATATAGGGCAGAAAGTTTGCTTGGTTTTAGATTTTTATGAGATATTTCTGTTATCGTAAAAAAAAAAAATTAAATAACCATGTTTACAGTATTATTTAACAATAACAAAATATATTGTTAATAAACAGTCCTTTCACTTTCATTTTTATTCACGATAAACCTCATAACATCTTACGTAATCAAAATGTATACCTTTTTTTTTTTTTTTTTTTTTTCCAACGGNCAATATTGGGATGTACATATCTTCCTCTACATGATATTTTATGTAAATTTCATGGGTTAGGGTTTATATTTCGAATATCAAATTTTAGAATTTTTTTTGCCCAACATTCATCAGGAGCATTCAACAATTCTAATACATTATATACAAAAAATGACCGGAATTGAGTAAATGGATTTACATAAATTAATGTTGGATAATTGGGCCTTGAACAGGGTCTGAAATTAAACATTCATTTTTAGGTATATGGATATCGTCGGATTAGGAACGAATTTGAATTTTTGAGCGTTAACGTTCAAATTAAATGAATTCATTTTTTTTGATATAGGGCAGAAAGTTTGCTTGGTTTTAGATTTTTATGAGATATTTCTGTTATCGTAAAAAAAAAAAATTAAATAACCATGTTTACAGTATTATTTAACAATAACAAAATATATTGTTAATAAACAGTCCTTTCACTTTCATTTTTATTCACGATAAACCTCATAACATCTTACGTAATCAAAATGTATACCTTTTTTTTTTTTTTTTTTAGTTCCAACGGAGCCATGCAATAGTTAGCTTTATTAAACAAGTTTTTTACATAATGCTAAACAAGTTTAGACTAATTTATATAAAATCAACGCCGACTACTACTATCTAGAAATAAGAAAGCACCCCACCGATCGGCCCATCGTTGCCTGGATTGTTACGCCCCTGCAACTGATGTCCATGGCTCCATCCAATACAAATGTATACCTTATTTTGATTTTCTTTTTTTCGTGTTTATTAATAAAAAATGTCATTTTATATATAATCATTATTGTCCCTGATCTTGATTTTTCATATTGTGCAACAAGGTCATTTAAAGTACGACCAACAGTTCCACGATTTACTTATAAAATTAATTAAACTTGACGAAAAGGGTCGATTTATACAAAAATTTTCTATTTAAAAAGTTACAACTCACATTACAAAAAAAAGCCCCCGAACCCTTTAATTTATCCTAACAGAAATGGATAAACTTAAATTAAAAGATATAAACAATCTAGACGGTACAGAAAGAACTTTTACATTGAGTATTCAAGGGAAAGTGATTGAGAAGGGGAATATACCAAAACAAGCCAAGGAAGTTTGTGATGGAAAAGCATGGTTGCATGTTACTATGCTTGAATTACTAGTTTGGTTTAGGATGACTTGTTATTCTGAAATCAAAATCGATACATTACACGTGTTGGTAGATTCACAACTCGGCATGGCTTTAATTTCTAGATTTATTAAACAATCCAGCTGGGAACTTATCACTCTTCATGCTGAAACATTAGAAGATGCAAATTATCTAATGAATAAGTATAATGATACACGGAATAATTTTGTAGTGATTCGTTATGATGAAAATCTAAAAAATGATATTGATTTTACATCACACATAAATACATTTGACAATGCATTTCAAGAACATAAAGTTGATAATCCACATGAAGAAAATGTCCAACAGTCTACTATATTATATGATCTTAAAGTAAAACCTCGAAGACTTTTAGATGTAGTCAATTGTCAAGTAATAGATAGTTTAGATACAATTTCGGATGAATATTCAATCATATCTCATGTATGGGGAAACGCAATTTATGATTGTGCAACAGATGTTGGAACAACTTACAGAGCACTATTAGAATCAAAGGAGAAACTACTTATGATTATAAATATAATCAAAACATTAGGAAGACGGTACGTCTGGATTGATGCATTATGCATTAACCAAGATGATATAAATGAAAAATCGAATGAAATACCATTTATGGGAATATATTATGCAAACTGCCAGGAGTGTATTGTATTATTAGAACCACAAACAGATAGTATGGAAGAGATATCATCCACATTTCATATATGCTCACGCAATTTTTTGAAGTTTGAAAAGCCCGTAAACAATTGTGAATACACACTTGATAAATGCAGTGCACAGTTTTTCAATATGCTTGGAACATGTAAGTGGATAACAAGAGTCTGGACCGTTCAGGAGGCATTACTGCCAAAAGTGATCAAGTATGTGATATGTGGATCATATATGTGTGAGAAAGCTAATATCAGGAAGACATTGGAAATAATAGATAAGAATCGTAATAATGAGAAAACTCCGTCAGCCTGGTTTGAATGGAATACTATTAAAAAGAACCTACATAATGACAATGGAGAAGTGTGGAGAATAACACATGATATTGAACACAGAGAATGTTTAAATCCAGCTGATAAAGTATTCGGGTTGCTTGGAATAACTGGGTATGGTTCACTGGTACAAATGGGACCAATTTAAGACGAATTTATTACCAGGAATACTTTTAACAAAATTGTCATTACTTTTAAAGATTGCACTCCCTTATTATATGCTGGGTGGTCAAATAATAGACCATAGTCTTTTAAGTCAACTGCTAGTAGATATTTTAATTTACAATGTGGAGGGATAGCAGTAGAACGAGGTGAATGCACTAAGTATGGTTTGATAACTCCTGTAGAACCTATTGGTTATGTAATAGCCACTATTGAAATGGATACGTGTCCCATTGAATCTGATCTTGAAACATATATCATTAAATTCTGTGCAAATATTATTATTATAGCATCACAACATAAAATTAATATAAATGATGTATTTAATGCATTGTATTCTTCTTCAGTATCAGTATTCTCTTCAGGACCGCGTTCATGTTTATTGCCGACTATGAAAGGATTCAAGTCAACTTTATTAAAAAGAAGCCTCGGAATATATAACAGAGAATGTTCTGGTGATGTATCATAATTTGTTCTAGTCATGATTTGGTTTTCTGGTGTTTTATATCCACTTACAGAAGCATCTGCTTGGGCGAATGTCGCATTTAAACGTGGTATTTACAGATTTTGCGGATCCAACTAATAGTGCGAGCTATATGACTTAACAAGTATATGACTTAGCAAAAAGATATCTATTTGAATAATTTCAAATTGCTTACCCTGTCTTGCAAAATAGCGGACTAGCCGAATGAGAATTCACTTTACTTTTTGAGATCTTCAAACAGTTTTGAATTTTGTTTTTTCTGAACTTTATAAGTATTGAGCAACTCTTTCGCTTTAGCCTTCTGCTCTTCGCTAAATTCGGTTGACACGATGATATTATGCAAAACTTCCTTATAGAAATATAAACAGTTTTTCCCGTTAAATGCAGATTCATCAAATGACTCGATGAAAGAACGTAGGTTCCAATGTTCAGGTGAATTATTCATAAAGTACAGGTTAACAAAGCCCTTCCTCGATCATATATGAATTTTTTGATTTTGATTGGCTAATACATAGGTTATATTTATCACATGGTTCATTAAGGTGCAATTTCGCCCAAAAAAATAACTAATTTCATCACCATCTGCGATAAATAATTAGTAATGCTAATATATACATAACAAAAATAAATCATAACGAATATCGGATTAATTTAACCAAAGAAGCATTAAAAGAGGATCTTGAATCAATACAAAAAAGGAGTAAAAAAGGTTATTGGAATAATTGTTGGATTGTTAAAAGACAGGATAACAGTATCTGATGAACCCGAAAGCAAAAGATGTCGTGTACAAGAAAAAATAAAACAGTAGATAGATTCTTATTCTATATTTTTATTATTACATCATGTAATGGGCATCTATATGCTCCATATATTTATTTGTATCAATAAATATGTATTTATTCCGATATATTATACAGATAATTATATAAAAATGCTCAAAGGAATGTTGAAGTTCTGATTTTTTTGGCGACGGGCCGCCGCTGAAATTTTGGTCGTATGATTCACAAATTCGAACTTTCTTAAGTTACGGATCCAAGGCTATGTGAGAAAAAGGGATGGACGCTCCTATAAAAATTCATAACGTATTTTGGTTTTGTTTGCTGGCTCTGTTAGGTGCAATTGAAGGAAAAATAAAAATAATTTCAATAATAATTTCAATAATAATAATATCATACCCTGATTAATTTTAGAGCCATAGAATAATGCTTTTCGAAGCAGATTTTATCCGGCTGTCTTAGTATCTACATTCATATCAGGCTTGAATAAAGAATATGCATTTTGCTGTTTGCATGTGATAAAGAGTAGAAAAATAAAGTAAATTTCCTTGTTGGTCTTTTAATCAATTGTATATAAAAAATGATATTATCTTTAATAAAATAAATCCAAAAGCGATGATGATAGCTTGATTTGATAAAAAAGACCAAGCGGTAAGTGATCGAGCACACGATACACACTCTTGACAACCGATCATGAACCACAACTCTTGAAAGAGCTTATGGGATAACCGTAGTTCTTCAGAATGATCGGTTAGCGCATCGTCTTCCATTACGCAAGTCACGACAGGTGCCCCCGTAGGAATAACCGTAGTTTTTGACCAACCCTGCCTGTGGCCTAACATATGGGGTCAAGTAACCCTTTCGCTGGAATATTCAATAACAAATTGAGTATTAGCACAAGTTAAAGTTTAGTATAATTAGAGCTCCGCTTTAAGATACTTACAAGGCATCAAAAGGAAAACTTGCATTCTGGGTACGTGCTCACAGTATAACTCTTGAAAACCAAGTGTGAGCCACAACTCGAGAGCTTATGGGATAACCGTAGTTCCTCAGAACACTCAGTAGTCATACTGTCTTCTGTGAGAGAATCTGGTCACAAACGTACCTTCTGATGAAGAATAACCGTAGTTTTTGCCCGTCTTATGCCAGACTACATCTTACAGGACGCGTTCTATTTTATAGGGATAAAAGAAAAAAATTTAGCACAGTTAGCGAGTTATCTTAGATGCGAACCCGTATATAAGTATCTAAATGTGTAGCAGGAAAAACTATATATAACACGTATAATTATTACTAAACTAAACGTTGTACACAGTGATTTTTTTTAAAACATGGGTGCTCAGCAGGGTTGTGCGTAAAAAAACGCGACACCCCCTGATGAACAAAAAATTATTCTCTTAATGTCTGACTCAAGGGCAACCTCGATTTCTCAGTACATTGATTTTTTTATTAAGGGCGAAAGACCTACACCGACCACATTTTTTGAAAAGTTCGACTTCTCCTCGAAGAAGGAAGGTGTCTCAAATTGGTACTCCGCTCTCAGTGAGAGCCTCAAAATTTATAAAAGTGATCTCAAACTTATTGAAATCAAGCAAAATTACGAAAAAGGTTATTACAAGCAAAGCATCAATGATTATTTTCGACAATCAGAACGTGCTCGTACTCTTGAGGAAGAAAAGGTTTGTTAGACTTGTTGGCTGGTTTATTAAGTTTATTAAGTTTATTAAATCCAAGCCATTCTTCCAGATCTCTATTGATAAGACCTTAACCAATGAAACTGGCAATGCGATTCGAAAACGTATACATGATCTCCTTCCGGAAGAAATTGGTGATCAAAAATTCTCGAAGAAACCATGTCTAAGGGAGTCGAATCAGAAAATAAATCAAAGAAATAATGATTTTTGCCCGGCTTCATCCGATCCTGTTTCGGAATGTTTCAACGCTCAGGAGTTATTAAATAAAAAAGGTATTGATTTATCAAATGCAGGCAAAGCCAAGCCATTATGTACTAACCATAATTTGTTTAGAACGACACAAATTGTGCTATTCGTGGGAGAGTGTCGTTGATCAGATTGATCTTAGGGCTGTCTCTAAAGACGATGTAAATATATACCAATATGTTCATTACATTCCATTTGCTAGAAATAACCATGCGTGAATATTACTTTTCAGTGGGTCTATGAGAGTTATAATCTCTCTTCAGAATTCCGAAATTTTCAGAAGTCGACAATTGAACAAGTCAAAAAAAATCCGATCTTATGATATAAAAAAGATATACAAAAAATTCTGTAAGTATTTTTGCAAACCGAATCAAAGTTTTTTTATGATTGTGTTTAATATTATTCATTATTCTTACGTTAAAATAGATCTCTTTCAAACATAATGCTCATCGAAAATATAAGGCCATCGTTTCTTAATTTCTCACAAACTATTTGGGATCAAATCTGTCGAAGGAAATCACCTTCAAGTTTACCATCAGTAGCAAATAACTTAGCTCTTGAATATTCTTCTGTGAGTTTACTTCCCCCACTCTCGGACTTGGAGTTAAAGTTATGGTATTAAACATTTTTCACTTTTAACTCTAGATGATAAATTCTTATACACCATTAAATGATATTCAAGATGCATGGTGTAATAACTTTTCCAAGATTACGGGATTAACGGATCGAGATAAAGACAAATTTTGTCAAACACAAATTATTTTTCGAAATTTGTAAGTATACCTATTGTAAATCATAATTAATGTAACACTTAATGAAATAACTTCCTTTAATAACTTCCTTTAATAACTTCCTTTTATAGCTTATTGCTAAGTTCAAAAGATGCGAATACCAATAACGAGGACACCTTTGTACATGATACTTTGCATGACCTACTTAAAGAGATTTTCCGTGATTCAACTTTCGAGTTAATTTGGTAAGAATTTGTATTTGTGATTTTGCCGATTTAAATCTTATAATTAATGCATAAGTTAAAAAAGGGCGAACAGCGAAAGTCTTGTTTCCAAAAATCGACGCTCCAACAGTTCGGACAAGGAAAATTACAGAGGTGAAAAGCCTGACTTTAAAATTATAACCAGTGCAAAAGAAGAAATTCTTTTTGACGAAATTAAGACAAAAGATTCACGTTCTTTATTGGTTAATAAAGATCTCATAAAATTATCCAATTTCCAATCGGGCGCCTTAGACGAGTTAATTAAAAAACATGGCAACAAGATTGGTTTGGTATATGGATTAGTGGTAAGTGGTTAAATTTGATAATGCATATACTAATATATGATGGCATTTGTTAATACGTACTTGATTAAATTTATAGGTCCACGTATTCGGATCTATGAAATGGATTTAAACCATGATGGCATGTATAGAATGATTTTGATGGCGAATATTGTGACCCCAACGGAACGAGCACAATTTTTAAGTCTGATACCAGTATTAGAAGCATTGTATAATATTAAAGTAAGCGATAGGTAGTAGTTTTTGGTTATTAGTTTTAGCGCGAAATTGCCATCAAACCATTTAACACAACACTTTATAATTTTTGAAGGATCGTATTTCTGAAGTATTAGAGGTAATCGTTTCCGACACTCCAGCTAGTTCACCACGTTCTACTTACGTTAGAATGCCCACCCCTCCACCAAAATTAGTAAAGATTGCTATCATTGGTCTACCGTCAAATTAACTTTCATCAAATTTTATCTCACCTAAAATCCTATTTACACATGATAATATGTAGATGATTTATCAATATGTATATCGAGTTTTGCCTGAAATGGAATTGTGTATAATAAAGTCATTATATTTTATCCAAAAATCTGATGATATCGAATACTTGTATGAGATCAAAACTGTATAAATGATCTGATTCGAGGGCAAAGTATAAATTTTATGTCGTGATATTTACTAAAGATTGATATGAAAATTCCCACGTCACAATAAAATTAATGTCAATATTTTTATTCGTAATTTTGACGACGGCCCGTCGCCCAAATTTTTGTTACTTTGTTACACATTTTAAATAAATATTAAGATATATATAATCTATTACTAAAACATGCAACGAATTTCTGAAAAGACTGAAAACTGATAAGAGATTGTATATGATAATATCTATTTATCCCTGACGAGAGCATTTAAATGTAAGCTACCTGTGCATCAATTGTCCCATTTTGTTCTTTTTCTGGTTTAATGGCATTATTACAATTATTACACGAAAAAACTATTTACAGGTGGGATATTTGAAAATCAACGTATCACAAAAAAATATTAGATAACAAAAAATTGATAGACAACTCTACCCTTAATTCTATCAATTCTGAACAATCTTTTCTGGAGACTTTATTTCGATTGAAAGGTTTGAAAAAATGTCTTCTGGGCCTCATACTCCCAAAAGTGACCCAATCAATAATACACTTGATTCCCTAACCGTTGCCGACGACATCGTAACAGATCATCAAGACGATCGTTATAACATTGACGATCGTCGACGTAACAGAACGGATGACGATGACCATAAATATCGACGAAGGTAACTTTGTTTAATATTGTTAAGTCCAAATATATATAATATTTTTTGGTTTGTTTCTTGATGTGTAAATACTTAAAACGGTTATGTCAGAAGGACTGCTAGTAGATCCTTATCACCACGTCGACCACGTTCAAGATCTCGTACTAGGTCACCTAGGAGAACTCCACCCAATAGACGTTCTCGTTCTCCGCGAACTCCACAACGAGAAAGAGATCTCTATACTTATCGCCCACTTAAAAGTCGTCCATATAACAATGATCATCATTATGAACCAGATAGACGTGAAAGGGATGAAAGGCATCCCAATTCACGCGAACTTCATAGAGAGAGAGACCGAGAAAGGCGAGATAATTTACGTAGTCGTTCAAGAGATACAAGGGAGACGAGGGTTTTGATTTCACGTAGACCGGATAAAAATTATAGTCAAAGGTTATCAGCACGGGAAACGGCAGGTAGGCAGACAACTTTTTCAAAGAATACCATGGGGCGCATTAGTCCCAAGCCATCGTCCAACTATCTACAAGGTTTGACATCGAATTAATTAATTTGCTTTTAACAATAATAATTATTAATATATTAATCTTTCCCAATATTGTTTAAATCTCATTTTTGTTTTTTGTTTTTTTTTTTTTTGCCTTTTTTTAAAAGCCATAAACGCTTCACAAAGATCACAAAAAGAATGTCGTGTATATGTGGGAAATTTAGCATATGAAGTTAAATGGGCACAATTAAAGGATTTTATGCGTCAAGGTTTTTACTGTCAAAAAAATGAATTTATTTTATTTTAAGGTTTTTTTTAAAAAAAAAAAAAATTTATTGAAAACATTTACTTAAAAATTTTTTTTTTTAAAGCCGGCGAAGTTGTTTTTGCTGACGTTTTGATTCAACCTAATGGCATGTCAAAGGTATAATAAACATATCCATAAAAAAAAATTCTTTTTTTTTAAGTTCTGAATTCTTTTTTTTTTTCCTACAAAAAAAATTAAAAATCGAAATTTATGTACGGAATTATAGGGATGCGGGTATGATATAATTATGAGTTTTTGACATTATTATTTTTTTATATCAAAACTATATTGCAAGCTGAAATTTTTATAAAAGTGTGGTTGAATATCGTACTCCTGAAGAAGCACGACGAGCAATTGAAACATTAAATGATACTCAACTGCTAGGTCGGCCAGTGTTCATTCGAGAGGTATTCTTTAAAAATTTATGTCTCATGAATTATTTTCACCGAAAGTTAGGTTTATCTGAATATTTTATTATTATTAGGATCGCGAGACTGAAGCGAAATTTGGCACTGGTTTGAATTTAAATAGGACGGAAAGAATAATGCAAGTTCCAAATAATAATAATAGTAATAACAATAATCATAATCATCATCATCATCATCATACACCAAACATTGGTGGTGGCGGTGGCGGTGGTAGTGGTGGTAGTGGGGTCGCTGGAAGACAAATTTATGTTGGAAATGTGAGTTAATATGTCTCGCTTTTAATTTTTTTTTTTAAAAAAAAATAATTTGTTATACATCAGTAACTTCTAATTATCATTCCATTATCATTTAAAAATGGTTAGTTACCTTATTCAGTTGGTTGGCAAGAATTAAAGGATCTTTTTAGAAATGCAGGTGTGTTCAAAAATCAAATGCATTTTTTTTTTATTTTTTACGAAATTGATTTTTAACATTATGTTGGTTATTTTTTTTTTCCTTAGGAAATATTATTCGAGCTGATATACTTGTTGGTCAGGATAGGAGATCAAAAGGGTCAGGGACTGTGCTGTTTGAGACACCGGGAGATGCTGCAAATGCGATTTGTATGTTGTTGATAATGTGTTTGGGAGTATTGATTAAATAAGATAGAAAGAAATTAAGAAAGAGAATAAGTTAAATGAGTTAAAAATTAATATTTGGGGTAATTTAAGCTAAATGGTTGTTTTTATTTTAGCTATGTACGATGGGTACGAAATGAATGGGAGAAGGATTGAAGTCCGTGAGGTGGGGCGTTATTTGGTTGTTTTTTTTGGTTCGAAAAAAATTGGGTGGAGTCAAAATTGTGAACGGTAGTTAGAACGTGCGTGGCTGAAAGCATAAACACGTTGTTTCTTCCGTATTTTCTCTGCTTAATGCGTTGTTTTTAATGGGGTTGGGGAGTGAATTTGAGGCAAGTATTGAGTAGGCGGGTTTTCTTTTTCCGAATGCATTTTTCCTCTATATATGATAGGACCGTTTTGCCGGAGGACCACCTCCGCCAAGGTTCACAAGTCGTCCAACACGTCCTTACACAGGTCCGAGTAATTACGGACATAACTCTGCTGGAGGATTTTATGGTCCAGCAGCCGTCCCACCGACAGGATATGGTTCAACTTATCAATCTATAGGTCCTGGCCCGGAACAATACGATGGATACGGTGGCGGTTATAGTGATTTTAACACTACTGGTGCAGGCATGATGGATTATAACGGCGGTGGATTTGGTGGAAGTTATATTCCCCCATATGGTGGTGCAACTGGAGGATATGACGGGTCAGCGAGTTACTTTCCTCCTGGAACGGCTGGTGGGTCTGGTACACAAATCTTTGTCAGAAATGTAAGAACTTTTACGATGGTTATTAGGAAGGCCTTTGATTTGATGTTAAAATTTGGGATGTTGTACATTGGGTTGAGTTTATATCATATAAATGCTGAAAGGAAACAATTATAGTTTCTTCTTTATATATGTGATACGTTTTTTTTTTTTTAAGAAGAAAAAAAAATATAGTTTCGGAAGGGGATGAAACGAAGGAAGATAATTATTTACCTTTTAATAAGGATAATTTAATTAGAAGTGATGTTGAATTTAAAGGCTGTAGTAGGGATTAATAACAAAGGTGTTTTCTTTTTGTTGGGATAAATTAGCTACCATTTACTACAACTAATCTGGACTTAAGAGACCTCTTTAAATATTGTGGTAAGTTTTCAATAAAAAAAATAATATATATTTGGTCACAACGTAATGATCCAAAAGCGATTAATTCGATTAATTATTTTCAAGGTAATGTTCTAAGGGCAGAAATTCTAGAGCAAAATGGGAGACCCAAAGGTGCCGGAGTAGTGCAATTCGATTCAAATGAATCCGCACGACTTGCAGTTGGTAAGCTACTGAAAAAGTGAATAAAGGAACAAATCGAAGAATCCTTTACCTTCACCATCTATTTATTATTATATTTAGTATTAATATTTTTTTAATAATATTTTTATTAATAATATTTTTTTTTTATCAATAAATTATTGTTTAATATTTTTTAATTTAATACAAATATTTTCTTTTTACAGAAAAATTTGGCGGATATACATATGGAGGTCGCATTATTGATGTGAACTTTGACCGATATGCTTAATTAAAAACGAAAAGAAAGAAAAGGCATCGTTTTCACAAAAATACAAACATATTTTATTATTTCTTTAGATTAATTTTTCGATAACCTTTATTTCGTTAATTCTATTATCTTTTTTACAATTTATTAGTGTACATTATCATTTACCTTTGATAAAAAAACACTAAGTTAATTATAATTCATTCATTTTCCCGAGGTTTATAAATTTTATTATTCAAATTATTCAAGTATTGAAAATTTGATTTGATAACGTAAAACAATAAAATATTAAAAACAAATATTAAATAGAGCTAAGACTTTTCGAATAACTTTGTTAAAGAAAATTGTGAAAATTGAATCAAGTGATTTAACGAATAAATAAGTAATATTTCCTTCCACATAAATTCAAAGATTTGTTGCTCAGATGTAAATATGTGTGCTTTTTAATGTAACAAGGTAAATGGTCAAGCACACCTCTTCATCTGATCCCAAGTTTTAAAAAAAAAACTAGGAATTCTTTTCATGATTTTGCCATCCATCATAGCATCTTTGAATTTGGAAGGATAGATTTTTTTTTTTTTTGATCATGTCAGGTATATATTGATATTACGTATGTGGTACAAAATATACTTTATTTATTTAACATTTAAAAAAAACGGTTTAAACGAAATATTAACGAAATATTAAAGTATTTAAAATATTTTAACAATGGAAAACACACCAGTCAACGAGGTACTTCAATGGGTTAAAAAGCTTTCGTTTTTTGATTCTTTATGATCTAACATTTTTTTTTTTTGTTGATTTTTTTTTAAGGCTCACGCTTTCGCAAATGCAGCCGAAGAGTTCGAAGAAAAGGAACAATGGGCTAAAGCAATGGAAGCCCATTTCCGTGCTGCTGGTATTGAAAATGATTCGTCTATTAAGTTGGTTCTGAAAATAATAAAATTATTAATAAAAATTTTACGATTTCATGATTTTAGAAAAATTTTTATTAGCAATGAATTATACATCGGATCCGGAAGTAAGAAATTTGAGTCGATTCCATTTTTCTTTCAATTTACGACATAATAATTATTTAAAATATTTAAAAATATTAATAATAATATTAATAGGCAGTACGGACCTTAAAATTACTTTACGCTAATCATACTAGACAAGGAAAAGAATCGCAACGTCGTGTACAGCAAGTAAATCAACGAATGCAACAATCCCCAAAGCAAACAACACAGGCTCATCTAAAAAATCCTTCTCATGTTAAGAAATCAACCAATCAATCAAAATTGAACGTTACTTCCTCACAATCAGAAAGTAATTCTAGTCATGAGAAACAAGAATCTCATCCTGCTATAAATTCTCGAAATACAAATGAAAAATTTACATCAAGACCTGGGATTAATAGATTATTAAGTGATTCAAATTTAAAACGAAATATTACTTTGTCAGATTGTGAGTAATTACTAAAGTAATAAAAAAATTTCAATATCAATCAAAATCTATTAATAAATGATAATAGTATTATTTACCAATTTCACATTTTAGCAGCTATTTCTATAGGCATGACAAGAGACACACCAAGTGTCTCTTTGGATACATCATCAATTACAGATAAAACAATAGATGAATCGTATATGTTGTTACGAGGAAATAATGATCCAACAGATGTAAGCTTACATTTATTATTATCATTATTATTATTATTATTATTATTATTTATTAATTGATTAATTAAGTAGTTAATTGATTAATTAATTAGTTAATTAATTAATTAATTAAAATTCTATAATATTTATAATATTTTTATAATATTCTATTTTAGGATGATGATTCAGATCCTTTTAACAAATTCTGGGGAATTGTTGAGTCTTTAGTCTCAAAGATCTCAAATCCTGTAGCTTTCGCAACCGTACCTCTTAATGGAACTGATCCTAATATTCTTTTTGATCCCAGTACCATACCACCTCCTTTACCATTTGGTAATGGTGCAGATGTTAGTAACGGTGTTAGTCGTGGTAAATATTCATTGTTTTTTTTAACATTTACAACGCAATGTTAAATTTATTAAATTCAATTTTTTGAATGTCTTATAGATAATAACGTCTCTAAAGTGGATGAATTAAGTGCTGCTATGATGGAATCATTCTTTATTATACCTAATGAACAAAAATCACATTTAAGAAATGAAGTTCAAAGTCATCAACGGTCTTCCCCTTCAAGAATGTCGAATCCTTCATCCGGAAGAATTGAAAGGTTTTTATTTGAAAAGAAGAAGATTTCAGTAGAGTCAAAACAATGAGATAAATCATTTTATTTATATAATTTTATAATATAGTAAAAATATTTCGAATAAAACATTAGAGGAACTTTCGATGGAAAACCAACAGCTTAAATCTATATTAGATACAATGTCCAAACGAATGTTAGCTTATGAAAAGGTGAATTATATATATTGTTCATTATATGTATATATATATGTAGTAGAAAAGAAGGAAATATTAATTAACAAGTATATTCATCACAGGCTGCCGAAGAGAATAGCATGCTAAGAAGTAGTATTTTGCAATTTAAAAATGATTTTCAAAAACAGGTTTAATATGTTTCTTCTGTATTTTCTGTATTTTGTTTTATTTTGTTTTATTTTACATCACTGATTCAAATTTAAAATTTATATAGGCAAAGCGCATAAAAGTTAGTCAAGAAATGTTGCGTTCAACATCTGTGATGAAGACTTCACCTGAAAGTTCAACAAGTAATAATATAATCTATCATTTATTTAGCGTATTTTTTTTTTATCAATATTATTTAATATTTATTTATTTTATTGAAATATTATAGTAAATAATGTTCAATACCTTCAAAAACGCGTGAAAGAACTTGAAGAAGAACTTCGCTTTGTAAAATCTGATAATGAAAAACAGGTATAATGGAAATTTTCAACGTTTAATAATTTTTTCTGTAGCAATTAATTCTAATTAATTCCAATTAATTCGTTTATTAATTATTATTTTTAGAAAACTCTTATGAAGAGATATAAAGAACGATGGGATAAATTAACTGAATCAGCGAAAGCGAAGAAACGAAGGGAAAATAATAAGCAAGGAGATTCTTCAACTCCTCAAATTGCTGAAAATTTAGAAAATTTCAAACAATCTTCATCCTCTCCTAAGAAATTATCTAGTTCTATTACTACAGATTTAATTAAACAACCTCAAACCGATCAGAATTTATCAACAACTTTATATCCAAAAACGCCTCAGATAATTTTACCATCTCCTAGTGAACAAGCTGCTCAATCATCCGAAACAACTCTTCCTTTTGCAATTCAAAAACCACCTCAAAAACCTGATGTAAGTGAAATTTTGGATGTTTAGGCTTATGATTTCACGTTTATTCCACCCTTTCATCACACCGAAATCATATAATGTGGCTGCAGACTTTTTATAGGGAGATTAACTGTAATAATAATTAATAATAAAATTAGCAGATAGTAAGAAAGATTTACTGTAATTCTATTTTATTTATTTTATATAAATGGATAAAAAAAAAAAGACTAATTAATATATATACAGAATTATACCATAATTATTACTGCATGACAAGATCTTACTCATCCGAGGCAGCAGGATAAATGATGAGCTCTAACATGAATCCGGCTCTAAAATCAAACATATCTTTGATCTTTCTATTCAGAAAACGTAAAATTCCATCATCATAAATTTCAATACTGATACATCCATCATCAATCACAGAGTTATAGAAACCGTGAGTGATATGCCCTTCGTAGTACCAAAAGTCAAATACTTGACGATCATGTGAATAATTGGTCACAACAGAATCTGCCGATATTCCTATCTCGAATCCGTATCGACCAGAAGGTCGACGTGGTCTTGACAACGTAGCCAAAAGACCTTGTGATGAACCTTGAAATCTAAATTTATTTTTACAACTAAGTACATTTCCGAACCACCCTTTAAATTTATGCCCTCGTATATCTATTTTCAATAATAAATTATGATCTTGAGGAGTAAAAACTTCAAGTGGATTGGCCGAAATAATTTCCAGAGGGAAATTACAACGAAAATCATTATCTCGATTAATTAAAACGGTTAAATTATCCGAAATAAAATTAAATTTCCATGTAATCACGCCAAGAACATTCTCTCTTCTTATATCTATTGTATCTGGCATTATATCATCGTCAATATCACGCATATTATCGGCTTCAGAGTATGAAGATAATATTTTTTCAAGTTGCTTTCTCAATATTGTAACACGTAATTCGGTTAGGTTGATTAGGTAATAAGTATCAAAATTTTTGTAACTAATAAAAGCGCACATTCGGTTAATCCTAACTCGACCACATTGTAACATAATACCCCGTTCATTAATTGTTAAAAAGACTTCTTCCACATTTGGGAGTTTAATAAATTTTGTGAGGTATAGAAAAAGTCTCGGTTTTGTTAACGTTGCTTCAAATGTTTGTTCTGAAATACTATTGGTTAAACTGGTTGAACTCATTTTAAGCGAAGATTTTTTTTTTTAAAAAAAAAAAAATAATAATAAATCAATAAATCAATAAATCAAATTAATCAATATAATAACTGTTTAGTTTTAAATAAACCAATCACGTGAATTATTCGGAATAACCATTTTATAAAGTAAACTTTTAATAAAATCTTGCATGTGCAAGATCGCGTGCTTTATACAAGAAATGGGTACTTTTCACAAGGAATTATATATTTTCACGAGGGTTCTCGAATAAATTAAATATGATGACCAAATAACGTCATTACTCTATTGATTTTCTAAAAAAGAAAAACAAAAGGATCATTATTTTTTTTTACATAAAAAAACGCTGTCAAATTTCAAAAATAANTCGACCACATTGTAACATAATACCCCGTTCATTAATTGTTAAAAAGACTTCTTCCACATTTGGGAGTTTAATAAATTTTGTGAGGTATAGAAAAAGTCTCGGTTTTGTTAACGTTGCTTCAAATGTTTGTTCTGAAATACTATTGGTTAAACTGGTTGAACTCATTTTAAGCGAAGATTTTTTTTTTTAAAAAAAAAAAAATAATAATAAATCAATAAATCAATAAATCAAATTAATCAATATAATAACTGTTTAGTTTTAAATAAACCAATCACGTGAATTATTCGGAATAACCATTTTATAAAGTAAACTTTTAATAAAATCTTGCATGTGCAAGATCGCGTGCTTTATACAAGAAATGGGTACTTTTCACAAGGAATTATATATTTTCACGAGGGTTCTCGAATAAATTAAATATGATGACCAAATAACGTCATTACTCTATTGATTTTCTAAAAAAGAAAAACAAAAGGATCATTATTTTTTTTTACATAAAAAAACGCTGTCAAATTTCAAAAATAATTTTGTCATTATCTTTTTTTTGAAAAAAATTTTTTAAACATGTCTGACAAAATTATTGCAACAGATATTTCCTCTTCTGTTTCTGAGAATACTGGTATGTTAATTTATTGCAGTTATGGATAATATTTATTCATATTGCACACTCTTGTAAACCTCAATTTTTTTTTTTAAATAGTTAGGGAATTTTTCGGTTTCTGCGGAAAAATAAAAAAATTTGAACTTATAAAGGATGATAAAAGTGATAAACAAATTGCACATGTCACCTTTGAAAAAGCGGAAGGAGCCAAAACTGCTTTAATGCTTTCAAATTCTGTTCTCGGAAGTAATCCGATTACAGTCAAACTTGATGAAAATTACTTATCTACTAGTGAGGAATCGTCGGAACCCGGAGATGATATAGAACAAGAAGATAAGGTTAGAGTAAATTTTCCATGATTCTTAAAAGTTTCGATTTTTTATTTTAAATATTTTTTTTGAAATTTTTTTTTTTTTCAAAAAAAAAATAGCCCAAAGCCGCCATATTTGCTGAAATTTTGGCAGCAGGATATCAATTAACGGATAGTATTATTCAAAGGGGAATCGATTTTGATGGTAAATATATATATAACAAAATAAAAATTTTTATTCAAATTGTAAAAATTAATTTTTTTTTTTTTTTTTAGCATCAATTGGACTCAGCGCACGAGTTAAAGAATATTTGAATAAACTTCAAAATAATAGTAAGTTATTTAAATAATAATTACGTTTATAATTTATTCATTCATCCAAAAATTCAAAAAATATATATATATATATTTTAAAATTTAGTCAAATCATTGGATGAACAATATAAGGTCTCTGAAACTGTCACCACTAAAGCTACTGAAATTAATGAAAAATTTGCAGTACAAGATAAAGTCAAATACGCTGCTTCGCAAGTTCAAGATAAAGCTACACGAGCTCTTGACACAAATGCTGGTAAAAAAATGGCCGAATTTTATCTTAACACTTCAAAACAAGCAGCTGATGTACATCAAGAAGCAAGAAGAATTGCCAATGAAAAGAAAGAAATTACTGTTGATACCACCGAAAATATTCAACAATAAACAATTAGATAAATTAGATAATCAATTAAAAAAAATTTATTTTATAGATTCGTTTAACTCATTTAATCATTTTATTCCTTTTTTATTTCCTTTTTTATTATTCTTTTTTTTTTAATCATTATATGATCAACATTAATTAAAATTAAAATTAAAAAAAAAAGCTTTAGAAAGTACATTTGTCTAACAGTCCTTCGAAAGTAAATAGAAGCTACCCTTAATTATTAATTAATTTTAGATTTAATTTTGCTAGCGTTCATCTTTGACATTTCTTGGCCTATAATAGAATAGTGTGCATGTATTTTCTTTTACAATTAATAAAGCTAGTCGAAAAAAATTAATTCAGTTTGGTGAAACATTATCATTATTTAACAAAAACACGATTTTATATCATGTGATCCGAAAAATACGTCATCGTAACGCGTGATTGACTGACAAAGTATTAAATAAAACGCGTAAAAAAAATATATATATATCAATTAATCGTTGATAATATTTTCGTTAATTATAATTATTATTAGTTTAATTTAGTACAATAAGCATCAATTTAGTTAGGTGGTATGGATATGTCAGAAACCCCTCCTAGACGTCGTCATTCGGCTGGAACATCGTTAAAAGCTCCTCAAAGGAGGTTAACGGCAGTACCTCTCAATGACGATGAATGGGAAAAACGTCAACGTAGAAAGTCGTTGATGGAATCCTCACGAAGAAAGTCATTATTATTAAGTTCTCCTAATACTCCAGGAGGAAGCCAGAGTTTCATAATGACTACAACACCTCAAAGACCTTTAAGACCTTTAACAATAGATGTTGTTACGCCCATACCAAAGATTCCACCAGAACAAATGTATAATAATTTTGAAGAGTGGATGAAAATGGCGACAGATAATGTATTATATAATCCATATAAATAGTATAGTTCTATTTTTATAATAAATGTGTTAATAAATATGTATATTTTTTTATATCTATGAATGTTTATATAAATTAAAAATATTTTAATGATAATTTTTTTGGGAGTTTAAATTTAAATTTAATTTAATAAATTTTAATATTTATTTATTTATTTAAATTTAATTTAATAAATTTTAATATTTATTTATTTCAATTTAGAAAATTAATGCACACAATAGTTGGAAATTAGCATTGATTGATTATTTTCATGAAATGAGATTTTTGAAAGAAGGCGATTCAATAAATTTCCAAAAAGCTTCTTGTACTTTGGATGGATGCGTAAAGATCTACACCTCACGTGTTGATTCCGTTGCTACTGAAACGGGAAAACTTTTGAGCGGTTTAGCAGATAGCACCAGTTAGTTTAAAAATTTATTTTGAATGAATTTATTTAATGATTGACGCACAAGACACCATGAAAAAAAAAATCCTATTTTGATTTTATTATTAAGAGAAAGATGATCAATTCTCTGAGGATGAAGAAGATGAAGGTGAAGAAGGAGTTGATTCAGAAAGACGAATTCGTAAAAAGGTAATTAAAAAAAGAAGAAAATAAAGCGAATCACAATTTAATTATTTAATGATTATATTGATTATTATTGACATTGATTATTATTATTATTATTATTATTATTATTATTATTATTAGACTAGAAGTGAAACTACATTAGTTAAAGATTATTCACAAATAACAATAAAGAAATTTGATTTGGAATTTTCAGTTGATCCTCTTTTCAAAAAGACTTGTGCAGATTTTGATGAAGGAGGAGCTCAAGGATTATTATTAAATCATTTGTCCATTGATACCGATAGTAAAATCATTTTTGATGCAGGCGATGCTATTTTAGATTTAGATGATATTGATAACAATGATTCAAATGCGATGGAAGAAGATATTTCAGAACAAGATATGGATTTATCAAAACTTCGATGTATGAATTAATTATAATTAATCACGCGTTTCGGTAAATTTATAATTTTTAACGCTAATATATATTTCTATATATATTCATTCTCGTTTAGCCAAATTTTACGATCAACTTTCACATATATTTACCAAAAAAATTTGCCCCAGTTTAAGATCTTTTGAATTTTCTGGTGAAAATAACGGGGATCTAGGGTACTTAATACATAAAAGTCCTGAAGATGAAGACGAGGAAAATAGGAGGGAAAGAGAAGAAAATAATCAACCGGGATCATCTGATGATTTCTTATTTAACGGTATTGATGATAATCCTGATTATCCAGATTTCTTTGCTAATGATGAATTCCTGGAAGAGGACGATGAAACGGATGAAAATGGTGTACGTGAAATATTTAATGCAGAGAACGTAATAGAATCAAGAAACAATCAGCCGATCGAAAATGAAAATGAATTTGTTACGGCTATGGCGAATCATCAGAATGATATGTTTTCATATTTTGATTCTGCATTTTTACGTAATTGGGCGGGTCCAGAACATTGGAAATTGAAACGTGTCGTTAGAGGTAAATTTTAAATCTCTTTTATTAAAATTAAAATGGGTTGTTAAAACGTATTATTAATATTCGTTTTCAATTCAAAAATTAATATATATTAAGAACCGAGAACCGAGACCAATGAAGAATCAAAAGAAAAGAAAAAGAAAAAAGCCTTTTCTATTGATTTTATTGAATCAGAAGATGTGGATGAATCTACTATTTTTATTTCGGGAGGGAGCACTCTTATATTACCAAAATTAGCTGAATACGTTCCACATGGTTATCGACTTCCTGATGATATACATTTTTCATCTAAACAATTGCTTCAACTGTTTTTAAAACCAGAATATAAGGTATGGTGATTTTTTTATTTTTCAGAAAATCCCTTTTTATTTATTTTGTTTTTTTATTAGTTAAGGTCAAAACGTAGATATGAAGAAAAAATCGATAACGGTATGAAATCTTTATTATATAATCAATCCAAAGAAATTTTAAGAAATTTTAAGAAATTTAATGGAATCTAATGAAATTTAATTTAATAAAAGGTGACAATCCCGAAGTAGATGAAAACTTCTGGGCAGAAGAGAATATTAATGACAATGCATTTCCCGATACAAGTAAAGTTTTCAACAAAATGATTTTTTTTTTCACATATATATATTAAATATTTTAAATAAATTTCTAAAAAATAGCGATGGTAACTTTGGGAACCATGTATAATTATGATGATGATGATGAAATAATTGATGGAGAATTTGGAGATAATTTAGTGACCCAAACTAGACGTGTTAAGCCAGACCAAATTAAATTTGCCAGAACCGCGAAAAAGGTTGACGTTAAGAAATTAAAAGATAACATATGGAAAACGTTGGCTTTCAATGTAAGCAATGGCCATATATTCATTTATACATAATTTAAATTACTTCATTTATATTAACATTTGATGATAATAAAATTTTAGAATAACGAGAATTTTACAAGAAGATCATCGACAGACAGTAATCTAATCTCTGATCAAGATGAAAATCACACAGAGCAAAAATTTACCACTGTCATAAAAGATTTGAAAAAAATCTATCCTGAAAAAAAGATTAAAGATATTTCGGTACCATTTTGTTTCATATGTTTATTACACTTGGCTAATGAAAAAAATTTAAGCATATCTGTAGCAAATGAACAATTGACAGAATTGGAAATTAAAAAAGAAGAAAATAGATGATATTGAACAGTGAATATTTTAGATACATATAAAGAATGACATTAATATATAATAATTGAGAGGGAATAACAAAATTTCTACTTATTTTGAAAATAAATATCGCATACACATGGATAAAGAATAAAAACTTTAATACGGGAGAAAGCTTTATTTCAAGATTGAATAATACATCTCTAATTATATAAACAATTATTGTCACCTTTTTTCTCAGGCTCGAAGTTTGGCTTTTTTATTTGTCTATTTCTTTAGATTTTAAACTTCCGATAAAATGCATTATGGAAAAGAACCCTTTTCACCCTTTCATTTAATAGTTTATATTATTGTTTGCATATTCAATAGTCACTGGGCTCTGATATCAGTAAAATCTTCATTGTTCATCTTTAATAAAGCTCTGTACATAAGATTATTGCGAAATCAACAAGATCATGTCGACTTCTGATATGGGTATCAAAAATAAATATGACAATCGAGAAAAGTCTCTTATCAAAAGCTCACCCGAATATATACTATAGCTTAACTTCATAATATTTCTTTTTCAATCGAAAATCGACAACTATACCATACTTAAATTGCAATACTTTTTTACAATAACGTACATGTATTTTGCTAATACTTGATAAAAAAAATAAATCATGCTGACCAAGTTATCAATAAGTAGAATTTTATTATAATATGAAATATTATATAAAGGAATTTCAAAAACCTGTGATCTAGTTTTTGTGATTGGCTTATTGAATTCTTTTTATTTATGTGAACATTTTAATAGTTATTTCTTCTATCTTTACATTAAGTTATTGGCTAAAGCATTTACTTGATCAATAAGTAAAATTCTATTATAATTTTTTATTTTTCATGTTATATAAAGTGATTTCACTAACCTATGATTAAAATTTAGTGATATATAGCTCATTAGAATCCCCTTATTGAGGCAAACATTTTGGTAGTTGTTTCATACATCAAGTTATTACCAAAATATTTACTAATCAATAAGTAGAATTTTATTATAATATAAAATATTATATAAAGAAATTTCAATAACCTGTGATCTAGTTTTTGTGATTGACTTATTGAATTCTCTTTATTTTTGTGAACATTTTAATAGATATTTCTTTTATTTTTACATTAAGTTATTGGCTAAAGCATTTATTTGATCAATAAGTAAAATTCTATTATAATTTTTTATTTTTCATATTATATAATTTAATGTAATATAGAGCGATTTTTTACTAAAATATTATCATAATAATTTCAAAACCTTATCTCTTGAGCTTTGTAATTGAAGTTAAATTATCTTTCTATCATTGATATTCACGAAATTATTATCATTTAAAAATAATGTATTAATTTTTTACTTTTTATTAAATTTATACTATAGGAAGCAATTTTCTACTAAGATATTTCTTTTACAATTTGAAAGCTCTCATTTAGGACTTTCTAAAGATGGTAATATTATCTTTCTAGTATTAATATTTGTGAAGTTATCTTTGTTCATAACCAATTTTATTAAAATACTTAATGTTTATATTTTAAATATTTTATTAAAATTGACTATGAATAAAGATAACTTCATGAATATTAAAGCTAGAAAGATAATCTCACTATCTTTAAAAAATTCCAAATGAGAGTTTTCAAATTGTAAAAAGAATACCTTAGTAAAAAATCAATTCCCATGTAGTGTTGTTAAGTTTAAGATGAATAAAACTAATGTTTCCAAAATTGATTTTGAATTTTTGAGATATTTCGACTTTTTGAGATTTATATAGAATCTATTCTATATATGGAAGTAAAAAAAGTACTTAATTATATGTATCTTTAATCAAGAAATTTATCTGGATGATCAAAAAATTTCGGGTTTTAAATAAAATAATTTCGTCTTTTATAAAAAACTATTTCAACTTTTTTCCTCAAAATTGCAATTTCGAAGTTCCAAAATAATTTAGTGTGCAAGTATAAACCAGACCGATGAGGCTGAACCGGTTGGACTTGAGAATTTCAAGTTTTCAGTTTGGTTTGACTTCAAATTAATCAATTTGTAGTTTAATTTGATTTAATTATTTCAAGTTAATAGGAAGTTAATAAGACTAATAGAGCCGAATAGAATCATATGATTTTATATATATATTATTAATCATTAACTTTATTGACTTTATCAACTTCATTAAAACTGATGAAACTGATAAAACTGATAGAATTGATGAGACTAATGGGACTGATAGAACCAACCCTATAAAAACTACAATATTTAAAATATACGTGTTGCCCAAATCCCAAATAATTTGGGATTTGGGACGCCAAAATGCACAAATTACTAGTATTTGGGATTTGGGATTTGGGATTTCGGCAAAAAATACTAATTATAATTTGGGATTTGGGATTTCGGCATTTGGGATTTCGGCATTTGGATTTCGAATTTGGGCGGCAGGTATAATTTAAAATATACTTAAAATATATTTAAAATATACTTTATTAAGTATTTTTTAAGTATTTTTTAAGTATATAAGAAATTACTTAAAATATTGTTATTTTATACTTAAAATATATTTAAAATATATTTAAAAAATACTTAAAAAATACTTAATTTAGGTAATAAGTAAGTATGTTTTAGGTATATACTTAAAATATACTTAAAATATTATTAAAACATATTTAAAATTAAGTATATTTTAAATATATACCTAAAATATACTTACTCATTACCTAAATTAAATATTTTTTAAGCATATTTTAATGTATTTTAAGTACAAAATAATTAAGTAGTTTTTNATATTTAAAATATACGTGTTGCCCAAATCCCAAATAATTTGGGATTTGGGACGCCAAAATGCACAAATTACTAGTATTTGGGATTTGGGATTTGGGATTTCGGCAAAAAATACTAATTATAATTTGGGATTTGGGATTTCGGCATTTGGGATTTCGGCATTTGGATTTCGAATTTGGGCGGCAGGTATAATTTAAAATATACTTAAAATATATTTAAAATATACTTTATTAAGTATTTTTTAAGTATTTTTTAAGTATATAAGAAATTACTTAAAATATTGTTATTTTATACTTAAAATATATTTAAAATATACTTTATTAAGTATTTTTTAAGTATTTTTTAAGTATATAAGAAATTACTTAAAATATTGTTATTTTATACTTAAAATATATTTAAAATATATTTAAAAAATACTTAAAAAATACTTAATTTAGGTAATAAGTAAGTATGTTTTAGGTATATACTTAAAATATACTTAAAATATTATTAAAACATATTTAAAATTAAGTATATTTTAAATATATACCTAAAATATACTTACTCATTACCTAAATTAAATATTTTTTAAGCATATTTTAATGTATTTTAAGTACAAAATAATTAAGTAGTTTTTTATAAATACAATTAAGTATATTTTAAGTATATTTTAATTTATTTTAATAATATTTTAATAATATTTTAATAATATTTTAAGTATTTTTTAAGCATACGTATTTCTTATAGGGTTGATGCTATTTATACTTCGATATATAATCTTCCGAGGGCAAAAAAAAATAAATCTGAAAATATTATTTATTTAAGCTTTCTATTTAAATCTAAGAAAGTTAATAAAAATCAAATAAACCATTATCTATTTTTGATAGTTGATAAACTTAAGGAATTATGAAAAGGGTGAAAAATTCTTGTTACATGTGAAAATAAAAATGAGCTCGATATAAAAGTTGTAATAATAGTAGGTTCTTCTGATATTCCAACTACATGAAAGTTATTTGAGCATGAATCTGCAATAATGAAATATCACAGATGCCTGGAAAGAAGTCAATATAGTAAGAAGTTCAAAAAAACTCATTATGGTAGCATGTATAATTATAAACAATAGATTACAGAATCTGCAGACTTCAAAAACATAGCAAGAATAACAATGTAACACCAGAGGAACAAGTGAAGCTTATTTTAAAATAAATGGAGTGCGATAGTCTGAATTGTTTCGTCTCCCTTACATGGATCTGATCAGATTTGCAGTAGTAGATATACCTGCCGCCCAAATTCAAAATCCAAATGCTAAAATCCCAAATGCCAAAATCCCAAATGCCAAATCCCAAATTATGATTAGTATTTTTTGCCAAAATCCCAAATACTAGTAATTTGTGCATTTTGGCGTCCCAAATCTCAAATTATTTGGGATTTAGGCAACACGTATAGTAGTAGATCCTATGCATTATTTGTTCCTTGAGATTGTAAAATAAATAATTCAATCCATATTTATTAAAGAAAATAAGTTAAATTCTGAGCAACTTCGTACAGCACAAAAAAGGATAGATAGCATTTAACTTTTATCTGATATTGGTCAAATCTTTCCAAAGATTACTATTGGAGAAAGATTTTCAAAGCTTACTGCTGACCAATGGAAGACCTTTATTATGATATATGCAACAACAATTTTATGGGACATGTTAGATGATAATGATAGAAAGATATTGGAACATTTTGTTTGAGCGTGTAACTTATTGGTTGCTAGATTTGTTACTAAAAATGATTTACAAGAAGTTCAAGAAAGATTAAGGAATATATCAATAAATGTAGAAAGAACCTATAGGCCTAAATTTATTACAAGTAATATTCATTTATCAATGCATATTCCTGAATACATACAGGATTATGGTTCTATTTATAGTTTTTGATTATTCTCGTATAAGCAATTAAATAAATACATAGGGCTATACTATACATGTCATCAAAACTAATTTGACTTTGACTCAACTCTTAAAATTTCAATTTTTAATTGCGTCTGACTTAACTAATTGCATCAATCACTAGTAAAAATCAAAATTTATCTTAACTCAACTTCAATTTTTTTCAATTTTAATTATATCTAACTCAATTCAATAGCTTTAATGACATGTATAAACTACACATATCAGGTGTACAAAATTATAATAAATAAAATTTTATACAAATCTTTTCATAGGTTTATATTTCAATAATAATTGATAAATCGAACTTGAACTTATGCGAATTGTTTTTAAAAATTTACTTCATCAGGAATTATATAGAGACTTTCTAGTACGCTATAAATACAAAACATCATTAATATATACTAAAACGTTGTGCTCTAGTATGCTATAAATACAAAGAGTATTTATTGCGTTCGAAATACACTGTTCTAGTACATTATATGAATGGAAAGTCTTTATTACGCACTAGAACGTTGTGTACTACATCAGTAAATTTTTTTAAACGTAAGCCTTTGAAGTCCTTCACTTCGATAACCTTCGAATACTTCCAATATAAACGTAATATTTACGAAGGTTATTGGTACCGAAAACCTTCATTTTTATTAATAAAACGTAATACTCTAGAGGTTATTGATATTAATAACCTTCAATAACCTTCATTTTATCATAATAAACATAATATTTGCGACAGTTATTGGTCCGATAACCTTCAATAACCTTTGAAAACGAAATTATTACAATAACCTCCGATATAAAAAATTTCCAGATGTAGTAAGTAATTCGAGTTTGTTTTTTTTCAGAAAAAGGTTGCACATTTGAAATATAATTTTCAAAAATTGAATCAATTGTCAATGATGTTACAGATGCAGCTGTTAATTCTGATTGAAAAGATGATATTGAGGATATTGATTTTGATAATGAAAATACTGAAGTTGTAGATGTTGATATATTAGGTGGTGTAGTTTTATTTGACCATCTTTGATCTTTATATATTCGATGTACTGAATGTAAATATATAGCAATATTTGTAGTAGATGTATTAGGTTTGAAAATTGTTTTGCATTGATTTGATGTACCATCTCCATTATCTATTTTAACTAAACAAGATCTCACTTTTGTAAGTTTGTTTTGCTGTATATATTTCCATACCCAACTTTTACCAGGTTTAATTTTTTTTAAAATATTATTGGAGATAGGAAATATATTAGGATGTTTTCTTACAGTTGAAATTTGAGATGTAGTTATTGAAGATTTTTCAATAGAATTTCTATNTTCAGAAAAAGGTTGCACATTTGAAATATAATTTTCAAAAATTGAATCAATTGTCAATGATGTTACAGATGCAGCTGTTAATTCTGATTGAAAAGATGATATTGAGGATATTGATTTTGATAATGAAAATACTGAAGTTGTAGATGTTGATATATTAGGTGGTGTAGTTTTATTTGACCATCTTTGATCTTTATATATTCGATGTACTGAATGTAAATATATAGCAATATTTGTAGTAGATGTATTAGGTTTGAAAATTGTTTTGCATTGATTTGATGTACCATCTCCATTATCTATTTTAACTAAACAAGATCTCACTTTTGTAAGTTTGTTTTGTTGTATATATTTTCATATCCAACTTTTATCAGATTTAATTTTTTTTAAAATATTATTGGAGATAAGAAATATATTAGGATGCTTTCTTACAGTTGAAATTTGAGATGTAGTTATTGAAGATTTTTCAATAGAATTTCTATTATTCCCACTTTTATTTAATTCAAAATTGTTTTCATAAGCATTTTTATTTGATGTTGAAATATCTCTATTTGATAGCAGACTCTCTAGATCTAATGTCAAATTTTCTTTATCTAATGCTATAGTACCTTCATTCTCATCTAATGTTAAATGATCATAAATACTTTCATTTTCATTCTTATCTCCATCTGATGGAAAAGCATCATTAAAAAATACATCATCATTATCTCTACTTCTATCTAAAGTATTATTAATATTATCATCTCCCCTTCTATCTAATGAAGTATTGTCAATACTATTATCTTCATCACTAATATTATTATCATTTTCATCCCTCCTATCTAATACTAAAGTATTATTAATATTATCACCTATCTAATGCTAAAGTATTATCAATATTATTATTTTTTTTTTGATATCTAATGCTAAATTATTATTATTAAAATCACTATCATTACTATTTTCTATATCTAATATTAAAGTATTATTATCATTATTATTATTATCTCTTCCACCTAATACTAAAGTATTATTATCTATATCTAATACTAAATTTTTATCATTAAAATTATTACTTTTATTTAATTCTAGATTATTATTATTCTTATTATGTAAGTTATTAAGATTAAAAGACAAATTATTTCATAAATTCAAGTTAGTTGAATCATGATTTAAGTTATTTTTCTGTTTCTTTTTCTTATTGTCCTAATAATAAAAATTATTTAATTATTTAATATTTAATTATTTAATTATTTATTAAATTATTTAATTATTTAATATTTAATTATTTAATATTTAATTATTAAATTATTATTTAATTATTTAATTATTATTTAATTATTTAATTATTTACAAGATAATTAAATATATTTATCTCTCGAAAAAAAGTTCCGGTAGGACCATTATAAGACATAAATTGGTTTAGATTTTTCTTGGGTGGCCTACGTTTCATCAATAATAAACTCAATAAAAAAAAAAAAAATATTCGATCAAAAAAATATTTGTATACTTCATTTTTTAAATTATTATTTTTATTTAATTGATAAAAATAAAAATAAAAATATCTCACACACATCTGCTACATTGCTAATTAATAAAAATTCCTCATGCTACTTTGTCATTTTTTTAATAAAAAAAATTGGCTAAAAAAATTAAAAAATTACCCTATATAGTATCAGCTTAGCTGATTTTCAAAAAATCGACCGACTAAATCAGTTAAATTGGCTAAGTCAGCTAATAACTTTTTGGCTTTGAACACTAGTACTAACATGTATCACTAATTTCATCTTCAAAATTTCCTTCTATATATCACTACATGTGAGTTAATTTTGTATTACTAAAGTTTTAGGATTAAACTTATATTTCCANTAATATTTAATTATTTAATTATTTATTAAATTATTTAATTATTTAATATTTAATTATTTAATATTTAATTATTAAATTATTATTTAATTATTTAATTATTATTTAATTATTTAATTATTTACAAGATAATTAAATATATTTATCTCTCGAAAAAAAGTTCCGGTAGGACCATTATAAGACATAAATTGGTTTAGATTTTTCTTGGGTGGCCTACGTTTCATCAATAATAAACTCAATAAAAAAAAAAAAAATATTCGATCAAAAAAATATTTGTATACTTCATTTTTTAAATTATTATTTTTATTTAATTGATAAAAATAAAAATAAAAATATCTCACACACATCTGCTACATTGCTAATTAATAAAAATTCCTCATGCTACTTTGTCATTTTTTTAATAAAAAAAATTGGCTAAAAAAATTAAAAAATTACCCTATATAGTATCAGCTTAGCTGATTTTCAAAAAATCGACCGACTAAATCAGTTAAATTGGCTAAGTCAGCTAATAACTTTTTGGCTTTGAACACTAGTACTAACATGTATCACTAATTTCATCTTCAAAATTTCCTTCTATATATCACTACATGTGAGTTAATTTTGTATTACTAAAGTTTTAGGATTAAACTTATATTTCCAAATTCCCCATGAAAATTTGAAATTGCTGTATCACAAAAAGATTGTCATGTTGGCTTTCTAAAAACATGTCTCCGCTAGGGCAAAAATTACCATAATCCAACTGTCAAAAAATTCGTAAAGTTTATGTCGTCTAGTTATCGCAACAGATAATACAGTTTTTAATTACACAGAACTTCAGTACTTTTATATCTCAGCCCCACTCCGTAAGATAATTATCCTTTCACTCAAGTAAAGCTTATTTTTCCACCGAAACACGCCATTTCCAAGTTGCAACGTGAGTGGACTTAAGATAGGACTCAAGATTCTGATAATTTCTCAGGAAATGCATTTCTTTAAATGAGCTGAGCTTAAAGAGAGCATGGTGTGTTGTTACTTCCGTCTACCTCTTCTTGTCAGGTACATATTCTACGTTCAGTTGGCTAGGTAAAAGTTTTTCACAAACATTTATACTTACTCTCGAAACTATACGAACTTATGCAAACGAAAGTGGAAAGGAATTAAAACATAAGTTAGTAACTTAAACTCAGACCCGAAGAGTTTTTACTAAAATTCTTCTTAAAAATTTTTGGTACAAGTGATAAGCAGAAAAAGTTATTTATTAATAATGAAAAAAAAATTTATTAAAAAATACACTGGTCGAATGACCAAAAATCGGAATCCTATTGATGGCAGAAATATGCATAAATCGGACATCCTATTTGTGAAAATTCATAAATCGGAAATTCCTATTTATAAATCGGAAAAAATTGACTGCCTATATTTAATAAATCTTAGCAAATTTAGCCATCAATTGGAATTCTATTCATAATAAAACCGTTCTATTTTTTTCTATTCGACCAGTGATAGTTGGTTAGATACTTATAATACAAATAAACTTTTAAAATTAACTGATACATAAATTAATATAATCATATATGAAATAAGTCATTTTACAGAAAAATGTGATACTAATTAGTGTTGTTAAGTTTAAATTAGATTAAATTGGTGCAATGGGGTTGAACTAGTTTAACTTGAGAGTTTTAAGTTATTGGTTCAATTTGATTTCAAGTCAATTAATTTGTAATTTGATTTGACTTAATTATTTCAAGTCAATAAGGCTGATATGACTGAATAAAATCATATGATTTTATATATATATTATTAATCTTATTAATCTTGTTGACTCCATTAGTCCTATCAACTTCATTGGGATCGATGGAACTAATGGAACTGATAGAACTAATAGGTTAAAATTAAATTATTAACATTATTAATTTTGATTAACTCTATTGACCCCATTGGTTTCATCAATTTCATTGGGACCAATGAAACTGATAAGATTAATAAGTCAAAATTAAATTATTAACATTATTAATTTTGATCAACTTTATTAACTCCAACAGTTTCATTAACTTTATTGGGACCAATGAGATTGATAAATTATTAATGTCATTAATTTTTTTATCAGCTTCATTAGTTCCATTAATTCCATCGACTTGAACAGTTTGATCTAGCTTAGTTTGACTTGTACTTTTAAGTTGATGAGATTTGGTTCAGTTCAGCTTAACTTGTTAACAGTTTGACTTGACTTGGGTCTCAAGTTAAACTGAGAATAACACTAATACTAACTTTCCACTTTGTGAAAAAAATTCACACTCTCATATGACTGAGGTAAATGTAACACCTGCAATATTTATGCCTAAAATTGAAAAGAAATCTTTAGTAAAGAATAAACAAATCCCAAAGTATATAACTCATGATCAATCTTCCATTATCAAAATGATATCAGATCAGTTTTTTTATTTATTTTTGCATCATAGTAATAAATATTCTGATATCCTACTTCATCATTATGTCTAGTGTGTAATCAAGAACATCAAGAATTTATATCAGGTGGATATAGTGAAGGATCTTATTATATTAATTGTTTGTTTTCTCCTGAATGCACAAAAGGAATTGAGATAATGTCTTTGGCATAAATAGTTACTTATAATGTATGTCTGATTTATCAGGAATCCTGGACCTGTGCATTATTAATATACTTGCATTATACATGTCGTCAAAACTATTGAATTGAGTCAGACGCAATTAAAATTGAGAAAAATTGGAGTTGAGTCAAGGTAAATTTTGATTTTTATTAGTGATTGACGCAATTAGTTGAGTCAGACGCAATTAAAAATTGAAATTTTAAGAGTTGAGTCAAGGCCAAATTAGTTTTGACGACATGTATAACTTGCATAATGATCAACAGTTGATAATATTTCTTCAAAACGAGCTATTTTTTTTGTTTATAATTATAATCACATGAGATTAAAGAAATGTATTTCAGGATTTTAATATGTTGTAGTCATCAATATATATTAAACGATAAAATAGCAAAGCCTTTAGTATAACTAAAGAAACCTGGAATTTATATATATTAGAACTTTATTGCTTTCTGATTCATGAAATTTTTATGAAAAAGTCAATATCTAATTTGAATTAATTTACAATCATGTNAGAACATCAAGAATTTATATCAGGTGGATATAGTGAAGGATCTTATTATATTAATTGTTTGTTTTCTCCTGAATGCACAAAAGGAATTGAGATAATGTCTTTGGCATAAATAGTTACTTATAATGTATGTCTGATTTATCAGGAATCCTGGACCTGTGCATTATTAATATACTTGCATTATACATGTCGTCAAAACTATTGAATTGAGTCAGACGCAATTAAAATTGAGAAAAATTGGAGTTGAGTCAAGGTAAATTTTGATTTTTATTAGTGATTGACGCAATTAGTTGAGTCAGACGCAATTAAAAATTGAAATTTTAAGAGTTGAGTCAAGGCCAAATTAGTTTTGACGACATGTATAACTTGCATAATGATCAACAGTTGATAATATTTCTTCAAAACGAGCTATTTTTTTTGTTTATAATTATAATCACATGAGATTAAAGAAATGTATTTCAGGATTTTAATATGTTGTAGTCATCAATATATATTAAACGATAAAATAGCAAAGCCTTTAGTATAACTAAAGAAACCTGGAATTTATATATATTAGAACTTTATTGCTTTCTGATTCATGAAATTTTTATGAAAAAGTCAATATCTAATTTGAATTAATTTACAATCATGTAAAATGTTAACATGAATGAGCAGAGCACAGAATTAAAGACTCATAAATCCTTAACTCCTGAATATTTGGAGTGGCATGCTAAGTGATTTACCAAGTATTTTAACAGATAAGCTTTGTTCCATGTTATATAAAAGGTATGAGAAAAAAACTGGCCTTGATCCCTGAAAAACGATAACATGAATAAAGCCTAATCCCCTGAATATTTAGAGTAGTATGCTAAATTAGCTGGTTTACCAAGCATTTTGTCTTATAAGATTCGTTTTAAATTATATGAAAATTATAAGGAAGAACCTTTGATAAACTCTGAAACTTCTGGTTTCCCACAAACTGAAGTTGATAAACTTAGAAAGGAGAATGCTAAGAATAAGGATGAAAATATCAAAGTTAAAGCTGAGAATGCGAAGTTAAAACAAGATATAAATGAACTTAAAAAAGAATTAGAATCTAAGAAAAATCGTAAATTTCAGGAGAAATGTATTTTAATAACCCAGATACTGCTTGGATGCTTTCTTTTCACGTCATCAAATTGCATTAGAGATGCAAGGGGCTCGTAGCACTAGCTGGTATAAAAACTCGAGGATATTGTTGATCGTGATCGGAAGAAAAGATGCATTTGCCTAGATAATGGAATTTTCCTTATTGAGGTATGGTATGACCAAACCCCGGAAATTGTTATTCCGGAAAGGATACAAGCATCTAATAAATTAATTGGGATTCCCGATCTTTTTAGGTGCCACACTAGCGTGGATTACGTAACATAGAAACAAGCGTAATTATGCTATATTTATACAGTATCTCTCTTAATTCCGTACAGTTGGCTAGAAATTTAAAAGAGAGATGGCAAAGAGACTTGATTGCAAAATTCGTGGAACCATTCAGGTAAGGAGAGGAACAAAAAAAAATGAAACACTCGCATTTTATGATTGGTATTACATTTAATGATTTTTTATGTGTAAAATAATAATAATAATAATAATAATAATAATAATAATGTTATTAATGTGTTCTTGAACTTTTAAAAAATTCAAAAACGTATTTTATGTAGAACGAAACAAATAATCACACCTTTCGGCCCGGAGGGAATAACAATAATCTTGCACAAATTTCATCCGATACTGATTATTACTTTTTGGGATGCCTGGGCTCTTCTCTGGACCTATGCATTTCGACCTTCAAGGAAGATGAAATTAGAGACGCAAATAGATTATTTGATGAGAAGTCTGGAACTCCCAGCGGAAAGCTTAATAACAATTCAACTGGATCAACTGGATCAAAAATTGCGCCCATCAACCGTGAATGTAACGTTCTCGAAGGATATTTCGAAACGAAAAGGAAAAGTTGTGAAATTCATGATGGGTGCGTCAATTCGTTGCGAAGTACCAATGAATGTACAGGCAGAAAATTCAAGGGCACAGAACATGCAGACACTTCAATGGGCAGCGGATGTGAAGAGTGTCCTAACCGAGGAACAATTGGAGAGATGCAAACACGCTTTGGGAAATTGCTCAGAATCGGTTCCCTGGGAGGTAATGCATGGAAACCCACAACCCCTAAAAAAACGTGCCGTCGTGTATTCGCGCACTCTCGCTATATCCAGGAAGAATCATCTGTTGAATGTCATACAACCATGTCTCAAGTGCGAGTATGTGATGAAAAAGATGAATCTCCATTGCGTTGCGACAATACACTCATATTAGTCGATACATTTGAAGATAAATCTCGTATTGCAACCTCTATAAATTTAAAAATTCTTGATAGTGACCCAAAAGAACTAATTTACTATATAACATGTATTGCTGAATTCGGCTTCGATCATATAATTATTATTGGTGAGACCTATGATGGAGTAATCTTTTTAGATTGTTATGGGCGGGTATTTCTTTGGGATGATGAAAATTTATTGTTATGTCCATTTGGGAATTCTCCTGAAGAAGCATCAAAATACTCATTTAAAAAAGATCGATTGGGATGGTTCGTAAAAAATGGGATTGTATATGAGTATATCCTGAAATTTGAATATATGTAATATAAGAATTATTAATATGGTTAAAAGTACTATATCAATGAATAATTAGTATAATTAGTATACAGTCAACCCTCGATACAACGAAGTCTCGATATAACGAATTTTTGGTCCGGGTATAATAAAAATACCCTCGCTACAACGAATCAACCAATCAAAATTGCTGGATTCTTCGTTATCTTGCTATAACGAAGCTAGGGTGCTGGACGGTTACTTCGTTGTATCGAGGGTTGACTGTATATAAAACTACAAAACTATGAAGTTTTAGTCATATTCTGCAAAATGCTCAATAAAATAAAAATGCTTATATGAAATTTTTCCATTTCAGAATGCACATGATTTATTAATGCAAGATTTTAGGATAATTCATAATATACTGCACTTTGAAAAAATTTATGTATCCCAATTCCTTGTATTTATTTTTTGCGTTAAGAAATGATTTGTGTTCACATGCTACATATAATATAAAATAAATAGATATTACGAATTTATANCTGAAGAAGCATCAAAATACTCATTTAAAAAAGATCGATTGGGATGGTTCGTAAAAAATGGGATTGTATATGAGTATATCCTGAAATTTGAATATATGTAATATAAGAATTATTAATATGGTTAAAAGTACTATATCAATGAATAATTAGTATAATTAGTATACAGTCAACCCTCGATACAACGAAGTCTCGATATAACGAATTTTTGGTCCGGGTATAATAAAAATACCCTCGCTACAACGAATCAACCAATCAAAATTGCTGGATTCTTCGTTATCTTGCTATAACGAAGCTAAGGTGCTGGACGGTTACTTCGTTGTATCGAGGGTTGACTGTATATAAAACTACAAAACTATGAAGTTTTAGTCATATTCTGCAAAATGCTCAATAAAATAAAAATGCTTATATGAAATTTTTCCATTTCAGAATGCACATGATTTATTAATGCAAGATTTTAGGATAATTCATAATATACTGCACTTTGAAAAAATTTATGTATCCCAATTCCTTGTATTTATTTTTTGCGTTAAGAAATGATTTGTGTTCACATGCTACATATAATATAAAATAAATAGATATTACGAATTTATAACTTTATTTTTTGTGAACTCAAGTTCACAGGCGCAGTAAGCACATGATAATGAAACGCTATTGATTAGAACGAATTATCTTGGCTATTACATATTCAATATCTTCCCAACTCAATTTCGAAATAGATGATGCTGAAAATGTTTCCCTCTATCATTAAAAACACTATTAAAAAGAGCATATATTTTTCGTGCCTTTTCAGTTCTTTTGCGAAGAGTATCATTAGAAATTTTTTCACCAATTTGTTCCCGAACTTCCTCGTTAACTAATACTTGAGATGCCAACTCCCCACGTTTCAAATTTCTATAATAAATTAAGCGTTTTGATAAAGCATCCCCAAAGGAATAATAACATTGAATGAGTTCCCGATTTGCACTTTCATTTTTTGATTCTACTTGGGTAATATTATCATTGAGCTGTAAAAAATTCGTAGCGTTTCAGTATATGTTATGCTAGATGCAGAAGCATCTTCAGAAGCACTGGTAGTCAATTCGCTGATAAGTTTTTTTAATACAGACGAATCTTCTCTTTTAACCTGCTTCTTTGCTTTTTTGTTGGATGGTTTGCTGGTAGACACTAACACGCTTTTTAGGTGAACTTGAATATATTGGAGGGTCGGCAAATAGTAACGGGATATATCCATAAGATCGTTGATATTCTGACTCCCGGACATTTTTTTATATGGGACATGGACATGGACGTCCAAATTTTGTCCCGTCCAATGTCCGTGTCCGCGTCCGTTGACAACACTGTATGTATAGACTAGATGGCCTCTGTGCTACAGAACTCGCTCAACATTACCAGCTGTTCGAGAAATTAACAATGTATAATATATATTCGATTTAATATACATATCTTCACATCATTACTAATATCGAGTTAAGTGTATTGATACTATACAAGGTAACCATTCGTGAAACTGTCATACCAAAAAAATGATTTTAACGATTCTTTTGGTCTCTCTTTATGTCTCTATACATACTTTAGGTATAATTGCCCAATGTTTTTTGAAAAAATATCCGAGTCTTTTGAGAAAATCTTTAGCAAAAAAATACCTGAGTCTTTGAATAAATTTAATTTAGAGACTCAAAAAAGTATTGTTGAAATCTTTAGAACTGCTAAAGAAAATATTGAAAAAAATAATCCGACTGAAGATGACGATTTTCTCGATCCTTTGTTATTAATTTACAACAACGAAGAATTTTAAAAGCTACAATAACTAATGGTATGTTTCGGAAATAGTTATTATATTCTGTTTTTATGTGTTTTTCTAACTTTTGTTTTTTTGGATCAGAAATCTGTGGATTTGTCGGGGTTACCCCTTTTAATCTCAATGTCGCGAATTATAATGGAACTGTGAATGCAACTACTGTCTCAAACGCGATATTTATTATTCGTGACTCCAATGCTGTCCAAAAACATCAAATCGCAGTAGGCATCATTGAGCATCTAGATCATACATATTTTCAGGGGGCAAACGCCACGGTTTATTTGGTGCGTGCTACCAGGAAAGACGTTATGTAATTGGCTCTAATAATAATTATTATTACTCTTTTTTAATTTCAATTTATCAATTTATCTTGGTTGGATTATGAATCCATCATGAACATTTGCATTATTATAGAAATGTATTAATTAGGATAGTATTCTTGTAAGAAAAGTGATTTTATATTTCTGCATTTAGTATTTTCGCCTTATCTTATATTTAGTATTAGTTTTACAATAATCAAACTATATCAGATAATAAAACGCGATTATTTTTCATGATTAGAAGTTACATGTGATTGTGTTGATACTTCTAAAAAATTTAACATGTATCAGATGTTTTTAAAGTTAATGTTTCGGAAAGTTTTAAGTTTACTAAATAAGACCAAATTCTCGAAGATGCTCTGGAATAACTATATATGGGTCTTCGTAGTACCAAACATACCTTAAAACAATCCAGTTTTCTTCGCACAATTCATTCTTGAGCTGATCCCATTGATGAAATTATTAGGGTCTCCTTTATGAAAGAATATGTGATATTTTTCATGTTGAGGTCCATGGATTTCGATAGCAAATCCATAATCATAGTAAGGAATATCAAGTTCTAATCCTCGAGGATGTTTAAGGGTTTTTAAGAAATCAAGTCGACGTATCTTAGATGGCGGTCCAAGATATTTTGATATAATCTCTCGGCATAAATTTTCTCTAGTATATTTTGAGCAGTAAGGACACCAAGCTTTACCATCTTTTATATGGTTAAGTTTAGCAAACCATGTATGCCCTTTATTGCAACACCATAATAAGGACGATTGACTATTAACATACTTTTCTGAAAAACATTGTCCATTTCGATTAAATGCAATTTTTTTAGCATCTTCAAGCGTAAGACGAGTATTACCTGCACAATGAGTTCTTCTCATGTTCTTACAGGATGTATATTCATATAAAGATTTACTATATTTTTTACGACAGTGAATTCTCATAGTCTGACACTTGATCCCGATTTATTTTTATGTACGCAATATTAAATTCACACACATACAAAAACCTAATAGGCATAAAAATTTATTAAACCCAGGCAAGTACTGAGATTAAAATATTATGAGCTGAAATAGAAAATAGAGCGACAAAAATTTCAGTTCTGTCTTGTATTCAAAGGAAGATATTTATCAACGTTACTCAAAATGAATTTGGAACAACTAGAATGATATTCAAAAGTAAACATTTCATCGATGCTTTTTCTTGTTTCTGATTCGGATAAAATGTAGTCAAGAGAGGACGTTCTATCGGTTCGAGTGTTTTTTGAAAAAATCCGTATGAAGAACATTTTACCAATGAAACCGCACAATGAAACTGTGACGAGAATAATTGGTGTGTTCAAGGTATTTGAACTGGCTAGAAAGAAGCCAACTATCGTGAAAATGCTTATTGAAACTAAAAATATTATCTGGAAAATTATTCTTATGAGTTTTTCTGAATCAGGTAAAAATGGCATCCGGAAACAAAGTCGTATTAGTAAGACCGCCAGCGAAATGCCGAATAGGGACGTAAGGATCCACAGAATGATCAGATATCCGAGACTTATATAACCTTCTGAGAAGTTTACATATTGTGAGAATGCCATAAGAAGACTTGGAAGCATGATATAATTTAAAAAAAAGTTGACATATAGCATTGTTTTGTATTCAGGACAACAATTAAACCTTCCGTTGCGTAGGACATTCACAGCGGACAAAGGTATTGAGATAACACATGTTATAAGGATGGCAATCATGAAATTTTGAAAATTTTCTGAGAACGCGCAGTGCTTGTTATTGTTCCTACAGATCAAATTTTGATAAATCGAAATAAAAATAATAATCGTTGCATAAACGCAGTATATAAGATCTAATGAACGATTCAGATAAATGCTTATAAGAGTTTTTTTGGGGATTGGTTTTGGTGTTGGCTCTTTGGAGATTGGTTTGTTTAGCAAGGAAGTGAGAAGTGCTCCTCCAAATAAAGCAATAAAAGAGAAAAACTTCTTGTCATCAGCATTGAATGGCACACTTTCGTACATTTTGAAGGAAAAAAAGTGGTTGATGTTCTCAAAAACAATACCGACTAGTCTGTATATGTTAAAGGAGTCAATAGAAATAATGATCAAAGGAGCCAGCGAATTTTTACGGAAAACAAATTTTGTTAAATGCTGAAAAGGCGCAGATTTCATTTGCTTGTCCGTTGTGCCACTGTTTATGAACACTTGACAACAGTGAACCCAAATCAGATGAATATATGTGGATTCGGAGTGGATTCGGAGTGGATCTTGGCTAGAGATGGGGTTCCATATCCACAACATAATCAACAATACTAATAAGGGTCGTCTCCTTCTGATTGGTACACATTCAATTGTCCAGCAAGAAACTAGAATCGTTATTATTCGGGCTGAGCGTCATACGAAATGGATTGCCGGGAGCATCGGAAATGTGTGCAGAAATTAATTGTCTTCAACCTCATGACAAGTCAAATCATATCTTTATCATTTTATTTAGCTGACCTCTTACTCTCTCAATATTCCTTTTGCAAAAATATGATTTGACCCTTTTAATTATTGTATGCGTGTAATAAGTATTTTATCTGATTCTATGAATATTACTTTATTTTGCAAAAAGTGATTTACCGCGTGACCAAAAGTCACGCACTCATATGACTGAACCAATATATCAGCAGAGCTGGCACAGCCAAAAATCATGACGATCAGATCAATGTAGAGGTAAGTGCTTCAATTAAGACACTAATCTCTGATTCAAAAGTCAATGTTAGTATATCACATACCTCGACGCAAGCCAAATCCCGACTCCCGATTTCTATATTACCAAAGGACCCGAAAGAGAAACAAAAACATGTTATCAAAATGGTACTGGAACGGTTTCTTTAAAATATAGACGATTACTTTGACTGTTCAGTACCCTGCCCTTTATGCAACAATGATCATAAAAAAGAAAATATAAAAAATTATATGGGGGTGAATGGGGTGGTGGCGAATATTGTGGTGAAGAAACTTATCGCCTTACATGTTATATAAATAAAGATCAGAGTTCATTCCAAATAGTATCTATAAGGGCATAAGATTCATAACCATTTTCCCGCGATCACATGGGGTTGCTCGTCACATGCATAACACTATATGTAATTTATTGCAAAGCAATGGCTCAAAGAGCCTACATTTCACAAATCTGATATAACAATAAATGATACTTGATACTTTATTAATTTATTATATGGAACGTATTACATGAGTTGATCGGTATGCATTGTGTGTACCAGTACAAATGAATTAGATGTAATAATTATTTTTCTGTATCACTATAAATAAAACTCATCTGAAGTGGAAGAAAATGAGGTTGGGACTCCTATAACCATTAACTCTAGCAAAAAAGAAGTCACACATCTCGAGATCGAGGAGATCGAGCATCAGATCATAAGGATATTACTCTTACACATCTGGAAGAATTTATTGAGATGGTGCGTAAAAATCTAACAATTTATGGTCCAAGCCTAAGAAGCCTTAAAATTACGCATTATTCTAAACTCTCAGACAATATATTACAAAAAATTTTTCACTCACATCCGAATATAACTAGTCTCGATTTTGAGCAAAGTAAAAGCTTCACTGATGCATCACTTATAGAAATTGCTCGGAGATATCCTAATCTGGAATCTTTAAATATTTGTGGTAATCAAGATTATTCTATATACATAATATCACAATCGTGCAAAAATATACGCCACCTTGATATTAGTTTTTGTGGAGGTATCACCGACGATTCCGTTTGTAAAATTGTGGTGGCGTGTCGTAAATTAGAACTTTTGTGCATTGGAGGTTTAAAACGATATAGACCGATTACTGATCAGACGATAATTGCAATTGCCTTCGCGTGTCCAAGTCTTCGTCATCTCTCATTAACGGGTTGTCATAATATTACAGATATTTCGGTTAAAAAAATGTTAAACCAGATTCATAATTTGGAATACCTTGGACTCGATCAGTGTAAATACATTACCGATTTATCTATTCGTAGTATTGGTGACTGTTGCCCAAATCTTGAACATCTCGATATCGGCGCCTGTACATCTCTGGTCTATCCGTCTCTAGTATTGCACGTTTATGTAAAAAATTAAAATATCTTAATATCAAGTGTTGTCGTTCCATTACTAATTTAGCCATTAATGAAATTGCAACTCATTGCTCAAACTTAGAATTTCTTGCCGTACAATGCACAAATGTTAGTAAAGATGCATTAGACAAACTTAATCCAAAGATCAAGATTGAAGGACCAATGCCTTATCTTGACCCGACTCTTTTGCGAGTCTTTGAGGCATAATGAGACATTATTATCGGGTAGCGATCACGAAGGCGTAATATAGGTTTCGAACAACGAAATAAAATAACAAATTGTGTGTAATGCATATAATTAATATTTTTTTTTCTTTTTCAGACTACATAAGGCATTGTATGTCAGCGGAGTTGGCACATCGTTTATAACATACAATTTACATCATTTCACATTCCACAAACCCGATATAAAAAATAAATGAGTGCTTTATTAATTGTGTTTCGGGATTTAATATATAGGTTGTCACCGGACGTGGACGCGGACATCGGACGGGACAAAATTGGGACGTCCGCGTCCGCGTTTTATGTCCGGGATGATTGACATCACATGTAATCAAAGTGACCAATCACAGTAGGTTTTTTATTATTGACAAATATATTTTCGATCAAATATATTTTTTATAGTTTATAAAACTAGCGGAAAAGAAGTAAATGATGTCTTTTATTATAATTATTTTTGATCTTTAATTCAAATGTGAATTCAAATTTAGTAAATTTATTAAATTCTATTAATAACAAAACAGAAGTATTAATTTTTTATTACAAATAGATAAAACAGACATTCAACCCTTTGTTATTTTCCATTAACACGTGTACTTGATGCAAAAATATCTTTTCTAATGAATATAATCAATGGTGCAGCTCAAACTCTATCATTTCAACAAAATTTCATACTTGGAGTTCCAGAAATAACCAAGTAGACAAATTTCTTCGTAAAACTCAAGAATTTGTTTCAGATCTCTTACAATTATTAATGGCAAATTTGAAGGTCCACAATTATTATTACGATTTATTTCATATGCTAAATATTCAAATGTTTCATTAATAGGCCAAGGAGAATTTAGNGACGCGGACATCGGACGGGACAAAATTGGGACGTCCGCGTCCGCGTTTTATGTCCGGGATGATTGACATCACATGTAATCAAAGTGACCAATCACAGTAGGTTTTTTATTATTGACAAATATATTTTCGATCAAATATATTTTTTATAGTTTATAAAACTAGCGGAAAAGAAGTAAATGATGTCTTTTATTATAATTATTTTTGATCTTTAATTCAAATGTGAATTCAAATTTAGTAAATTTATTAAATTCTATTAATAACAAAACAGAAGTATTAATTTTTTATTACAAATAGATAAAACAGACATTCAACCCTTTGTTATTTTCCATTAACACGTGTACTTGATGCAAAAATATCTTTTCTAATGAATATAATCAATGGTGCAGCTCAAACTCTATCATTTCAACAAAATTTCATACTTGGAGTTCCAGAAATAACCAAGTAGACAAATTTCTTCGTAAAACTCAAGAATTTGTTTCAGATCTCTTACAATTATTAATGGCAAATTTGAAGGTCCACAATTATTATTACGATTTATTTCATATGCTAAATATTCAAATGTTTCATTAATAGGCCAAGGAGAATTTAGCAAAGTGTGTTGTGCAACATGAAATCTATTTTATTTGAAATACTTAAATAGTGGATTAAAGAGATAGAAAAGCAAAATGTTGAAATGCTTTATAAGATTATTAAGCAAAATGGAATTGGAGCAGCAATATAATTGATGGAAAAATTATTGGTGTGAAAAAAAAATTTAAGTTACAGTGATTCAAAAAAATATAAAAGTTTTAAAAATATCTAAGTTTAAACATAATTTAAAAAGTTGGTGTGATAAAGTTATAATAATGAGGTATAAAAATTTTTTTTTATTATTTTTGAAAAATTATATATCATTCTTATTTTAATTTAGCCAATTAAATCATGCCACACTTAAACAGGTGTTATAAAAAAAATTTATTTAACAAAATGTTTAAATTTTAACATTCCTTGTTAAATTTTTAAAAAAGATATTTTAGATATTAAATTTTTAATCTGTTTAAATCGACATTAATAAGAATCATGGAAAACAAAAGAATCATCACAGGTCGAAATCTGTATTTCAGGTACCTATCGGATATTTATCGAGGACCTATTGGACCTTCCGATAGGTGTAAATAAATACTAGTCAGAAAGATATTAGTTATTTATAAAAAATTGAGTCCCCGATTATACTTGCACGCTAAATTATTTTGGAGTTCTGAAATTGCAATTTTGAAGAAAAAAGTTGAAATAGTTTTTTATAGAAGACGAAATTATTTTACTTAAAATCTGAAATTTTTTGACCACCAAAATAAATTCCTCGATTAAAGATACATATAACTAGATACTTTTTTTATTTCTATATATAGAATAGATTCTGCATAAATCTCAAAAATACAAAATATCTCAAAAATCCAAAATCAATTTTGGGAATATATATATTCTTGATATATTAAAGTACTTAATATTTTTTTTTAATCAAATTTTTTATATCCCCAATAGATGTATTAAATATTATTAATATTTATTAAGATACTTGATTTTTGTAATAAATATTAGCTACCTGATATTTATTTACAACTATCAGGTATACAATACACAGGTCGAAATCTGTATTTCGGGTACTTATCAGGTACTTATCGGGAACCTATCGGGCTCCCCGATAGGTCCCCAATAGGTGTAAATAAATATTAGTTGGGGAGATATCAGTTATTTATAAAAAATCAGGTCCCCGATATATTAAAGTACCTGATGTTTTTTTTTAATCAAATTTTTTATATCCTTGATAGGTGTATTAAATATTACCGATATTTATTAAAATATCTGATTTTTGTAATAAATATCAGCTACCCGATATTTATTTACAACTATCAAGTACACGATATTTATTTTACAACTATCAGGTTACCGATATATGCAAATAAATAATATTGGATTACCGATATGTGTAAATAATATCAGACACCCAATATACATTTTAGCATATCATTAACCTTTATTTACGCTTATCAGAAACATTTCTCGTGTTCAAATATAATATTTACTTCTCAAATCAAGTTTAAATCAAGTTTTTATACATGCTAAGAGATTATTTAAAACAATAAAAATATAACTATGCTTTATTATTTATATAAAAATAATATATATAATATAAATAAAATAAAATAAATTAAACAATAAATCTTCTATTCAATGGAATTATTGATACATAATTATCGCTTTTTCCACTTGATAATTTATCTTAATTGCTTGACCATATATTCTATACACTGTTATAATTGAATCTTGACCTTCCTTACAGTATTCTGCTTTTCATAATTCTGTATTTGACTTTTCAGATTCCATAAATTTATGTTTAAATCATATATTAGAGGAAGGTACATTTTTATACCATTTGACATATGCTAGAAGATGTGTTTTGAGTTCTTTTAAAAGTGTTAGAATATGTTCGAAATAATATTGTACCTCTCCAGAGTAAATATCACTGCTTCCATCTCTGTATACTTTTCACTTCACTAATATAATTGCATTATTTTCATGTCGTCCAACGATCATGGACCTAAATATTTCATTACCAATTATTAATCTTGTATATTAGTTCATAGTTACTTCCATACACGTATTTATATTCTTTTTTTTTTTATTATATAATGTTGCATACCATTTACATAATATTTTTCGAACTTCTATAGGAATACTTACCTTTTCATGCAAAGGCGTCAGCATACGTTCTGGTATAAGTTCAGTGCCATAAATCTTATTAGATATATCATGTTTCATTAAGATAAAATACTGTAACTCTTCTCTATCAAATTCATTAGTTACAGCTAAATTGCCAGCAACTTTCTTTAGAGAAAGAAATTGATGGGACTTCTCTAAGAGACCAGATGTCCATTGACATATCAGATGATAATCTACAAGCAAATTTTTAAGAACAATTCACATAAGTTCAGGTTCGATCTGTCGATTACTGTTGGGATATGAACCTATAAAAAGATTTGTGTTAAAATTTTATTTATTATAATTTTGTACACCTGATATGTGTGACTTATCTATATATCTATTTAATCGTATACGTGTTGCCCAAATCCCAAATAATTTGAGATTTGGGACGCCAAAATGCACAAATTACTAGTATTTGGGATTTGGGATTTGGGATTTCGGCAAAAAATACTAATTATAATTTGGGATTTGGGATTTGGGATTTCGGCAAAAAATACTAATTATAATTTGGGATTTGGGATTTGGGATTTCGGCATTTGGGATTTCGGCATTTGGATTTCGAATTTGGGTGGCAGGTATATTTAATCGCTTATATGGAAATAACCAAAAATTATAAACAAAACTATAATCTCGTATGTATTCAGAAATAGGGTTTAAAACCAGGTTTATATAATCCGGTTTCATCCGTATATCAAAGGTGACCCAGTTGAAACTTTCAAAACCAGGTGAAATAGGTTTGATCATAAAAATTTATGATCAAAAATAATTATCGATCGTTACTACATATAAAACTTTTTAATCTATAAGTAAATATTAAAAACTGTAATAAGCAAACTTAAAGATGAGAATGATGTACATGTTTAATAGAAAGGACAAACTTATATCATTAAAATTAAGAGAATAATTAGTAATTAAAGTTTGAACGAATTTTTTTATTCATTTAAACTTTAACTACTAATTATTCTCTTAATTTTAATGATATAGATTTGTTCTTTCTACCGAACATGCATATCATTCTCATCTTTAAGTTTACTTATTACAGTTTTTAATATTTACTTATAGATTAAAAAGTTTTATATGTAGTAACGATCAATAATTATTTTCGATCGTAAATTTTGACGATCAAATCTATTTCACCTAGTTTATACCCCAAACTATACATGTTTCCAAAATTGATTTTGGATTTTTGAGGTATTTCAACTTTTTGAGATTTATGCAGAATCTATTCTATATATGAAAGTAAAAAAAGTACCCAGTTATGTATATCTTCAATCAAAGAATAAATCTGGGTAGTCAAAAAATTTCGGGTTTTAAGTAAAATAATTTCATCTTCTATGAAAAACTATTTCGACTTTTTTCCCCAAAATGATTTTGTGTGCAAGTATACCCCAAACCAGATGAAATCAGGTGAAAAAAAATTTTTAGAAAATCATCCGGGTTTATTCGGATATTCGATTTTAAGGTCATTCGGATATCCAAATAACTTATTGAGATACGATTCCAAGTCCTATTCAGGAATATGCATTGATAAATGGATATTACTTGTAATAAATTCAGGCCTATAGGTTCTTTCTATATTTATTGACATATCCCTTAATTTTTCTTGGGCTTCTTGCAGATCATTTTCAGTAACAAATCTAGTAACCAATAAGTTACACGCCTGAACAAAATGTCCCAATATCTTTTTATCATTATCATCTAACATGTTCCATAAAATTGTTGTTGCATATATCATAATAAAAGTCTTCTATTGGTTAGCAGTGAGCTTTAAAAATCCTTCTCCGATAATAATCTTTGAAGAGATTTGATTAATATCAGATGGAAGTTGAACGTTATCTATTTTTTTTTGTGCTGTATGAAGTTGTTCAGAATTTAACTTATTTTCTTTAATAAATATAGATTGAATAATCTATTTTGCAATTCCAAGGAACAAGCAATGCATTGGATTCACTACTGCAAATCTGATCAGATTCATGTAAGAGAGACGAAGCAATTCAGACCATCACACTCCATTTATTTTAAAATGGACTTCTCTTATTCCTCTGGTGTCACATTTAAGCCATTTTTAAACATATTGTTTATGTTTTTGGGGTCTGCAGATTCTGTAATTCATTGTTCATAATTATACATGCCACCATAATGAGTTTTTTTGAACTTCTCATTATATTAACTTCTTTTCGGACACCTATGACATTTCATTACTGCAGATCCGTTGTTACTTTTTTTTTTATATATATTATCTTTATTTTATTATTATTATTCTTTCTTTTATTTATTATTTATTTATTTATCCATTATTTATTGTTAACTTTATTCTTTTTATTTATTTATTTATTATTTATCATCAACCTTACTCTTATTTTCATCCTTATATTTCTTATTTCTTATTTTCTTTATTGCTTTTCTTTTACTTTCTTATTATCTTATTAATTTTCGCGATACGATCGTCACGTGTCACGTGCGATGATGATCGACGAATCAATTAATGGCTGTGTCGATCACGTGATTTCCGCGTCCACTTGTTCTAGAGAACAACAACCACTTGTCCTAGAAAACAACCATTTGTTTTAGACAACAACCACTTGTTCTAGACGACAACTACTATCAATGGCATGCTATCTTGAATACTTTTATTAAATTTTAGTGGCTCTGTAGCAATAGATAGATTATAATCAAGTTTCTTCATGTATTGATTTTTATATTAATTAATAGATTTTTTATATAACTGTAGTAGATAATTAGAAAAGGTATAAAAGGATCTTAATTTTGTTNATACATATTTCATTTTGATCTTAAATGAATCTATCTATTATTTTCTAAATAAAACAACTGTCTTTCTAATAAAATAAAATACTTGATTGCAGTCCCACTCCTAAAAATATATAAAATTAGTAATTTCTATAAAATTAATTATCAAATCCATTTCTCCCGCCTAATCTTTTGTGTAACTGTTAATTTTGAGATTACATAATTTAAACAGATTATCTACAAACCCCTGCAAAATCTTGTGATCTTGCAATTCCCCTTGAAAACTTAATACTCACCCTTATTTTCTCTCTTTTTCTATAATATTTTAAATCTATCCACATTATCTCACTTACCCTTGATCACTACCAGCTAAACCATAGTACTTTTTCTTATTAAAATACTATTGCTCTCCCAAAAGGTAGTATCACCGTGTTCAAATAACTTTTGTGTTGCTGAAATATCAGAAGAACCTACATCTGGAAATTTTTTATATCAGAGGTTATTGTAATAATTTCGTTTTCAAAGGTTATTGGAGGTTATCGGATTAATAACCTTTGCAAATATTACGTTTATTATGATAAAATGAAGATTATTGAAGGTTATCAATATTAATAACCTTTGGAGTATTACGTTTTATTAATAAAAATGAAGGTTTTCGGTACCAATAACCTTCGTAAATATTACGTTTATGTTGGAGGTATTCGAAGGTTATCGGAGTAAAGGACTTCGAAGACTTATGTTTAAAAAAATTTACTGATGTACTATTATTGCAACTCTTATATCGAGCCCATTTTTATTTTTATATGTAACAGGAACTTTCTATTCTTCCCATAATTCCTTAAGTTTATCAACTATCGGAAATAGATAATAGTTTATTTAGTTTTTATCAGCTTCCTTAGATTCAGGCAGAAAGCCTAAATAAATAATATTTTCAGATTTATTTCTTTTTGTCATCAGAAGATTACATATCAAAGCATAAATAACACTAGTGCTATATTGTATATATTTAAAGGGTTGGAACCAGTCCAAATTTATTAATAATCCTAAATTTAAAGTAGCAGTTTCTTGACTAAAAAATTTGCTTCCATCGAAAAGAAATGTATTCCATACTTTTCCATCATATATATCGGCATAAATATTATTATTATAATTTCTTGTACCTGATTGTTCTAGCATTTTTTCAAAATCAGATCTTTGGTACAAAAGACTTAATTGTTACTTAATTGAGGACTTAGGATATAGCATTCGGGAAATAACTACCATATTTTTCATATTTTTTTTGAGGGAGGAGAGTTCATTATTGTATAACTTTTTACGGGAAGATACCGAATTATTAGGATATTCTTCATAATGGTAATTCATAATTGTCAACTTATTGTTTTTTTTATAATTGCATACAATCTTAGAATCATATAATTTATGACAGTTTGTACAAACTGTCATCTTTAATTTTGGTTGAAAAATTCCTAACCTCTTTTTTGCTAAATACAAAGACAGGAAATTCCCAGAACTTAAAATCATTTATAGATTTGAGCATAACATTTAAAAATTTAATTAATGCCTTCAGGGCATTATCAGATAATCGATATCGTTGTTAAAACTTAAATAACCAGATAAGTATTTCTATATCTATCTTATTTTCTAGTTCTACTCTTTCATAATTTTTGTTCTCTTCTTTTAGTTCAGGTGTAATAAATAAATTATTTTCTTCAAATACTTTTTCGTGTTCATTTTCTAATTCTACATTTACATCTAATTCTTCATCATCCTCTCAGTTATCAATTAATTCATTATCATCATCACAATATTCTTCAAGGTCATCAATTAATTTATTATTATTATTACGATATTTTTCAAGGTCATCAATTAATTCATTGTTTTCATTGTTTTTATTGTTTTCATTATCACCTAAATTATACAAAAGCATATCATCAAATATATCAGGAGTTTCTTTTATAAGTGAATTATGAAATTGATTATTTCTGGTATACATGTCGTCAAAACTATTGAATTGAGTCAGAGTAAAGCTGGTGTTCTTAATTATTTTTACAAGTCCTTAATATTATGGATTTTTTAAATAAATTACGATACAAATCCGTAATTCTGTAACTAATTACAGATTTTTGTGTAATAATAAAGTATATATTTAGAATCTCCATGTTTCTGGCTTCAAAATGATATTTTATTCAAATCAGATAATTTTTGATCAAAATATTTTAAAATAAAGTTTACTAATTAAAAATTAATTTTAAAAATAATTACTAATAGTTTTTACATATAAAACTTTTAATTTTAATAATTAAACATTAAAAGTATTAATAATTAAACTTAAAGTTAAAAATAATTTGTATTTTATGTGGAAGTTTTAAATTCTGTACATTAAAATTAACAGAACTATAGATATTTAAATTTAAATATTTAAAAATTTAATAATAAAATTTTAAAATTAAATAATTATGAGTATTATTTTTACTTACGGAATAATTACGGACTTACAGAACAATTATGGACTTACGGATAATTACAAATTACAGAATTACAGATTTTTTTTCATTGAAATCCTTAATAATTATGATACAGGCAGTAATATCATAACTCTTAATTCATAATTACAGATACCATCTTTAATCAGATGTAATTAAAATCATAAAAAATTNGCTGGTGTTCTTAATTATTTTTACAAGTCCTTAATATTATGGATTTTTTAAATAAATTACGATACAAATCCGTAATTCTGTAACTAATTACAGATTTTTGTGTAATAATAAAGTATATATTTAGAATCTCCATGTTTCTGGCTTCAAAATGATATTTTATTCAAATCAGATAATTTTTGATCAAAATATTTTAAAATAAAGTTTACTAATTAAAAATTAATTTTAAAAATAATTACTAATAGTTTTTACATATAAAACTTTTAATTTTAATAATTAAACATTAAAAGTATTAATAATTAAACTTAAAGTTAAAAATAATTTGTATTTTATGTGGAAGTTTTAAATTCTGTACATTAAAATTAACAGAACTATAGATATTTAAATTTAAATATTTAAAAATTTAATAATAAAATTTTAAAATTAAATAATTATGAGTATTATTTTTACTTACGGAATAATTACGGACTTACAGAACAATTATGGACTTACGGATAATTACAAATTACAGAATTACAGATTTTTTTTCATTGAAATCCTTAATAATTATGATACAGGCAGTAATATCATAACTCTTAATTCATAATTACAGATACCATCTTTAATCAGATGTAATTAAAATCATAAAAAATTGAAGTTGAGTCAAGGCAAATTTTAATTTTTACTAGTGATTGACATAATTAGTTGAGTCAGATATAATTAAAAATTGAAATTTTAAGAATTGAGTCAAGGCCAAATTAGTTTTGATGACATGTATAATTTCTGGATCGCGATAATAATGCCATAATGATTTCATCATCAAGATCCATCCCTGAAAACATATTACTTATTGATGTATCTCTTTTTAACTTAGGTAAACAAGTAATTTCTTCATCCGAAATAAACTGTTGGAAGTTTCTTTTTCTTTTCTTGCTACTCCATCAGTAAATTTTTTTAAACGTAAGCCTTCGAAGTCCTTCACTTCGATAACCTTCGAATACCTCCAACATAAACGTAATATTTACGAAGGTTATTGGTACCGAAAACCTTTATTTTTATTAATAAAACATAATACTCCGGAGGTTATTAATATCGATAACCTTCAATAACCTTCGCTTTATTATAATAAACGTAATATTTGCGAAAGTTATTGATCCGATAACCTTCAATAACCTTTGAAAACAAAATTATTACAATAACTATACTTGCACGTAAAATTATTTTGGGGTTCCGAAATTGCAATTTCAGGAAAAAAAGTCGAAATAGTTTTTCATAGAAGACGAAATTATTTTACTTAAAACCTAAAATTTTTTAACCACCCAGATTTATTCTTTGATTGAAGATACACATAACTGGGTACTTTTTTTACTTCCATATATAGAATAGATTCAGCATAAATCTCAAAAAATCGAAATACCTCAAAAATCCAAAATCAATTTTGGGAACATGTATAACAATAACCTCTGATATAAAAAATTTCCTGATATTGTAATTAACAATACATTTTCATTTTCTAAGAAAGGTAATAAATGTTGCACAAAATAAAAATTGATATATCAGGTACTCGAAAAATGAAAATTTGATAGATTAGATGTCCGATTTGGTAATAACAACGTTGTAATTTAATAAATTTACTATATTTTCTTGATTCAATCCTTGCTAACTGATTCTTTCTTGAACTTTTAGATTTTCACAATTCTTTATTATTAGTATGTTTCTCTTGAGTTCTTGCTACAACTTTTTTACCATTACACAATAGACAATTGCATACATATTTATATGTCTTCATAGAAACTAAGCTAGTTAATAGTACTGATTTTTGAAATATTTTTTCAAAATATATTAATATATTAATAAATTGGTTAAAAAAAATGATTTATAAATTGTTCTGAAAATTTTACAAAATATAATATTTTCCTTTTTATATAATTTCGCTAATACACATTTTTTGTAAATTTGCTTTGCGTTTTTGTGTCTCAAAATTTGAGAAATTTATGTTTATTAATTTTTAAATTAACGCGTTTTTTTATAATTCGTGTTTCAATATTTAAGAAGATTCATGTTAATTATATATATATGTGCTTTTATAATTCGTATTACAATATAAATTACTTATTATAATTCGTGTTATTTATATATGTTGTACCTCAGATGTCTTCTTGACTCAGGTGTCATCTGAGGTACCTCAGGTGTAAATCTTCACCTGAGGTGTCTCTAATTAAATTGTGATTATTTAAGGTGATATAATTAAAGTTCACACCCATGTGTTTATCACTCTAGGCAAAATTAACCCTAACCCTAACTAACCTTAACTTTAACTTCTTGTCACGGGAGGTGAGGTTTAGAAAATTACTTTCATATAATCACAATTTAATTTGAGGCACCTCAGATGAAGATTTATACCTGAGGTACTTCCGATGACACCTGAGTCAAGAAGACGTCTGAGGTACAACATATATAAATTACTTATTATTATTATAATATTAATAGTGTAGCACAAACTTGATAATCTCTAATCCTACTATACATAAAATAAACAAATACTTTTTTTCATAAATATCATTTTCTCATATAATACTTCTTGAGAGCACAATACCTCCTTGTGACTAATAATATTAACAGTACCATATTATATATTTACAAGTCTTGTAATTTATAATTATGATATTTTTATATTATATATACTATAGATATATTAATAGATATATTACAACTATTATAATATTAAAATTAATATATGATACAACCAATCCTCGATAAGTATATTTCATTTTTATTTTGGGTTTTCATAAAATATCAGATACTGACTTTTCGTAGCTAAAAAATTTTAATAAAAAAAAAAAATGAAAATAACGTGTCAAGGATATATAAATTTTATTATTTGTTTATTTATTAAAAATATTTTAATAAGTATATATATAGGAGTATAATTGTTTTTTAGTTTTTTTTTAAAGAAAAGTTATTTTAAATAAATAATATCATATCTCCGATGTATCTAATTTATTTTAATACATAATTTTTATAGATGAATATTGAATGAAATTATTAAGTAAGTGAAAATACTATGATGAAATAATTATTATATGAAAATAATATCAATATATTATTATATCATTTTTATGATATCAAAAATATCAAAGAGTAACGTAATGATATTAAAAATATTAAAGAATAATGTAATTCTTAAAAATCGACTACCTGAAAAATAAAATATATAAAGAATCACTTTTTTCTTTATTTTTTTTTAAAAAATATTATTTTAATTAAATTAGAATTAAATTAAATAGTTAATAAAATAATATTTTTTCAATTTTCAAAATGACCAAATCTCATAAAGTAAAAAAAGCAAGAAAAGCAAAAAAAGTAAAAAGATTCTCTATCGCGTCTCTCATTAAGGCAATAAAAAAAAAGGAAAAAAAATTAAAAAAATAAAATAACAAAAAAAACATAATATTAAATATTTTAATTTTTATAATATTTAAATTATAATTAATATTAATAACAAATATAATTTTATATATTTAATAGAACTTTTCCAATTAGGTCATTTTTATTACGACTTAATGATAAAAAAGAAAAATAAAAAAGTATCATCATTGTTATCATGTTGTCGTTGTCATTATCGTTATCATCATTATCATCATCATCATCATTATCATCAACTACTAGTTCCTCAAAACAAGTGTCGCAATCTTTGATTTCTTCATTATCTTCTGATAAAGATAAAAGAATTAAATCCCTAAATGACAAATTTTATAAAAGAATTAAAGTAAGTATAATATATAACAAATTTTATATTAGTTATGTCTATCGGAGACACGATTAACATACAAATAACAATTTTGTAGAGGGAAGTTTTTTTTGTAGTTGATTCTGAAATGAATACAGTGTATCAAATTACTGATCGCTTAACTTGGGTTGCTCAAAAGCATGATATGATTACGAAGTTACTACTTCCACTCAAAAGAAAAATTAATAAAAAGTACAAAGTTACAGAAGCAGAAATCATAAAAATGCTATAAAGGCGTTATCAGTTACACCATAGAGTAAATAATATTGGTAATCAAGGACTAAGAGCAGTTATTAATGATAGCAGATGAAAATTAAAGAATATAATAATGAGTAATGTAAATTCTTTTTTTAATTTTCTAAAAAACATGCATATCGAAAATAATATATATATATTTATATGTTAATAGAAAAAGAAAAAAAGAAGGAGAGCATTAGATTTTATGATGCAAGGAGGTAACAAGTATATAAAACGATATCTGAAAAAAGATTTAATTAAAATCTTAAATAATTCCAGTTACTATTCGGAAGAATGGGAAGAAACAGATGAAAGGACAATTGCAACAGCAAGAACAGCTGCAGCATTAACATCATTAACATTAGCAACACGAACAATAACTATCATTGATAGTGATAATGATACTGATAATAATAATAATAATAATAATAATAATAATAATAATAATAATAATAATAATAATAATAATAATAATAATAATAATAATAAAAATAATAATAATAATAATAATAATAATGATAATAATGATAGTAATAATAATAATGATAATAATAATAATAATGATAATAATAATAGTAATAAAAAAACAACATCAATTTATGTATATAAAAAATGGTGGCGATCAGATGCTATAAGTAAATAATAATATATATATTTTTTACACCTATCGGGAATATCGTTAATATGTTTTTNTTGGGTACAGTTCCTGGGTTAGGTTTTATGTGGGGTGTTTCATAAAAAGTTCTATCTAATGTCTTATTGATTAGTTTAATCTTTAAGTATTGGATGGAGCCATGGACATCAGTTGCAGGAATTTAACAATTCAGGCAACGATGGGCCGATCCGTGCGATGCATCTTAATTGAATGTATTTCTAGATAGTAATAGTAGGCGCAATTTGCATTTCTCTTTTTTTCATAAGTTAGTCTAGTTAAATAAATTAGTAATCTAATTTGTATAGCGTAGCGTTGTGTAAGAGTTTAAAATTTGTATAATAAAGTTTATTATTGCATGGCTCCATTGGATTAAAAAAAAAAAATAATAATAATAATAATAATAATAATAATGATAATAATGATAGTAATAATAATAATGATAATAATAATAATAATGATAATAATAATAGTAATAAAAAAACAACATCAATTTATGTATATAAAAAATGGTGGCGATCAGATGCTATAAGTAAATAATAATATATATATTTTTTACACCTATCGGGAATATCGTTAATATGTTTTTTTTTTAGTTCATAAAACTTTTTAACGAAAGGATCGATCCTGTTGTTAAAAATGTATGCAAAAAACAGTAAAGACAAAGAATCAGAAACATAGCGTCCAAGATTATAAGAGACGGGTACCTGTCAGTTGAAACCCCAAGCTGAATTCTAAATACAGTAGCATTGATGCATGAAAATTGGGATCAATCAAAAATAGTAATTTATGATTCCGATACAGAAGAAGAAGAAAGTGAAGGAAACGGAGAGGACAATATCAATGAGGATGATGATGATGATGAAAACAATTTAATTATAGATAATAAAAAAAAAAGAAAATCGTTATCATTATTATCATCAAATAAAAAAAGAAAACAAGAATCTTCAAAAAAAGATTCTAATAAAAAAAAAAACAAAAAAAAACAAAAAAACAAAAAAAAATAAAAGAAAATAAAAAAAAATAATTATAATATTAATAATAATAATAATAATAATAATAATAATAAAACCAATGATCTTCCAAACTCTTTCCACAACCACCATCCAAAAAAATGTTCATAAATTATTTTATATAATTTTATTAACAAAATTTTATCACTTTCTTTATTCCACCTGTATTTACAGTAATCTTTCCTCATAATCTTATCAACTTCGCTTTACTTAACATGTTATGGAGTTAGTTATATTAAGAACCTTAACTTCAAACGAGAAACTGAACTAGGTGGTTCGATGTTTTGAAACGGGTGACCTTTCTTTGCTAATGTGGATATAACATGGTCTCATTTTATTTACTCTTGTGGTATCTCTACTTCGGTTATTATGAACAGGCCAGATATGCATTATTGGGTGGAGGCTTGGTAGACATCTGTTGAGTCGTTAGTTAATTTTATGCTAAAAGCCTTATCGAAAAATATGGTTTCTCTTGCCTAGAGGTGGCCATAAAATCTTCCGGGAGGTCCAGTCAGTTGTCCGCTGGGTTGAGGTATAATTTAAGGGGTATGTTGTAACACCTGCATGAGTGTTATTCTGAAGAAGAAAAAACATATGCAGGGACCGGTTTAATTTAGACATAACGGGAGTTGTGTGATGGGCTGAATATTTTGTGTAACTAAGGAGGGGGTAACACTTACATCGAGTTTGTACTATATAAGGTATGGACATGTGAGGACCTTCAAAGTTATGCATCTATGGGTATAAAAAACTTGAATCTTGTAGTAGCTCTTACGGTGTATATTGTGGGATTAATAACCTGGTCGGTTAACAGGTTTAGATATTTTGTGTCATGAGAAATGTTGGTCATGATTTTATTCCAGTTTAATGTTTCGTTGTGTTGGGAATTAGGAAGAAACCAAGGTGTAGGCGTTGAAAAGCGGTTTGGTTTTAGGAGGGTTAGTTGTTGAGGGGCTTGAGTTGGTTGAAGTGTTAGAGGGTTAGTTGCTGGTTGGGTAGTTGTTAGTAGTTTTATTTTATATAGTATTTTTACATAGCTTTTGCCTTGTATCGATATCCGGATGGGTTGGGCTGGGGTAAAAGGCCTGGTATGGGAACACTAGCTATGTTCAGATACTATTTTTGGGTTATTTTGTGGGGAACATAAAAGATTTAAAGAATTTTGAGGTTATTTGAAATTAAAACAAATATTGTGAATACAAGTTATATCAAATAACAGTTTTGCTGTATCGATTGGGTACAGTTCCTGGGTTAGGTTTTATGTGGGGTGTTTCATAAAAAGTTCTATCTAATGTCTTATTGATTAGTTTAATCTTTAAGTATTGGATGGAGCCATGGACATCAGTTGCAGGAATTTAACAATTCAGGCAACGATGGGCCGATCCGTGCGATGCATCTTAATTGAATGTATTTCTAGATAGTAATAGTAGGCGCAATTTGCATTTCTCTTTTTTTCATAAGTTAGTCTAGTTAAATAAATTAGTAATCTAATTTGTATAGCGTAGCGTTGTGTAAGAGTTTAAAATTTGTATAATAAAGTTTATTATTGCATGGCTCCATTGGATTAAAAAAAAAAAATAATAATAATAATAATAATAATAATGATATTATATAATTTTTTTTAATTTTTATTATTTTTTATATATTTTGATTATATTAATAAATAAATTTTGTAATAAAATTAGTTATTGGGATATATGNGGTTTAGATATTTTGTGTCATGAGAAATGTTGGTCATGATTTTATTCCAGTTTAATGTTTCGTTGTGTTGGGAATTAGGAAGAAACCAAGGTGTAGGCGTTGAAAAGCGGTTTGGTTTTAGGAGGGTTAGTTGTTGAGGGGCTTGAGTTGGTTGAAGTGTTAGAGGGTTAGTTGCTGGTTGGGTAGTTGTTAGTAGTTTTATTTTATATAGTATTTTTACATAGCTTTTGCCTTGTATCGATATCCGGATGGGTTGGGCTGGGGTAAAAGGCCTGGTATGGGAACACTAGCTATGTTCAGATACTATTTTTGGGTTATTTTGTGGGGAACATAAAAGATTTAAAGAATTTTGAGGTTATTTGAAATTAAAACAAATATTGTGAATACAAGTTATATCAAATAACAGTTTTGCTGTATCGATTGGGTACAGTTCCTGGGTTAGGTTTTATGTGGGGTGTTTCATAAAAAGTTCTATCTAATGTCTTATTGATTAGTTTAATCTTTAAGTATTGGATGGAGCCATGGACATCAGTTGCAGGAATTTAACAATTCAGGCAACGATGGGCCGATCCGTGCGATGCATCTTAATTGAATGTATTTCTAGATAGTAATAGTAGGCGCAATTTGCATTTCTCTTTTTTTCATAAGTTAGTCTAGTTAAATAAATTAGTAATCTAATTTGTATAGCGTAGCGTTGTGTAAGAGTTTAAAATTTGTATAATAAAGTTTATTATTGCATGGCTCCATTGGATTAAAAAAAAAAAATAATAATAATAATAATAATAATAATGATATTATATAATTTTTTTTAATTTTTATTATTTTTTATATATTTTGATTATATTAATAAATAAATTTTGTAATAAAATTAGTTATTGGGATATATGATATATTAAAAAAAAAATTTGTACAATAATAAATAAAGCTATTAAATTTTTTATGATTTTATCTAATAAAAAATTGAATTTTAGTATGAAAGCTATATTATCGGACACCCGATAGGCGCAATATAAATAAAATATTGGGAGCTTATTAGCGACCGAAAGTTGACCGATAGATCCCTGATAATATTTAAAAAAAAATCGGATATACGATTGATTTTGAAAAATAGCTAAAAACTAAATACCCGATATGTGTAAAAAATATAACCGATAAGTCTATGATAAGTATATGATATTAGGTACAACTACTACACTTATCAGGTACCCGATAGGTATAATATAAGTAGATATCAGGGACCTATCGGGAACCTATCTGGGAGGAGATAGGTACCAGATAAGTTCCCGATATTTCAGATTTCAACCAGTGTATGTAAGTATATCTACCTCTTTTTTAATTTGTTTTAAAAATAAATTGACATTTTCAAAAATCTATTACTTGTAGAATTTTTTATAATAAATATACTTTTTATTATAACAATTTGTGTAATAGCTATACTTGCATGCTAAATTATTTTGGGGCTCCGAAATTGCAATTTTAAGAAAAAAAGTCAAAATAGTTTTTTATAGAAGATGAAATTATTTTATTTAAAATCCAAAATTTTTTGACTATCCAGATGAATTTCTTGATTAAAGATACATATAACTAGGTATTTTTTTTATTTCTATATATAAAATAGATTCTACATAAATCTCAAAAAGACGAAATACCTCAAAAATTCAAAATCAATTTTGGGAACATGTATAGTGATAGCTATAATTACAAATAAATATTATATCATTTTCATTAATAAATGGAAGTTTGTATCAATATAATTGTTATTCAATATGTAAATGCATATTTTTTTTTGATATTTTTCATATGCAAGTTTTGTAATTATATAAAAATGGTTAATTAATTTTATACAATTATTAATAGAGCAAAAACCAATGTGTGAAAATTTTACATATATAATATATATGTTTAAAATAAGATAAACTTATTTTTTAATCTGGACAAAATAGTTATATATTTTTTGACCAATCACAATTTATATTATATTACATTAATTATAAAAATCAGCAACCAATTAGAAAAAAATTCTGTTATGCTTTTACTTTATTTTTTTATATTTTTTATATATTTATTTTGCTATAACAAAAAGTCATTTAATAACAATAATTAAATAGTAATTGAAATAATTGTAACAGATTATTTTTCCAGTTTTCAGATTCTAGACTTATACAATAAACTTCATTTCAAATATTAAAGTATATGTGATTTTTTTCAAAAAATAGAATATTTATTAATATTATTATTGTCAAAATATATAGTTTGTATATTTACAAGTAACAAAGATTTAAATTATTAATTTTTAAAAAATAGTTAATTATATTTTTTATAGTTGTAATACTTTATATATTAAATGTAATCTATTTAATAACAGATAAATGACAGATAGATATAATATTTATACAAAAGATTGAATACTTATTGGATATTTAATATGTGTAAAAAAATATTTTATATTATATATTATAAAAATATTTAATAGATATAAAAACTATTTTATGTTAAATGTCAGGTACCTAATAGGTGCTTAATCTTTGATAACAGATAAGTAACATTTTGACCTGTGTATATATTTTGTCTTTAGAATACTTAAAGAATACCACTGTTCTGTTTTACTTTGCAATAACAAAAAATTATTTGATAAGAATACTAATACTCTATTATATTCTATATATATTGGAATGCATAATGTCTCAGTAACAGAAAACCATTTGCAGATTAAATAAGTAAACTTATTTTTTCACTATAGAGTAAAAAATGCACCAAATTATATTTTATATATAAGTTTATCACAGTTCCAATGAAAATTTAAAAAACTATAGAAATTGACTAAAATATACCAAGTATATATCTAAAATACTTACTATAAAAAAGTATAATAGTTATTTTTTTTTTTGTATTTAAAATAACAATATATTTCTTGTTTATTAACAAAGAAAAATTTGATTAAATGAGATGAAAGCTGGATTTGTTTGTTAGAAATGTATGGTACTAAAAGTATTGTGTTTGTCAAACTTACTTTTCCTTTATATATATATATTTAATATAATATAATTCAAAATAAAAGATGGAAATTCACAAAAAACTATATTAGTCATCAAATAAATTAGCAATATGAAAAATGGAATTTTTTATTCTGGAATGTTCGAAAAGACTTGGTTTAATGTGAGGTAAATCCTTATTTTTTCCATATATAAGATTTTGGCGGGTTTCACCCCCCTTTNGAATGCATAATGTCTCAGTAACAGAAAACCATTTGCAGATTAAATAAGTAAACTTATTTTTTCACTATAGAGTAAAAAATGCACCAAATTATATTTTATATATAAGTTTATCACAGTTCCAATGAAAATTTAAAAAACTATAGAAATTGACTAAAATATACCAAGTATATATCTAAAATACTTACTATAAAAAAGTATAATAGTTATTTTTTTTTTTGTATTTAAAATAACAATATATTTCTTGTTTATTAACAAAGAAAAATTTGATTAAATGAGATGAAAGCTGGATTTGTTTGTTAGAAATGTATGGTACTAAAAGTATTGTGTTTGTCAAACTTACTTTTCCTTTATATATATATATTTAATATAATATAATTCAAAATAAAAGATGGAAATTCACAAAAAACTATATTAGTCATCAAATAAATTAGCAATATGAAAAATGGAATTTTTTATTCTGGAATGTTCGAAAAGACTTGGTTTAATGTGAGGTAAATCCTTATTTTTTCCATATATAAGATTTTGGCGGGTTTCACCCCCCTTTATTTGTCATTTACCAGAAAAACGAATGAAAAATAAATAATAAAATAAATAATAAAAATAAATAAAGAATTAAAATAAAAACAAAATAAATTCAAAATTATCAATGCCGTACAAAAAACACAACACGAAATTCATTTAATTTGCATAAAAAGTGAAAATTTTGCGATCGTTGAGACTGCTTCTGTCGTGTGAGCGGGAAAAGAATTGATTCTTTTATAATGCATAAGTATTGACCCAATAGGAAAGAATTTATCATCAGCCTCTTTTTATGCACTATAATTAATTAACGTGGCGCAGATGAAAATTTTTTTTAATAGGATATCATCAATGAGAAATATAAAAGATCAGAGGTTTATCCAATAAAAAAAAATGTTTTTTTTTTTTGCAGAATGCAATTTATAAAGCACGACACTTAAAGCAAACAGGTTAAGCTACACAGAGGCAAGGAGTAAAGAGGAGTCTAAATTATTATCTTTAGGATTATTAATTAAGGAGATTAATTATACTTTTTCATCATCCATCAAAATTACTGTTTTTAACAACCAAATTGAAATTATCACCGCAGCATAAACTTATGTCAAAGTCAAATTCAGTAATCAATTCAGGGACTTTAAAGTTTGATCTGCGCTTTTTTTTTTTTTAGCACAAATTTTTTAATCAGATATTATTATTAATATGGTCAACGCCACCAATGAAACCAATGATAAATAACATGACAATAATATACATTATTATACATACATAAAAACACATAATATAAATAATAATGTGATCAAAATAAAACTCGAGATGTCTCCGCCACGCGATCAAATGTCGTTTAATTTAATTTCATGATACAATAAAATTATTATAGAGATACATTTGAATTTATTAAATGTATGAAAATATTTTTTTAATCTAAATATATTGGGCGTTTTTTATTGATATTTCTATAGAAAAAATATTAATCTAACCACTTTAGAATAAATATATTTGTTTTTAAATCTTTTATTTCAAAATAAATTTGAAATGCTGTATAAAATACTGTTGCTCGTTCTGGAAATTCATTAAACAAACAATTCAAATAATTATCATTTCTCCTCCAATTAATCTTATAAAAATCCCTTTTGCACAACGAGAAACAAAATAGTGCGTTTACATATTCCTTTGTGTGTTTCCTGTTATAACTCGAGTCAACTAATTGCCACAACAACAACACAGGGTGTATTTCTTTTTTTAGTTTTGTTACACACACTCGGTCAACTCATTTTGTCACCCCATTCAAAGAGGCAAGTTAGATAGTCACTCAACATTCATTTTACGTCGTTTCAAAGCTCTGCACCTTTGTCGTCCCTCACTTCCCTTTCTCTCTCTCTATATTCTTATCCCCCCAAATTTATTCAATTTTTATTCAATTTTGTTAAACTTTTATTCAACTTTTATATCTTTGTAATTATTTCTTTTGTCTTTTTGTTACTTTTCTTCTCAAAAGTACTATTACTATTTTTGTTCTATAACTAAAATTATATATGTAAAAAAAATAGAACTCTGAAAAGTATAAACTAACTTAAAAATAATAATATATATATACATATATATATATATATATATATATATATATATAAAATAGAACTATTAATATAAACGCATGCTGAAAGCGCAAAAGTTATTGTCACCTTTATCAATATGCAAAATATACAAGCAACTTCACTGCCAAACCCTCCCTCGATTCTTTCTCAATACACAAGACAAATAGACAACAATTTTCTAAACATACCTTCAATCGTAACATCCCCTTCTATACCTACCTCGGTTTCCGAAGCTTTTCTTTTCAATTTTCAAGAACCTCTGACTAGTCCAATTTCCCAGGCAATCTCTGCCCCAGTTACTCCTACAGGTAGTGGTGCTCCGGGTTTTTCTTCTCAGCCTCCTAGAAGGAATAATAATAATAATAACAAAGGAAATAATCAGAATACTTCTTCTGATGGAAAGTCCAACGGTTCCAAGAGTAAGTATTTCTAAAATTTGGATAGAATCATGAACTTTTAAAATATTTCTTAATAATTCGATAATGGTTTTTTTTTAAAAAAAAAAAAATTATATAAATATTATTGTAACCGAAAAGTGGTAAACATTGAAAACCTTTGGAAGAATTTTTTTGCTTTACGTGAGCTGAACTTTACAACGTATTTTTTTTTTGTTTTTTTTTTTGTTGTGAAACATATAATATCATTTTATGATTTATTATTTCCCGGCGGATTCATCTGAATTCAAAAATTTTTGGCCAATAGATCACAAGAATAGTCATTTAGCCTATCGCATCATTACATTTCTTATTAAATTCGTTGATTCAAAATGAATCAAATTACTTATTTTAATATTTATATTTATTTATACTTTATATATATGTATTCATTTAAAATAATTAATACTTAAATTTCTTTATTATTATTATTATTATTTTTTTTTCATTTCATTTAATGACTTCTATTATAGGTAATAGTAACTTAGCACATATTCCGTGTAAATTCTTCAAAAGTGGAGCATGTACCGCTGGAAAAAACTGTGTCTTTTCGCATAGTAAAGAACCTCCATCCGATAATTATGTGTGCAAATACTTCTTAAAAGGAAATTGCAAATTTGGAAGCAAATGTGCTCTTTCTCATACTTTACCAAATGAACGTAAGTCAAATATTAATATTAGAAACGGAAAAAATGGTTCAGCACGGTCCAATATTCCAGAAATTAGATCTCCTATTATGGCCCCTCAAAATTACGGTCAGGATATCAACGAATATCAACCTTTGAATTCACCCGGAGTTCCCTTCGCTCGGATTCCAATAAGTCCATCCGAATATTCAACAAATAGTAGACCATATAGCCAGTTAACGGCTTCATTGAATGATTATAATCCGTTTTCCGATGAAAGCAATTCCTCAAATAGATTGCGTAACGTTGCTGCAAGCTTTAATAACGATCGTTTATCCGCACCTGTAAATATTCAAGGGCCGCAACGTAGGTCATTACCAGATATATTTGGTTTGGATACTTTTGGAACTTCTCCTTTTCAACCAGCAGGAACGAAATCCCTTTTTTTCCCTGTATCTTACGTTAGTGATAGTGGTGCTCTTTCTCCAACTACAAATCCGCATCAACAACTTCATAGTATTCCTGAATATCAACAACATGACGAGTCTCTCGTTGATGAATTGTGTAATTACGATTATGAAGAATATCTTCCCGCTTCTTTAAGGGATTTATTAACACCTACAGAACGTGAAAGACGTCGTAGTAGACAAGAGGGTAATGCCTCTACTTTACATCCGGTTCATGTAGATGGACCACATCATAGTTATTACAATTCACGCGCAGATCATGCACATATCCATTACGGAAGGTCTTTGCCTACTAGTGTTAATGTAGGATTGACTTCAAATTTCATGAATCAAAATGATGGTCAACATTTGAATACAAACGGGTTTGGTGGTCCAAATTCATTCTTTCCTAATAGTCATAGGAATATTACTATTAATACAAATTTTGATGAATGGAATGATCCAATTTCTCCTTTAAGTCCTTTACACCCCAATAATGCTCCTTATTCTCCAGCCAATTATCCGAATGAATTCCAAAGTTTCCCAGGGACAACACCGGCAATCAATATACCTATACCTTTACCTCATGATTTTCATGCTGCCGCTTCCGAAAACAATTTACTGTTCCGTCCTGAGGTTGGCCCGATAAGCCGACCAAATGGTTCAAATAATGGAAATGGGCGAACGTCACCGTCTACGGATGCATTTAGTCCTTTTGTGGATGATGAATTTGTCTTTAATATGGAAAATGATCAAGCCCCTTCTCAAGAAATGTCACCCACAAAGACATCCGAAACAGCACCAAAGACCCCTCTTTCTTATTCTGCAATTACCAAGGCAGGTCTAAAGGAATCGGGATCTACCTCCGGACTTAGTGTCGACTCGAGACGTTATGAGCCGGTTTGTTGATAGAACTATATACATAAAATTTTTTTTTTTTAAAAAAAAAAATAATTAAAAAATAATAATTCCCTTCAAGGGTTCATGTATAATATATATTCATCCTCTTTTAGTGAACTTTATATATATATATTTAAAAAAAAAAAGGATACAAAAAAATTTTTACTTTTGTTTATATCTTTGGGAGGCGGTGTATTATTTTTTTCTTTTTATTAATTCTTTGTAAGGAGACAAAAAATAAAAAATATATAATAACAGTCATCGGATACGTCACTAATTTAAACGTAAAATCTGGCGATCATTTGTAAATCCAAATTATTATTATTCATTTACTTTTATTGAAAAATGAAATCAAAGCTGTCATGAATAATCTATTAATATTCAAGGTGTATTTTAAAAGGATCTTTGATATTTATATAGAGTTCTTGGTTGTTAACAAAGTCAAAAAAAAAAAAATTATTTGAAAAAACATGAATATTTATATCTTTAAATGATTTTTATTACTTGTAAAAAAAAAAAAATATATATAGCAAATTTCTAAAGTTGATTTATTTTTATTAATAAATTAAATTATCAAAATGTATATTAAAAAAAAAAAACAAAAAAATTTAATTCAGTATATTATATTTATATTATATTTATATTATCAAATTTTAAGGATTTCATTCTTTTATTAGCTTTTATTGGCATCAAAGATATCAAGAATTTTTGGATTATTTTTTGTTGATGTTATCATAAACAATGAAGTTAAAGAAATTGACGGAAATCACTCCACACATTTCTAATAAAAATATTGCAACATATTATATTGACTATATGCGACATACATTTTCAAAATTAATGCCATTGAACTTAAAGGGAACATTTTATGGGTCAAGATTTTGATGCATCAAACACAATTTTTAAAAGTATAATAATAAAGAAAATTGTGATTTATTATAATATTAATAATATCTCTCCAATTTTTTATTTATTTCGAATTTCGGATACATACAATACATACCTTCGACCCTCTTACCTCGATATAACTTACCATTTAAATTAACACCCATTCTTCTCAAATTAGAGAAGAACTCTTGAAAGTGATCTGTTAAATGCGAATTATTGATATTACAATAATAACTTATCAACAATCAAAAAATTTCTTACTTTAAGATATTCCTATAGTAACAATCGTGACTTGAAGAAATGAAAAAATAGAAATAATCGTTGAAGACCCAATGAATCTACTAAAATTATGAACCATTATCTATTTAAAAATTGGAAAGGATAAAATAAGACGTGTGATTCGTATAATTTTGCCAACCTTTAATTCTTAAAACTAAAGTCATCAAATAAGTAAAGTTGTATCATTCATATTATTTTTTTTTTGTAGTATTATATGTTTTGATTGATAAAAAGTTGTTTATGAATTTATTTATCTGTTATTGTTTATAATTTTATTCTTCTATTTGTCGTTTGACACCTCTTGAAGGAGGTTGTGATGAACCTGGACTACTTGTAGGAGAATATTGTGAAGGAGGAAATTGTGACATTCCACCAGGTGGTCCATATACAGATCCAGCAGGTGGTGGCCCTGTTGCATTTCCGGAAGGTGATAATGGAAATGGTCCAGGTTGTGGTTGTGATACAGTTCCTTGTGATGCTTGGAACCCTGGTGTTTGACCCGGTCTTATGAAATTATTATTCGGTGGTGGCCCTCCAAAGGGCTGTGGAGTTGGCCCCGTTGTTGGTGGTCTTGTAGCAGGCTGAGAACTTGAATTTGGTGGAATTGGTGGTGGAATAGTACCTGGTGCTGGTCCTCCAAGTCCTGGTGGTGGTGCACCTATACCTGGGGCAGGTCCGGGAACAGTACCAGGAGGAATGTTACCTGCAGTTCGACCCATCATAATTGGCGGAACAACTGGACCTTTTTTTATTTTTTTTTAAAAAAAAGAAGTTATTATTATAATTAATTAAAATATTAATTTGTAATCCACGAATGAACGAATGAGAATTTAATATATAAAACTTTAATAAAATTTATTGTAATATTTCCAACTAAGTACAAATAATTTTTGATTTTTATTATATTTTACAGGAAATTTAATCCACTATAATAAATTTCTTAATTAACATATTCCAATTACCATTATCATTCATTCGCGAATCAGAAATTAAATCAAATCAAATCAAATAGTAATAATTAAATCAAGCCGTAAGACATATGAACTTACCACCATAAGGAGTAGCAGCTACTGGTGCTGCAGCAGGCGATACTGGAGGGACACCTGGAGCGTATCCATACTGAGGTGGAAATCCTATAATAAAGATAATTGTTTTGAGCATATATTTTAGATAAAAATAAAATCTTTCAAAATTTAATAAAAAAAATTTACCAGATTGTCCCGCTCGCTCATAAGCCTTAGTAATTTCATCGATAATTGCTTGTGCTTTATCTTGACCCAATTCTATTTTTTTTTTTTCAATTATATTTAATATAATAATTTAAGTAAAATGTCTCAAATCAAAAAAAAAATAAAAAAAAAACAAAAAAAAACCTACCTGCATAATAATTTCTAACATTCATAATATGATTTTTACCATTGTTATGAGCTTTGCGCACCGAGGAGGAATCTTGTGTTGTTTTTTTAATAAAATGATAAGCCATCATTTTTTAATTTAAAATTCAAGATTTAACGAAAGATCCGTAACAAATACTTACCATGGGTTAAATATACATCGCAATAGTCTTTAGATCCATATATTTGATCAATACATAAAATAGTTCAAATGTTAGATCTCGAATAATTCAANCATATATTTTAGATAAAAATAAAATCTTTCAAAATTTAATAAAAAAAATTTACCAGATTGTCCCGCTCGCTCATAAGCCTTAGTAATTTCATCGATAATTGCTTGTGCTTTATCTTGACCCAATTCTATTTTTTTTTTTTCAATTATATTTAATATAATAATTTAAGTAAAATGTCTCAAATCAAAAAAAAAATAAAAAAAAAACAAAAAAAAACCTACCTGCATAATAATTTCTAACATTCATAATATGATTTTTACCATTGTTATGAGCTTTGCGCACCGAGGAGGAATCTTGTGTTGTTTTTTTAATAAAATGATAAGCCATCATTTTTTAATTTAAAATTCAAGATTTAACGAAAGATCCGTAACAAATACTTACCATGGGTTAAATATACATCGCAATAGTCTTTAGATCCATATATTTGATCAATACATAAAATAGTTCAAATGTTAGATCTCGAATAATTCAAGTTATAAAAGAAACAGATCTAATAATTCTTGATCTTTACCGCAATAATATTTCGGCATTATTAGTTATGTTGATTTAAATACGTGAATCATTGACCATTATTATTTATCAAAAAATAAATTGTTAAAAATAACATGATTGGATAACCGAGATATGCGTCACGATGCTGGTAAGTATAAATTTTAGTCAGGGATTAATTTTGCTTCGTTTTAAATATTATTCGAATTTAAGCTGTTTAGTTTCTTTTCTTCATTTGGACAATTGTTTATTTAGAATTAATTTAGTTATTATTATTCATTTACTTCGAAATAAAATTGTTTAGTTATTATTATGCTATTTGCTTTGAATTTAAGTTTTGGATTTTTTATATGATATAATCCTAGTTATTCTCTTGATACCTAATCTTTTATTTCTTTGATATCTTTTGTATTTTTTTGTCAAAAATTATTCCAATCATTTTTCCCGAGAAATCGAAAAAATAATCAAGCTTTTTTTTTTTTGATTAAACTTTAAAGTTTTGCTTAGTATTACCTAGTATTGCTTAGCATTAATCTGTTACATAAATTAAAATTTGGTCGCCTGGGTGTGATTTCTAAAAATCAAAAAAAATGGCTCAAACATCTCTCGAAGACCCCGACGAAAACCCTGGTATTGTAGATATTATTACATATCAACCTTTAAAATAAATATTATATTTTGACATTCATGAACCCAATTTTTATAAAATTTCAAAGTATTTAATGAATTTAATGATTTTTATAATAATACAAATTTAAAAAGTTATGATAGCTACTCAACAAGAAATGGCTGAAGCACGTTTGCCCTTGACACATCGAGATTATTGTGCACATTTATTAATACCTTTAAACTCATGTCGTTTTAAAAATAATTTTTTCCCTTGGAAATGTGAGGAGGAGAGACATGCCTATGAAAAATGTCAATATGAAGAGTAAGTTTATAGTGTTTTTGAAACTTGCATTTTTGATATATGCGAGATGATAATTAAATATCTTTTGGTCCTTTTCTTTTTTTTTTTTTTTTAATGAGAATTGACTAAATTCTATTATAATATTTTATTCTATTATAATGTTTTATAATGTTTATAATAATGTTTATTAAAGTTTTTTGCGCAGAAAGCGACTTATGTTGAAACGTAAAAAAGAACTGGAAAATAATAAATAAATTAATTAATTAATAAAAATAAAGATAAAATTATAGTGAGCAATCATATTTCCTTTTATTCTTTAAACAATACAAAGAACTTTTAAGGCTTTCATTATTTTTAGTGATTCTTAATGAACTTTACATCATCAATGGAAATTTATGATAATTTACATTTTTTTTTTTAAAAAAAAAAATCTTATCTGATTTTATGTTCTGTAAATAAAACGTGTCTCTTGACTTTTTTATAAACCAGATAAAATTAATTAAATTGATAACATAATAATAATTTAAAATTTATAAATTTCTTTAAATATTATATTTTTACCTCGAGGATCGTATTTAAGACAAGATAATTTAGGCAATTGCCTTGGTCGGATTCTCGTATAAAAGTACCCAGTGCCTGCTGTCGAAACTAGTTTTACCAACGTTGTCCTATGATAATAATAATCATTTATTTTCATTTAAATNGAAATGTGAGGAGGAGAGACATGCCTATGAAAAATGTCAATATGAAGAGTAAGTTTATAGTGTTTTTGAAACTTGCATTTTTGATATATGCGAGATGATAATTAAATATCTTTTGGTCCTTTTCTTTTTTTTTTTTTTTTAATGAGAATTGACTAAATTCTATTATAATATTTTATTCTATTATAATGTTTTATAATGTTTATAATAATGTTTATTAAAGTTTTTTGCGCAGAAAGCGACTTATGTTGAAACGTAAAAAAGAACTGGAAAATAATAAATAAATTAATTAATTAATAAAAATAAAGATAAAATTATAGTGAGCAATCATATTTCCTTTTATTCTTTAAACAATACAAAGAACTTTTAAGGCTTTCATTATTTTTAGTGATTCTTAATGAACTTTACATCATCAATGGAAATTTATGATAATTTACATTTTTTTTTTTAAAAAAAAAAATCTTATCTGATTTTATGTTCTGTAAATAAAACGTGTCTCTTGACTTTTTTATAAACCAGATAAAATTAATTAAATTGATAACATAATAATAATTTAAAATTTATAAATTTCTTTAAATATTATATTTTTACCTCGAGGATCGTATTTAAGACAAGATAATTTAGGCAATTGCCTTGGTCGGATTCTCGTATAAAAGTACCCAGTGCCTGCTGTCGAAACTAGTTTTACCAACGTTGTCCTATGATAATAATAATCATTTATTTTCATTTAAATTTTATCTATATATATATTTATTCCTTACTGAACTTTTATTATTATTATTTTTTAAAGAATGTATTTACCTTGTTTTGGCTTTTTTGGCCACTTTAAGGTTTAAATAATTAAATAGATCTCAGCGTAACATAACGTAAGAACGTTTATCATACATATTATACAGAAAATAAATAAATCAAATAAATAAATCAATTTACTTTTGAATTGACCGCTCTACGCTATATAAAATTATGCAAAAAATTTCGTTCGGGAAAAAAGATTCTATCAATAACGGCCAACCAGCAATTGACATAATTGTATAGTGATGAGGCACGTGAATCAATTGCTGTGCCGTCACATGATAGTAGTTACTCCCATTATTATTTCATCGAAAACAAATGAGCCCATGGGTCTTCTAAGAACGATTCTTTGAAGTATTTACTTATGTTCGGTTTTACATTACCACCTTCAAATCGAGGTTTCTTTAATTTTTTTTTTTTTAAAAAAAAAGAAAGAAAAATAATTAGTTTTGTTTAATTTTGTTAATTTTTGTACAAATTAATAAAAATTTGTGAATTTAAAAAAACCTTTGGAACCTTTGGATTAAACATGTTATTTCTATTTTTGTTATCACGTTTTCCTGGACTTCTGTTGCCTTTAGTATCGTAAAAATTTTGTTGATATGTTCGAATTCCATAATCATATCTTCTTGGATTACCAAAGTTTTTTTCAAAAGTTTGCTTAAAATATCTTTGTTGACTTTGATATCCGTGGTCGGGTTGTCTTGGATTCCCAAAATTTCCACGCAAAGTATGATAATCTATAGCTGGAGGATCAACAAACTCATCACCATTAACTGAAGGTCTTGAAGGATTAAATGCTATAAAAGACTTAGGAAGCGGAGGCCGTGAAGGTGATTGCGAAAAGTTAGATCCTTCTTCGGTACTCACTTTAGTAAATTGAGTATTAACCGAATTTTGTTTTTCGTCCGCCATCAGTAAAAACAGAGTTTTATTGTATTGGTGGAAAAGTAAACTTTCTCTACAAAATTGGATACAGTTATATTTAGAATATTTAGACAACATTTTTTAAAAAATCACTTGATCAAAATGCTGTTGATCAATTTAAATTAAAATCCTGCGTATTTGAAAATCATGTCTGGTAAGCAACGTAGAAAAGACCGTAATGATTCCTCTCAAGTTAAATTATCGAAATTATTATCTAATATACTTCGCCACAGTGCTGAAAAAAGGGGGTTAGAAATAGGTGATGACGGGTTTGTCAAGTTAAACGATTTGGTATGTTTAATGAAAATACGGTCTTTCTCTTTACATATTTTGTTTAATCTTTTGATCCTTTAATCGTTTTTTTTTTTTAGCTGAAACTACAACAATTTAAAGGAAAGTCTGTTGAAGATATCCAATTTGTTGTAGAGAACAACGATAAGCAACGATTTTCTTTAAAGACCGAAAATTCGGAATTGTATATAAGGGCAAACCAAGGACATAGCATTGAGGTATTTTTTTTTTCTTTCATGAAATTCATATTATTCAGGTTTATTCGAATTTTTAATTTAAATTATTTATGATAATATTCATGTATTTAAATTTTATTATTTGATTTTTAAATTGTTGTCATCTACTTTAATCATTTTAACATTTGTAGGTAAAAGATTTAGAACTTGAAAAGATAACGGATCATGAACAAATTCCCACTGTAATACATGGGACATACTTAAATAGATGGAAATTTATAGGTATAATATTTATTCACTTTTAAACATTACTTTATATTTTCACCATATTTAAGTTTAAATTACATATAATATAGAAAAGGAAGGACTTCGTAAAATGAATCGTAATCATATTCATTGTTCTATTGGACACTTTGGAGATCCAAATGTTAAGAGTGGTAAGTAACAAGTTTGATTAATTATATATATAGATATATTTATTTATTGTATATATTATGTACTTTTGTTAAACATTTTTTCTATAACTGATGGGTATTATATTTTTTAAGGCCTGAGAGCAAATTGTGATTTGTTCATTTACATCAATGCTAAGAAAGCAATGGAAGGTTTGTATTGTTTGTTAAAATGAAGGTGCAACAATTTTAAAATTTTAATGAATTTTGATAATTTTTTTTTTTAATAGATGGTATAGAATTTTACCGATCTTCTAATGGGGTTATACTGACCTCAGGAATAAATGGATGCTTAAAACCAGAATATTTTTTAAAAGTTGTTAATAAGAATGATATTATTTTGTTCCCTCGAGATTCTTGAATTCAAAAATACCATTTTTTTTTATTATTTTATATGTAAAAATAAAATGTAAAATTATATAATTTTGATAATCAAAAATTTCAACTTTGAAATAGTGTAACAATTAGAATTATAATTTAATTGGCCAATGAAATCTTAAAAAGATTATCATTCCTACTCTTCTAGTCAATGTTTGCGCGTTGCACAAAACACTTTTCTACTGTCAAAGTTTCTTTCTCAACTTCGGTATTAGGTAATAATAGACTAATATTATCTTTAATATTAGTCTAATGTTAGTTAAAGTAATTTTCTGATAATTATCGCCGAATTCAACTTTTTTCAGAACGCACTTTTCACTCAACATTTCCAACTTTAAAAAGAATTCCTCGAGAAATAAAAAAGAAAAATCTTGCTAAAAAGTTAGCTATATTAGAAGAAGAAAAGGAAAATCGACCTGACCCTATTGCCGGAGTTCCCACGGAATTTACGAGATCTTTACTTAGACCTTCGGATGTTTATAAAACAGCAACTGATTTAACTCTACCTCAATATAATAATTATTTAATTGATGAAAGTGATGCGGAAATTGTTTTTAAAAAATTACCTGAAAAAATGTGTGAAAATTCGGAACCAAATGAAGTGAAAGATAAACAATTAGAATATGAATCAGAAAAAGTTAAAATTTTGAAATCCATGGTTGGTTTGCATAATGCGAATTCTCAATCTATCATGAAACATAATATCAGAAAAGCCATAGAAGAATTTGCGAGATTTCCAAATGATACCGGAAGTGCGGAAGTTCAAGGCAAGTATAGATTTATTAAATTTATTAAAGAATCAAAATGATATATAAAATGATATGAAATGATGTAGATATTTATATATCTAATTATAATAGCCGCAATTTGGACTGTCCGAATTTTAAATCTCCACGAACATCTTCAAAAGAATCATAAAGATAAACACAATTATCGTAATTTGCGAACTTTGGTTCATAAAAGACAAGGAATGCTTAAATATTTAAAACGTGAAAGTTTAGAAAGATATTATAATTGTCTAAAAAAATTAGGATTAGATAATAAAATAATAGAAGGAGAAATTGTGATTTAATTGAACAAATGAGAATGATATTTGGGGATATGTTAATTAGAAAATTATTTATAGTATTAAAATATTTATTTTATTTATTTAATAAAAAAATCATATATAAATTTTGATTTTCTTATATATATAAATGATTTTTTTGTTATATATATATTATATCCTAAAATTTATTTGTGATTATATTTTAAAAAATTGTACTTAGAATTATGTATATATATTTTATATATTAAATTTTCTCTCATCCATTTATTCGCGAATTGTCAATTTAAAACTTTGTCATACAAACATATTCATGTGATATTTCGCGAGCCACAAATGTGTCTGTGTTATAAATATTGATATTACTTCAAAAATTATATATATACATATTTATATATTTGAAAAAAAAAATTTTTTTTTTTTTTTAGAATTTTTTTTTTATTACTTAATGCTTTTTTCTAAAGTCAATTCGCGAAGATCCTACAATAAGTCAAAAATATGGCATACAGAATCACTGAAAAACTTCAAGAAAAAATTAGACATTTTACACGTTTCCCCCAAACTGGCGTATCTTTGAAGCAGATGGTCATGTTTGGTTCGTGTTCATTCTACAAATATCTCAATTATCCTTTTTGTTCTCAATATAATCTCAACATGTATATTTTTTTTTTACCGTTTATTACAGGACAAAATCCCTCTCAAGGAACATTATTGAGAGCAGCCCAATTTTTGGCAGGTGTGGATTTTCGTNAAAAATTGTACTTAGAATTATGTATATATATTTTATATATTAAATTTTCTCTCATCCATTTATTCGCGAATTGTCAATTTAAAACTTTGTCATACAAACATATTCATGTGATATTTCGCGAGCCACAAATGTGTCTGTGTTATAAATATTGATATTACTTCAAAAATTATATATATACATATTTATATATTTGAAAAAAAAAATTTTTTTTTTTTTTTAGAATTTTTTTTTTATTACTTAATGCTTTTTTCTAAAGTCAATTCGCGAAGATCCTACAATAAGTCAAAAATATGGCATACAGAATCACTGAAAAACTTCAAGAAAAAATTAGACATTTTACACGTTTCCCCCAAACTGGCGTATCTTTGAAGCAGATGGTCATGTTTGGTTCGTGTTCATTCTACAAATATCTCAATTATCCTTTTTGTTCTCAATATAATCTCAACATGTATATTTTTTTTTTACCGTTTATTACAGGACAAAATCCCTCTCAAGGAACATTATTGAGAGCAGCCCAATTTTTGGCAGGTGTGGATTTTCGTTTTTAATAATTTGTTATTAAAATTACTTCATTTCTGGGTACTAATATATTACTTGATTATCCATTCCTTTATTTCTTCCTTCTTAAATAGATGAACTTCCAATTCGGCTCGCGCATAGAGTTAAAGAATTAGATGAATTGCCAAATGATTTAAGCGAGATGCCTTCAATAATTAAAGTTAAAAACTGGTATGCGCAGTCATTTGAGGTAAAAAAAAAAAGGAAAAGAAAAAAGAAAACTTGAAAATTTTAAAACATTAGTATATTTTTTTGAATATATTTGTTGATAAGTTTAATTATTAGGAACTCGTGTCATTTCCTAAACTTGAATTACCATCGAGTATAAAAGAAAAGTTAACGGGTAATGGTAATATTTCAGAAATTACAGAAATTACACATTTACCTGAAAACGCGCCCAATTTATTTAAGCCATTACCTGTTGGAGCAACACGAACAGCAGTTCCACTTCGACACAGGTATAATTAAAATATATTTATTTATAATTTTAATTATTATTATTCAATGACGCGTTCTTTTTCTGTAGATATTATGCATTTATTAATGAAATAGATTGGCCACCAGAAGTTCGTGTTTATAATGAAAATTTTACCAAATTGATTGAAGGAATTAAGAGAAGACACGATCCTGTCGTAACTACAGTGGTATATATATAATTTCATATAATAATTTATATATAATTTAAGTTCACCTCGTCATTAATTTAGATCATCTCACGAATTATTATATTATTTATAGGGTAAGATTTCGTTAACAGCACTAAATAGATTACTTAAAATTATTATTTAAGAAATTTAAAAAAAAAAGAATGCTAAACATCATAAAATTGGTATCTGTAGCTCAGGGAATTTTGGAATATAAGAAACATAAACATTCGGAGGGGATAAATACCAACATTCAAGCATTTTTGGATCGGTTTTATATGTCACGTATCGGGATTCGTATGTTAATTGGTCAGTCTTTAATAATCATATGATTTAACGATCTTTCTTTAATTAATTAATGTAAAAGAAAAAAATCACATCCAAAAGTTTTATTTTATGAATTTTTTTTTATTTTATTTTATAAAAAAAAGGTCAACACGTAGCATTGAATCGACTTCCTGCCCGATCAGATTATGTTGGTATTATCTGTACTAAAACAAATATTGCTCAAACAGTTCAAGAAGCGGTTGACAATGCTAAATACATATGTGAAGATTATTATGGTCTCTTTCGTTCACCCGAGGTTCAATTATTTTGTCCCAAAGATTTAATATTTACATATGTGCCTTCACATTTGAGTCATATGTTGTTTGAATTATTCAAAAATAGTTTACGTGCAGTTGTAGAACTTTTTGGTGACGAATCTGATTCATACCCGCCAATAAAAGTAATTGTTGCTGAAGGAAAAGAAGTAATTTAACCAATTTAATTAATAATTTACAACAATTTACACACACACATATATATATATATTTAAAGACTTTATTTTATTTTATACATTTTTTTTACATTTATTTTATTTATTTTTTTAGGATATTACAATCAAAATATCAGATGAGGGAGGAGGAATTCCAAGGAGTAGTATTGCTTTAGTGTGGACATATATGTTTACAACAGCTGAACCCAGAACAATAGATCCTGAAAGTAGTCCATCAGATTTCAAGGCACCAATGGCAGGTCTTGGTTATGGATTACCCATTAGTAGATTAGTATGTTATTTATTTAATATTTAATATTTAATTATTTCTTTAATGATTAATTATTTCTTTAATGATTAATTATTTCTTTAATGTTTAATTATTTCTTTAATGTTTAATTATTTCTTTAATATCTAACAGTATGCAAGATATTTTGGTGGTGATTTGAAATTGATTTCAATGGAAGGGTAAATTGAAATTGAGTTTATTTGGTGTATTTTTTTTTTTTTGTAAATATTTTTAAATTTTAAAATTTTGATAATTTTTTTTTTTTTTGTAAATATTTTTAAATTTTAAAATTTTGATAATTTTTTTTTTTATTATAATTTTAGATATGGAACAGATGTATATCTCCATTTAAATAGAATTTCTAATAGAGATGAACCTCTTCAGTAATCTTTAAAGAACTTTTTGTTGGTGAATCTTTTAATTGATAATAATAATAATTAAAGAATTTTTTTTTCTCTGTAATGATTCCTTAATTTCAATAAATTCAATCATCATTTTTTTTCTCTTTACAATTAAAATATTGTGATAAATAAAATCAAATACAATATAAAGTCTTCTTCAATACTATATATATATATATGATATAATTTTGAAGTTGATGAAAGATGATTGTTCAGTTTTTTTTTTTTTCCCAAATTACCAATTCAAAAACAGCAAGATCGTATTTATCTTCGATTTAATTCCCGACAAATAATCAAATGATTTTTGATGATTTTTAATCATTTGGTACTCTAGAATTTGAATCCAATAAATTTCCTCCTGCCATTTCATTCGATGATGATGATGATGATGATGATGATGATGATACTGAATTGAATGATGAATGAATTGATCTTGGTTCAAGAAAATGTCCATTATTTGTATCTAACCAACAACGTCCTTGTCCCCAATAACATGTACTTGAAAAAAGTGCAAGTAATAATATTGTACAATATACACTTATTAACATATAAAAAAAATCATTTAGTTGGAATTTTTGAAATATAAATCGAAATATAAAATGAAATGTGAAATGGTTGTAAGTAAAAAATAATCANATATAAAGTCTTCTTCAATACTATATATATATATATGATATAATTTTGAAGTTGATGAAAGATGATTGTTCAGTTTTTTTTTTTTTCCCAAATTACCAATTCAAAAACAGCAAGATCGTATTTATCTTCGATTTAATTCCCGACAAATAATCAAATGATTTTTGATGATTTTTAATCATTTGGTACTCTAGAATTTGAATCCAATAAATTTCCTCCTGCCATTTCATTCGATGATGATGATGATGATGATGATGATGATGATACTGAATTGAATGATGAATGAATTGATCTTGGTTCAAGAAAATGTCCATTATTTGTATCTAACCAACAACGTCCTTGTCCCCAATAACATGTACTTGAAAAAAGTGCAAGTAATAATATTGTACAATATACACTTATTAACATATAAAAAAAATCATTTAGTTGGAATTTTTGAAATATAAATCGAAATATAAAATGAAATGTGAAATGGTTGTAAGTAAAAAATAATCAAATGATTTAAAATAATTTAACAAATTTAGTGTTCTTACCAGGGTCTTTGATGTAAAAAGTATGATACCAGAAAAGTAAGTACGAAAAATGGAGGTGCGTTCGGGAAGGGAAGAAGAAGTAGAGGAATGAACCAACGCATGCAATACATATTTTTTTTTTAAAACTTTATTTTTTTTTTCAATAAGTAAAATTTTTTGAAATTTTATTTATACTAAGGAGTCTATTTATTTTAACAATCATAAAAAATTCGAATAATCTTCGTTAAAAATTATTTTGTAAATAATTTCTCAAGGCATGTTAATTTGGTTTTTTCTTAAAAAAATTTATAAAATACCTAAAAATCCAGAGAAAAGAATTACATTTGTATATGTATTATGTCTAACCTATATTTGAAAAACCGAATATATAATTTTTATTGTAACACGAGTTCATGTTTATTTTCATATGATCTAGAAATAGCCAGTATTTTATAGACGTGTCTTTGCAAGTTACTCCTTTTAAAGTATATGGGGTATAATGTTTGATTATTAACTTTTAAATTATTTAATATCTTAATCATTGTATTAATTTTCATTATTAAAAAAATAGGGGTACATGCTATACATGGTATATCCCAGATATTATGACTTACGGAAGAGTCTATAAATTATATTGTAAAACAATGAAGTTAAAGAGAATTTAAAGAGAGTTTAAAGAGAAAATAATTTTATCAATTTTATTTAAAAATATTATAATTGATAAATTAAATATTTTATCTCAAAGTACAGGCAGACCATTTTTCAAAACAGAAAAACATTATATATATTGAATGATCACTCAAATTGCAATCTCTTGATTATTTGTAAATATTTCTTACCATCAAAAGAATTGAATGTTTTTTCTGCAAGTTTATAATTGTAATACTTGTAAATTTTTGAAAACTTTCAAAACAAACTATTACAAACTATTTTATTTTAAAAAATTTCTTGGTAAGAGTTCAAATGAATTTAACAAAGAAATTATTTAATTACTAGAATTACATCAAAAATTAAACCGTCTATTTTATATATATGCTGTCTAAACTAATTTTAATTCTTTTTTTTTAATTACATTTGACTTAATTGCAATTCCAATTCTAACTAAATTCAATAGTTTTGACATAATCTATTTGTAACTTGTTTCACAGATTCACAAGATTAATATAAAAAAAAACAGTCAATTTTTTTTACAAATATGACAAGAAATATTTTGCAAAAGTTAAGAATAATTTGGAAGGAAAGACAGGTTACAAACAAACAGTCTGGTTTTTGATCATAAAAGTTAGTCACAAATTATACCCTTATCTATTCCTGTTTGTTTTTTCTCATTCAGCCTGTATTAATTTCAGGTCAGGTAATATAAAGTAAGGTATGTTACATGAATTACAAAAATCAATAATCAATGATTATAGTTCATTTTTTGTAAATAAGTATTAGAACCATATATAAACAAAAAAGTGTTAAAATATTACTGTTGCATTATATTAAGATTTAAATTGGAATCTAAGTCATATTGGGATGGCTGGAAAAGATTTAGCAAGGAGGATAATAAATAATTTTTATTTTTATTTTTATTTTTGAATCAGGTAATTAAATAATTAGTGATTGGTTATTTTATATAATTTTATTGGTCCTTTATTATAGTTACCCTTTATAGTTGTAGGAATTGAAGGTGTAGATCAAGTTGACATCCTGATTGGATGCTAGTATTGATTATTGATATAAGATAATAAAGTTATAAGTGAGCTGCAATGTGTACTAGGAGTAATTAGGAGTTTAGAAAGAAAAAATTTTCTTTTTAGCAAGGGTTATTCTACCAAGTTGTATTCTACCAAGTTGTTATAGGGAAGGAAGGATCCAAAAATATTCTAACAAATGTTATAAAAAAAATTTCTTGAATTTTAGTCAAAAAATAAGCAAACTGATTTGGTATAGAGATGTTCAATTTGGATGAAATAACTGCCAAAATATTTGTCTCGATGAGAGGAATCCAATGAGCTATAGATCGCTAAATTTAAATTATAGGTTATAGAAATCTCTTCGTGTAATGTGAAAATTATAGTAGAATTTTGCCTACTAGCTAAGTAAGTATACTTAAAAATGCTATATTTATTTATAAAAAGAATAATTTTGGAATACTTAAAATTAAAATTAAACCATTTACCATTCTCTCAATTTTTGAAACAAACTTTTACAGTAGATGTATTAGATGATTAGTTTGATTATTAGTTAGCACCGTTTTTGATATTTATAAAATAGATTATTTTTTTAACCATTTATAAAATGTTTCTAAATAAAAAGTTTTTTTATATGTAGTAACGATCTTTGATAAAGTAATTGCAGATTTAATTTATATAATTCTAAATAAATAAGTTACACTAATACTCGAAGATCTAATTTTAGACTTTGTACATCATGTATCGACCAGATTTCAATGTTATCTTGGGTAGCACAAATGTTCAACTTTCGCCAAAGGATTTAACGCGCGAATTTCAAATTTTATTTATAAATTTTATTTATGATTTGTAATTTTCTTTTTAATATAAAAAAACATATTTTGTAAAATGGAATTGTTTCAAATTTATGTATATAATTTTACAATCATGAATCTAATTATTTAATAATCATGATCGATTTATGTATTCATATGAATAAAAATCAAGAAAAAAAAAGAATAGTAACTGAAATTTAAAGATGAATTTGTATAATTTTTTAAAAGAAGCGAATTTTTAACAACACCAAAAATAAATCAATTAAACCTTTGTTTTTATATAAAAAGATCTTTATGCCTTAGTTGCTGATGATGGAGTTTTGCTCCCTTTAGTGGTTTTTTTTGGTGATGGAGTTACTGGTCCGCCTGCCTTGGCTTTATCACCTTTCTTCTTGGGAAGTAATTCCATATGAATATTTGGAAGTACGCCACCTTCAGCAATATGAACGTTCCTCAATAAAATATTTAATTCTTCATCATTTCTTATAGCCAACTGTAAATGTCTTGGAATAATTCTTTGTTTTTTGTTATCCCGAGCAGCATTACCAGCAAGTTCAAGAACTTCGGCTGTTAAATATTCTATAACTGCTGCAAGATAAACTGGCGCTCCGGCACCTACACGGTCAGCATATCGACCTTTCTTTAAAAGACGACCCATACGACCAACAGGAAAAGTAAGACCTATTATTATTAAAAAAATATAGATAGATATATATTTTTCAAATAATTAACTTGGTTATAAAGCATTTCTTTATATTTAAATAATAATAACAATAATAAATAATAATAAAATAAATAATAATAAACAAAAAAATCTATTCTTCGTTGTTTACCTGCTTTGACACTCTTGGATGTTTTTTGAGTACCCGACGACACGGCTTTTACAGCTCCTTTACGTTGTTTAGACTAAAAAATAAATAAAATAAATTTATTTTAAACATAATACCTTTTATTTATATTTTATTTACAAAGTATTCTCGAGTTCACTCATCTCGAGATTTTATTGTTTATATTTTACTTACTCTAACTTTTGAACCAGCATCTTCTGAACCTGAGGCAGGAACGATATTCTCAGCGTTACGAGCACGAGAACTTCTTCCTGTTTCGGATTTTTCTACGCTAGACATTTATTTATTCGAAGTTATTAAAGTTATTTGACAAAAAGTTGTTGAGATTTTAAGAGAAGAGAATGTAAACTGAAATTTTTCCAGTGAATGATTTCTTTTGAAAATTTACAGGGTAATTTGTTTATATGAGAGAAAAAATCAATAAATCAATTATTAAAAAAAAAATTTGCCACCTGAAAGTTTATTATATATATAAATAGATGCAAAATAGTAATCTAAGGTAGTACAAAATATTACAAAATAATATATTGTCATTACTATGTCAGAAGGTTCAAAATATCAAAACATCTGATGATGTATGTTGTGGCGCGCATTTAATATTAATATTATGACAATATACGCGTCTTTTTCCTTGACGCGTTATTTATTAGAAAAATATAAAAATATTATTCTTTTATATAAATTTAAAAGTTTAACTCTACATATTAAAGGGTTGAACCATTAATAAAAACATATGTATTTGTTATTTTTATTAAATAATAATGCAAACAATAAACAAAAGATCTCTATAACAAATATTTAAATATGTGTAATAATAAATTTATTATAAGATTATTAATAATTTATATTAATTTACCTTATTTAATACTTTACATATTCAATATATTCAATATATTTATATTTTGTGTTTATCTAACCACTAAAACGACTTTCTTAGACGCTCGTAAACGCGTTTTGGTTGTACTGTAACGCATACATACATTACATACATAACTGTACGCATAATAATAATGAAAATAAATTAATAATTTATAGAAATTTAAACAAGAAAAATAATTAAAAAAAAAAAAAAAGAGAGAGAGAGAGAGAGAGAAAGAAACATATAAATTCTTCCCTGACAAATGCGATAAATGAACAAACACCAGTCTTTTAACTATCCCAAACATCTAAGACAATTTTCCTACAATCATCTCAAATGTCTTCTTTTACTAAGAAAAAAAAAAAAAAAAAAAAAAAAAAAAAAAGTGAGAGTTTAAATTCAAGAGTAAAAAAAAACTGATCAAGTTTCTAGTTCCCTAGTCATGTCAGTCGCATCGTGCATTGCATAATTTATGATCTGTGATTGTAACTCAGATTATCTAACAAAATTTCCTTTTTTGAAAAACAAGGTTTCGATGATGATCACTGAATCAGATTACAATTACATTACGTATATAAATCTCGGCTATTTTTTTTCTCTTTTTTCTTTTTTTAGTTTTCTAATTTCAAGTTTACTATTATTATTAAAGAATATTAAAGAATATTAAAGAATAAAATATTAACCTTTATTTTTTTTTCTTTTCACAACCACTTGGATTTGAGGTGGGTGTTTTCTATTATTGTTAGTTTTATATTTGTTATATTAACTAAAGCTCCTCAAAAGCCTTAAGGCTCGCGAGCCTAGCGAGCCGAGCCGAGCCAAGCCAAGCCTGATATTATAGGCTCATAGGCTCGCGAGCCTTAGGCTCACGAGCCAAGCTCAANAAAAAAAAAAAAAAAAAAAAAAAAAAAATAGAAGAAAATTGCTAAAAATGGATTATTTCATTTTTTTACAATAATTTGATATATTTTTTTTCTTCTTTTTATTGGATTCTTGTCATTCCAACTTCCGAGGAGTTTCTCCCAGACGAAAGAGATTTATTTTAATTTTATAATTTTATAATTTTGATATTAATATTGTAACTTTTACAAAAATCCAAACTAGTCTTGTTTTCAAGGTCTCCTGATTAAATGCAGGTTAGATTAAGCAACGCAGATTGAATACAATTCGAATGGCTTTTTTGCTTCTGTTACTTTTTATGGTATGTATTGTCAACAATTAGATAAAGCAAAACCTTATCATCTATATATTGAATATATTAACAAGAAAAAAAAAACATTATTATTTTTCTAATTGAATAACAAAAAAAAAAAAAAAAATTCGATCTCAATTTTTTGTATCTTTAATCCGAAAGATCAATTCATTCAAAAATATAAGGTTTGTATCCTGAAGTAAAGTGATTTGAAGCCACTTATTTCAAAGAAACGATATATATCCAATTTTGGCACGTGTATTAAACATGATTTTCACTGACGAATGACGCAATTTTTTTAATCATATTTTCACATGTAAAAATCAAACCATCATTAACTTCTCAACTATGTCTTTTGAAAGAAAAAATAATAACAAACTTCTGCTTATCTTTATTCACGGTTTTAAAGGAAATGACAAAACATTTGAAGTAAAATTTATGCCTAATACTTCTCTCCTTTTACCTCCTTCTGTCTCCTTCTGTCTCATTTTTTTGTTGCCTTGTATAACTTATCTCCTGACTTTTTTAATATAATTATTGGTTAGGATTTCCCGAATCGTCTTCGAGACGTAATAAAGACTACAAAAAATATTGATACAGAATCGATAGTGTATCCGAAATACGAAACGAGAGGAAATTTGCAATTAGCGGTGATAAAATTTTGTGAATGGCTAGAGGAGAATGTGAAAACTCATGAAGAAATGATAAAGGGTAAAGGATCAATTTGGGTTTGTTTATGTGGACATTCAATGGGCGGAATTTTAGGTAATCATAATATTAATATATTGATCATTTAAATTATCCTGTTTTTTTTTTTAATAACATTTACATTTATTATATTTATTATTGATATTTATTGATATTTATTGACATCTCTTGACATTTCTTTAATAAAAAAGCCGCGGACACCATTTTAAGATATGAATCTCTAATTTCCAAACCAGTAAACATAATTGGATTGTTAGCATTTGATACACCTTATTATGGTTTACACGGAGATGTCTTTTCCAAGGCAGCAATGGAAAAAGCAACTAGTTATAATAAAACAATTGGAACAACCATGTCATTAATATCATCAGCTACAGGATTTTATTCCAAAGCAACTGAAACTAGTAATAATTCTACCACAGTAAAAAAATCAAGTGGATTTGGAAAATATGGTATGGCTGCTTTGGCAAGTGTTGCTTTAATAGGTGGAGCTGCTTATATGCATAAAGAAAAAGTTGCAAAAGGTGTTGATTGGCTTGGAAGTCATTTAGAATATGTTGGTATTTTATGGAATGATTCAGAATTAAAAAAAAGGTAAGAAATAAAAATATAATAAATATAATTCTTATTATTTCTTTATTACTATTATTACTTATTATTAATTATTATTATTATTATTATTATTATTATTATTATTATTATTATTTTATTATAATTCTAATTATTATCATTCTATTTCATTCATATTATTTTAGGGTTAATAGTCTTGTAGAAGTGCCAAATATTACTTTTCATTGTTATTACTCACTGGTATTTATTAACCTTTAATTAATTATTCTAACTAAAATTTATTAATTTATTATTTATTGTTATTATTCTTAATTATTATATTATTTTTTTCATTTATTTTTGTATAGATTCAACCAACAAATGCCAATACTTCATCCCGTACATTTATTTCTCTTCCTCCACAAGAAATGATGGCATACTTTTCACCTGCCACTAGTTCAGCATCTGATGAAATTGATGCTCATGTTTCTATGTTTGATCCTAATGAGAATCATCATTATTTTGACCTGGGTCACGTTACTTTACAGAAATTAAATGAAATGATAGATAAATGGGAAATTTTACATAATTAATAATATGTATTATTATTATTATTATTATTAATTATTAATTATTATTATTATAATTATTATATTATGTAAATGATTGTTTTTTTTATTAATTTAAGTATTATTCACTAGAAAATTCCAGTAAAATTAGATATTCGTTATTGAAAAATATTTAAACCAATTTTGTACTAAAATTCTTAAATATTCAAATAACAATTTTATTATTATAATTATTACAATTCTTAAAATAAATTTTGTATTTTTATTATTTAAATAGAAATCCACCTATTAATTTCATTTTTTTTTGAAAGTAAAATCCATTACTTCTTTAATTAATTTGGTTCTATATATATATTCTATATAACTACTGTAATTCTGATAGATTTACAATTTCCAAGATTATTATTAAATATTTTATTAAGTCTCATTTTCCAAGAAGAAATAGCTTCCACCTAAAGTGAGTGAAGTTGATAAAGTTGGTAAAGTTAAGTAAAATGTGTAAAATGCGTATATTATATGTATTATCAGCCATATATGTAAATGTCTTTTTTTATACTCACTTGCTTTTTGTTCTTTATCTTTAGAAGATTCCGCTTTATTGATTCTAGGCCTAAAGTTTGTTGGATCACGTCTAAATGTGATCTCAAGTGATGCGAGAAATTTATTCATACCCGATAACAAGGATTGTGGCCTATAAAAATATATATCAAATTTATCAAATACATAAACCATATTTATTTATATTTTTATTGAATTGGTAAATTTGGAATTTTGAACTTACGTGTTAGCTAAAGCTTCTTTGGATGGTATTCCTTCATAAACAATAACCCGATTTGCTAGATATGTCGCCATTATGAAATCGTGTTCGACAACAAAAGCTGTCTTTTTATTGTGAAGAATAAATCTAAAAAATAAAATATTGAGAATATTGTCAATAAAAGTTTAAAATCTATAAATTTATAATAATAAGCTTTATAATAATCTTAACTAAAAAAAAAAAACAATAATGATTTCTATTCACCTTTTGATAACTTTTGCCGCCACAATACGTTGCTCGGAATCCAAGTAAGCCGATGGTTCATCAATTAAATAAATGTCAGCTGGTTTACCTAACGCCAGTACAATAGCCACACGTTGAAGTTCACCACCAGACAAATTCATTACTTCTTGATCAAGAATGCTATCAATTTGCATTGGCTTTGTAACATCGGTTTGAAATTGCGGAAGCAAAAATGCCGCCCGTATTTTTTCATGAAAGAGTACACGAACGGTCTTGGGATATTTTGGAGAAATTTTTTGTGGTTTATAACTAACGTGCAATTCTGGAACTTGTTCATTTCCGTCGGCTTTTAATANTAAATTTGGAATTTTGAACTTACGTGTTAGCTAAAGCTTCTTTGGATGGTATTCCTTCATAAACAATAACCCGATTTGCTAGATATGTCGCCATTATGAAATCGTGTTCGACAACAAAAGCTGTCTTTTTATTGTGAAGAATAAATCTAAAAAATAAAATATTGAGAATATTGTCAATAAAAGTTTAAAATCTATAAATTTATAATAATAAGCTTTATAATAATCTTAACTAAAAAAAAAAAACAATAATGATTTCTATTCACCTTTTGATAACTTTTGCCGCCACAATACGTTGCTCGGAATCCAAGTAAGCCGATGGTTCATCAATTAAATAAATGTCAGCTGGTTTACCTAACGCCAGTACAATAGCCACACGTTGAAGTTCACCACCAGACAAATTCATTACTTCTTGATCAAGAATGCTATCAATTTGCATTGGCTTTGTAACATCGGTTTGAAATTGCGGAAGCAAAAATGCCGCCCGTATTTTTTCATGAAAGAGTACACGAACGGTCTTGGGATATTTTGGAGAAATTTTTTGTGGTTTATAACTAACGTGCAATTCTGGAACTTGTTCATTTCCGTCGGCTTTTAATACACCAGCTAATAATTTGATAAATGTAGTCTTTCCCGTTCCATTTTCTCCCAACATTACAACGATCTCTGAATCTGTAAATTCTCCTGCCTTGATGGTTAATTTGAAATCGCCTTTTTTTTTAAATCGTAAATTATAGAGTTATTCCAAAAATACGGAATCATTATTAAATTAATCAAATTAATCAAATTGATCATTAAGTTAAGCAGTACCTAAAGTCTTGATCATGTCTGGATACTTATGACTTCCTTGCTTTTCTACTTCTTTCTCATCTTCGGCATTTTCCGCTAACTTAAACGTCAGAGATTCTTCTCTAAATCTCAGATTTTCTGTTGGTACATTTCCGTCCAAAAAAATATTAATACCTTCACGCACAGAGAAAGGCATAGTCACAACACCATATACAGATGGCATTCCATAAAGTACGCAGATAAAATCCGAAAGATAATCTAAAACCGATAAGTCATGTTCAACAACAATAACATACCTAAATGTTAAGGGAAAAAAAACAGTTTTTCAATAATAATATTTAAATTTAACAGATTATTAAAATCAACTATAAAATAAATTACAAATAAATTACAAATAAATTACAAATAAATTACCGATTAGGTTTTAATAAAGATCTTATGGTTCTGGCAGCATTCAAACGCTGTTTGACATCCAAATATGATGATGGTTCATCAAACATATAACTATTATATTTATATTTATTATTAAAAAAAAAAGGAGTTGATTAATAAGAATCTTTTAAATATATGTAGAACCATTTGAAATCCCTTCTTTTTTTTTTAACTTACATGTCTGCATTTTGAATGCACACGACGGCAATAGCAAAACGTTGTAATTCTCCACCAGATAATTCACTAACTTGACGCCTTTGAATAACATTCAAATCTAAAGCATCAAGAATTTCTTCTTTATTATCTCGTTCTAATTTGGCGTCAATCAGTTCACTAACTATGCCTTTGACAGCTTTGGGAATGTGATCTACGTATTGAGGCTTGATAATGGCCTTAATTTAAAGAAAAGATATCCTCATACTTTTAAGAAATATAATATGATTAAACAATTTAAAGCAAAATCTTGGAAAATTATTGCTATATCTACTACTTAGTAAACTGACAATTCAATTGTTACNGATGATGGTTCATCAAACATATAACTATTATATTTATATTTATTATTAAAAAAAAAAGGAGTTGATTAATAAGAATCTTTTAAATATATGTAGAACCATTTGAAATCCCTTCTTTTTTTTTTAACTTACATGTCTGCATTTTGAATGCACACGACGGCAATAGCAAAACGTTGTAATTCTCCACCAGATAATTCACTAACTTGACGCCTTTGAATAACATTCAAATCTAAAGCATCAAGAATTTCTTCTTTATTATCTCGTTCTAATTTGGCGTCAATCAGTTCACTAACTATGCCTTTGACAGCTTTGGGAATGTGATCTACGTATTGAGGCTTGATAATGGCCTTAATTTAAAGAAAAGATATCCTCATACTTTTAAGAAATATAATATGATTAAACAATTTAAAGCAAAATCTTGGAAAATTATTGCTATATCTACTACTTAGTAAACTGACAATTCAATTGTTACCTTCAGATTATCTTCTAAAATTTTAGTGAAATAATTTTGCAATTCATTTCCACGAAAATATTTCAAAATATCTTGCCAATCCGGAGGTTCCTTTTCAATCATAATAATAATTTAAAATATTTTTTTTAATTTATAACGTGATCATTTTTTTTAAATAAATTTAATGAAATAATTGATTACTTCAAAACGTCCCAGATTCGGTTTAAGTTTTCCAGCTAAAATTCTGAGTGCGGTACTCTTGCCTATTCCATTAGTACCCACTAACCCTAGAACTTGACCTGGTCTAGGAACAGGTAAACGATGAAGTTTAAAGGAATTGGCAGAATATCTATGAGTAACTTCTTTTTCTAGATTGGTAGGAAGATTGATGATTGTTATAGCAAGGAACGGACATTTCTTAGTACAAATTCCACAGCCGATACATAAGTCTTCGGAAATGTAGGCGATCTTGTTTTCTGGAGTCACCTCGATGCAAAGTTTGCCTATTGAAAAAAAAAAGTCAAGTAATCTACAAATCTTTGAAAGTATTAAAATTAAATTTTACTTTGTGATGATCTAAGTCGCCTTACCCATTCTAACTACAGGACAAGATTTTTTACACTCTTGTCTGCATTTTTTCGGTTTACATTTATCCGAATTAACGATTGCAATTCTGGTTAATTTATTACTCATTTTGAATTAAGTAAATTCTTGAGAAAAAATTAGAATACAGGTAATTTAAATCTTTTGTCATCATGTGATCCAAAATCTTTATGATAATCGTAGAAAAAAGAGGCTGACATTTGGACACATGACAAAATGATACTTTTGCTACATTTAGCTGTGCATTTATCCAACTTTTTTGTGCTCAGTAAATTTTTTAATAATGGATCCTTACAAAGTACCCTCAAAGCTTGACCCTGATACAATATATACCGTAACTAAGGAAGATCTTCAAAATGCTCACGACTTTATCAAGTTACTTCATGTCGCGGAAACGAAAAATACTAAAAAAACACGTATCATGAGATCAACCGAACACATTCACGACCCTTCTGGACTTAGTATTTACTCTTGGAAAACAAAAGATTGGAATTACAAAAAAGGCATTCTTCCTACAAAAGCTCGCGGTTTATTTACAAGAGTTAACGAAAATCATAAACATGAAATTTTGATACGTGGATACGATAAATTCTTTAACATTAATGAAGTAGCAGAAACTAGTGTAAATATTTTTCTTTTGATTTCTTCTTTTAACCTATTTGATTCTCTTCTAATCTATTTTAAAATATTTGAAAAAACCTATTCGAAATCTAGTGGGAAAGCATTGACGCAAATACCAAAAGTCCTTATGAAATCGTAGACAAAGAAAATGGATGTATAATTTTCATTGCTGGTCTTCCCGGTGATCATATATTAATCACTAGTAAAAATTCACTGGGAAAAAAATTAAATCCAGATGAACCTTCTCATGCCGGTAAGGGCGAAGAATGGCTTGATAAACAACTAGAAAAAGTGGGAAAAAGCAAAAAAGATTTGGCAATATATTTATATAAATATAAATTAACCGCTGTGGCAGAGGTACAAGTATATGTCATTATATTACTTTGAAACAATCATTTATATATAATGAACTTACTTTATTCACATTACAATGGTTTATAGCTTTGTGATGATAGTTTTGAAGAACATGTCTTTGAATATACTCCTGAACAAAGTGGTCTTTATCTTCATGGAATTAATTATAATCTAGCTGAACTCAAAACATGGCCTATGAATTATGTTACAGCATTTGCCGAAGAATGGGGTTTTTACAAAACAAAATATTCTATTGATAATATTATCCCAGACAACATTAAAGAAAAAAATTCGGAAGAATATAATATCGAAGGATTTGTCATTAGAACAAAATTAAAATCTAGTAATGAAGATTTCTTTTTCAAAATCAAAAAAGAACCATATCTTATTTATCGTGAATGGAGGGAGATTACCAAAACTCTTTTGGCAAAGAAAAATCCAAAACCAACCTATAAATTGAGTAAACATTATATCGAATGGGTAAAAGAAAAAATGATATCCGAACCTTCCCTCTTTACAGATTATACGCGTTGCCATGGAATTGTTCGCATAAGAAATATGTTTCTTGAATATTGTAAAGATAAAGGTTTCGAAAAAAGTTTCGAAAAGATTTCCGAAAAGATTTCCGAAAAGATTTCCGAAACGAAGAAAGAATCAAAACCTAAACAATATAAAAAAACTTTAATTGTTCCTATTGCAACAGTCGGATGTGGTAAATATCCGCATTCGCATATCATTAACCTTTTTTATTAACATTTATTTCTAAAAATGGACATATTAATTTTTTTTAAAGGCAAAACTACGTTGGCTGTTGCACTTGCAAAGCTGCTCAATTTTGGTCACATTCAGAATGATGATTTTCAAAATCGTTCAAAATTCCACAACGCTATTATAAAGAAATTTGAAGATATCAACGTTATATTTGCAGATAGGTTAATATCTAAAAAATGTCCCTTTACAAATTATCTAAAAAAGTTAGATTAAACAATATTCATTTCAAATGGTTTAGGAATAATCATTTGATTGATCATCGCGAGACTTTGATAAACTTTGTTAGGGATACTTTTCCCAATGATGTCCGAACTATAGCGATTTATTGGGATCATAATAAATATGATTTTGAACGTATTTTCGAAATAACCTCTGAACGAATTAATAATCGAGGGAGTAATCATCAAACACTTATAGCAGAAAATCCGAAGTTAAATGAAATCATATGGAGATTCTTCAATGAATTTGAGCCATTAGGAAATCGTGAAATTCATAATCTATTCGATCATTCAATTGAATTGGATATTCTTGATAACACCGAAACCAATCTCATGAAAGTTATCGAAAAATTGCGTTCAATTCTTGGAATCGAAATTCCTAGTGAAGAGCGTATTAAAGCTGTGTTGACAGAAGCAAACAATTATACTCCAGAAATTCATAAGATTGTTAGTAAACCGGGAGGAGATTCCAACAAAAATCGAAAGTCTAATCGATCATCAAAATCAAATAATGATAATCATAATTACAAACCAGAACCTATTTATTTTGCTATTAAATTTGATGACTTTAAAATTGAAGAATATTTGTCTCAATTTTTCATTAAAAATCCAGATGTCGACGACAAAGTTTACAAAATATTGAAAGAAAATAATCGCATCATCGTTGAATCTCATGTTACGCTCATTCATATTTCGGGTAAGAAACTATATCAAGATTATTGGAAGAAATGTAAAGTTATGTGCACAGGGGAGCCACAAGAGGTGAAAGTGTATATCGACAAATTAGTTTTCAATAACGAAATAATGGCTTTGATTGTCAAGAAAACAGAGCCTGAAGTTGAATGTAAAAATGAAGTTCCACATATTACTGTAGGAACGACCAGCGAAAAAATAAAACCATTCAAAGCCAATAAGTTTTTGGAAAATTCACTTATAAAGAATACACTTGATCCGGATACGGAAATTGTTAAACTTGATCCGGAGTTAATTTTAACGGGTACCATTAAGCAATTCTAATTCTAAAACGACGTCGGCATTTATACAATAATTTATTATATTATTCTTAAATATCTTTTCATTAAAAATAAAATCAACATGTTTTTCATATAAATTATTTTAAAAATTGAATAAATATTATAATCCAAAAATGTAAGTTTATTGTTATAAAAAAAATATTAAAAATATAATAAACCTCGTAATATCTATATTTATTTACCCAATAAAAGCAATGTGTAATGTGTAATGTGTAATATTGTTCATTCGCAAATTAAAAGTTAATGAGTTTAAACACTTAAAAGATATTTGAATGCCTTTCGTTATTATAAATTAACCTTTAAATCCTTTAAACCTTTGATTATGATTACCAAAAATAATGAAATTTGTTCAAATCCTCCATTTCTTTTTTAACCGTTAAATATAATTACTTTTTTGATTTCCTAGAATTCCTTTAAATAATGTAAATACCTACCAGAACAATTATAATTATCAAATCAACTTTCTCTGTTGATTTTTAACCTCTCTTTTAATTTTTTATGTGCACATTAGACTTCCGAGGATACCATCATAAATATACCTACCCAGTTTATATATCATGTTTGTATCTTTTTTTTTTTGTATTGGGTCCCAATAAAAATTTTGTATGCAATAATTCACAAAATAATAGTCATTCGCTCCCCTTTTGTTAGGCCTTCCATTCTTTGTCTCACTCTCACCCAAAAATATAATAATATTCTCATTATTCCCAACGAACCAATGAACCATAATGAAAAGTGCAAGTCATAAAACAAATTAACCACCACGAGATCCAAATAAAAATAATAAAAATGAGGATTATTAAAACCCAATTCCTCAAGATCATTATTTGTTAGTTCTTAGTAAGGACGATATCTATCCCTGCGATCTTGTCGATCATCCTGTTTGCTCGGTTTCCCATAACCTTGATCATAATGGCCACTGCTGCCGCTATCATTGTTCCGATAGCCATTACTTCCATATCCTCTATCGTCATCGTTATAGCGGCTACCATAAGCTACAGGGCCGCCACGACGAACTCTATACCCACCTCTTACTGATCCAGAATATCGACTGCTATTATATCCGGTATCGTCTCCAGGTGCATCACTACGAGGTGAATGACATTTATAACACTCCAATCTTCTAGCAAAATTATTAGCATGACATCTATATGTATGTATAAAAAAAACGTATGTATATTTATTTATCATATAACAGATAAATTTTAATCAAATATCAAAATTTTGTATAACTTACGATTCACATGTCCAATCTCCATCACGTGGGGGTGGTCCTCCACGACCAACACCGCCTCTAGTAAATCCGGTCCGCCCTCTACTAACCCTACCGCGACCTCTAAATCCTGTAGAAGGAACCTTTCGAACTGACATCTCGACTTTTATAATCTTTTAAGTGAAATTTCAAAAAATTAAACATCGTTATGATAGAAATCATGTATGTATAAATTATATAATGATCTTATAATGATTTATTACCTGTCCAAGAAATGGTTGATTGTCAAAATATTTAATTGCTGCTGCAGTGGAGTCTGCGTCTTCATACGTTACAGTCGCTAGATATTAATAGATATTAAAATGAGAAAATTTTTTTCTTTATAATTTCATTTAATTTTAAAAGTGAATTGAACTTACCATCTCCTTTAGGGATACCCGATACTTTATCGTAATAAATCCATACTGTCAAAAAACAAAAAATTTGAGGGTGCACTTTAATGTGCAAAAATAATTTTAACATTTTCTATTTGGCTTACTTTTTGGCTTCTGCGTTCTCTTGTCAATCTTTAACATTCCAAGACTGCCAAAATGATCTATTAATTTTTCTTCTGTAACATCTTTACTCAAATTTGAAACATAAACCGTGTCGGCACTTGTTTGAACTAATGATTCGTCCGTAAAATTATCTAAATATATTCCGAATTCGAAAGATAATTTATTACCCCGTGGTAAATTTTTAATTTTGCAAAATGATATCAAATAAATTTTATATCCACCTTCTGAACGACCTCCATAACTATCAAACGTATTACCTTCTTTTGATGGTGGACCATATCCATCTCTACTATTATCTCGAGATTTATAGCTGTTACTAAAATTTTCTCCGTAGGGATTTTTGTTTCCTCCATAACTAGGACCATCCCCATAGTCACTACCACGATCTGGATAACTCGTCTTATTTGTTCCACTACTATACCCACTACCACTTGCATTATATGGTGCTGTGGAATTTATACTTCCTCCCCCTCCTCCTCCTCCTCCTGTTGATGATGAACCTGGACCCGTTTGATAACTTCCTGAGGCTGCTGGTGTAGGGTAGTTACCATAATTATAACTGGAAGAATAAGTACCTCCTTCGTAGCCATCACTCCTTGGATGAGGCACATACCCTTGTGAAGATGCTGACGGTGTAGTTTGTTGTGGATTTGTACCACTACTACTACTGTTACTTCCCGCCGTTGGAGCACTTCCACTCCCGTAATAATAATCGGGTGTGTTGGCTGTTGCCGAATACCCACTTTGACTATAGGCATCGTTATCTATATTTATTGAAATCATAAAAGAATTTATAATAATAATATAACTAGTCAAGTTTAATCTAATCTCGGTAGAAAACAAAAGTAAGTTACGGAAGAAATTTTATATTCTAAAAGTTCATCTAAAAGCGTAAAACCTACATTGTTGATAGTTATATCCTGAGGGTGGATCTTGTTGACTTCCGTAATTAGAATAATGATCCATCTCGTTATACGAAGAAAAACTACAGAAATTCCGAATAAGAAAGGTGTATAAATACTTTCCTTAAGTCAATGATCAGCGGATCGATTAAGGATCGAGTACAGTATCATGTGAGTCTTGCATTACAGAGTGTGAAACAAATTAATTAATTGGATATACTTTTCGTATACCTAAAGAAAAAACATTTAAAATGGCATTAATTTGTGATTTTGTTATTGCAAACAAACTTAAAGAATATCTTGAATAAATTTACACTTATTATTTTCTTTTAGGGTTTTAGAACACGTTCTGTATGTAATTATAAGTAAAATTTCTAAATATATAAAATTTAAGTACTTTGAAAAAAAATGAAAAAAAACTATAATTAAAGTACATTATTAACAAATAATTATCTATTAGTAAATATATAATATATTAATATATTATACTTATTAAAAATATCGCAAATTCAGATTCTGTCTTTAGCATGGAACAAAAGAAAAAAACAATCAATCATTGAAAATTGAAAAGTAAATTTATTATTAAAATAAAGATTTAACAAGTTAAGAAAAGCTGGTAACTTTTAGTCACAATACTTCTGTGATTACAAGCTGGAAACCCTTAGTTCCTTTCAATTCAAAGCTGTGACTATACTTGCATACTGAAACTTCAAAATTATAATTTCAGAAAAAAAAGTCAAAATAGTTTTTCATAAAAAACAAAATTATTTTAATTAAAATTCAAAATTTTTGACTACTCAGATTCTTTGATTAAAAATATACATAACTGGGTATTTTTTTACTTTTATACATAAAATGGATTCTGAATAAATCTTAAAAAGACAAAATACTTCAAAAATTCAAAATTAATTTTGAAATATATATATAGTTATAACTACACATGTTTTCAAAATTGATTTTGGATTTTTGAGATATTTCTTTTTTTTAAGATTTATGCAGAATTTATTTTATATATGAAAATAAAAAAAGTATCTAGTTATATATATATTTTTAATCAAGAAATTTATTTAAATAATCAAAAAATTTTAAATTTTAAGTAAAATAATTTTGTCTTTTATAAAAAATTATTTTAATTTTTTTCTTCAAAATTACAATTTCAGGATTCTAAAATAATTTTATATATAAGTATATTGATTATACATGTATCAAAACTATTGAATTGAGTTAGATTATATATATTTCCAAAATCGATTTTAGAATTTTGAGATATTTCATCTTTTTAAGATTTATGCAAAATCTATTTTATATATAAAAGTAAAAAAGTATTCAATTATATATATTTTTAATCAAGAAATTTAATTGGGTAATCAAAAAACTTTGAGTTTTGAGTAAAATAATTTTATTTTTTATGAAAAACTATTTTAATTTTTTTTTTTAAAATTGTAATTTCAAAATTCAAAATAATTTTGTATATATGTATTAGTCAGATATAATTAAAATTAAAAAAAATTGAAATTGAATCAAAGCAAATTTTGATTTTTACTAATAATTAACACAATTAAAAATTAAAATTTTAAAAGTTAAGTTAAAATTAAATTAATTTTGATAATATATATATAAATTAGATATTTTATTTGTAAAAATTCATAAAATAGAAATTTTTATTTATAAATTGAAACCTATATTTAATAAATTTTAACAAATTTAATTATTAATCAGAATTTTATTTATAATAAAATTATTTTATTTTTTTTAGCACTAAACTATTTCTTAAGATTGCACTTAAAAATAATTTTACTATTTTTGACAGATAAGTAATTAGTTTACATTAATACTATAGTTTAATTTAGCAATAATTTAAATTATAAGTCTATAAAGTCTAATTAATAAATTAAGTTATATAATCACAGTGTTTTAAAAAAAAAATAAAAAAATAAGTAAAATTATCTAATTCAATATTTGAGCTAAATTATAATTTTTAGTTTACAGTATTAAATTTTTTATTCAATATAATAAAACTTATAAATGTTTTTAACTTTCTATTTTTGCTTTTACCAAATACTAAAACAATAAATCAAAAAAAAATATCATAATAAAATATTTAAAAATTAATATATTATAGATAATTTTTAATTTAAAAACATCAGTAATTTTTATATAACGTTATATAACGTTCTATGGACGGAACGTTCGTATTGCGTTCTAGAACGACACCTACGTACTAGAACGTAACGTTCTAGTACGCTATAAATACGTA